>CM037584.1:114083855-114421834 GCA_021018995.1 Chloranthus sessilifolius
TTATCATAGTAGCACATATAATTTATTGAAATAGCATTTCTATCTTGATGTATGGTTGAAAATATTACATGTCCTCAAATCACTTCATTTAAATTTAAGGTTGTAAACTCTTATTACCTTCCACCCTTGCCTCGAGATCCGATTGTACGAATACCATGGTACAAATAGAAATGAAGGATACACACAATGGCCTTCCGTTAAAATTTATTTTAAAAAGAATTATTAAGAACTAACAAAACTAAGGTAAACTACTATTAGCTAAGCTACTCCTCCCCCACTGGAGCTAGGGTTAAAAATATAGCAGTGTCAACCAGTCTCCATGCCGGTAGCCCAAATTACAAAACACATTTAATATTTCCTTATTGCTTTTAAAGGCTCAAGGAAAATAACCAAGCTACTCCGGGCTTTGCAAAAAGGAAAAAAGAAACAGGAGACCCATTTCCATTGAGTACATCTTCCGATCACGGCCAAAAATCATCCAAAAAGAAACGCCAACAAGGAGTCCATCCCATCTATACAACACAGAAGAGATCCTAACTTGGAGGTGCTCCTGTCTCTGAAATGTGGCATAAGATGACAGTGAGCGTCATAGCCTAACAGATATCTCCCAAATTCTCGTTAAGACATTTAAATTTCAGAAGGAGCTCATACAATGAATGAGCAGAGACAAATATTCTAAATAAGATCTCAAATTGCTATAATTTTATTACAAAATAATTATTTCATTAGTCAGTTATCTACAAAGAATATCAAATGCATACACATTTCCAAAATAAGGGTCGTAGTCACAAGTCTGAGGTATAACAGTATGGCCCAAAATTTGTAAGTTAAAGGGTTTATGTAGAGGCCGATGCTTCCAATGGTTTCTAATATGCATGGTTAGCTTATGAATTTCATGTTAATCTTTTGATTTAGCGTGCCGATACCAAGCATAACCATAGTCCTTATACATACACAAATGAACCATCCTGACAAGCGAAGAAGGTGCAACCCGTTCCCTAGCACAAGGGTGAACGTGGGTCACTACCTGCTCTGGAGTCTATCAAGATTCGGGGTCATCATGATCCATATTCTTAGATCTAAAAAGAATATCAAGTTTTACCTATAACTAAATAAAAGTTGCAGTGCACGAGCGGTCATCTATAACTAAATAAATTAATCATTAGCCAGCTATTAGTTGTGAAACCATTATTCATACTAAATTAATTTATTTTTGTTGGGTGTGATTATCAGGGTAGCATGTGTGATGATTATAATTCTAACTGGTTGATTGTGATAGATATTTTAGCCTATCAGCTCCCTTCATTCAACTTTTAAGGTTGTAGTCCTCATTATTTTCCCACCCTTGTTTGAACAAATTCAAATGGCGTGAATGGCAGTGAAGGATTCTCAAAATAGTTTTTTTCCTTAATATTAATATGCATAAAAAAATTTAATCATAATTGTAACTGGAAGTAAAACCATTGTTAGTTCTCCAACCCCTATTGGAGTTAAGGTCAAACTGTAGTACCGTTAACTGGTCTCCAAGCTAGTAACATCAAAAGAGAACCCATCAAAAGCTTGCATGAAAATTAACATCAGGACACTCCTGGCTATACAAAACATTAGAGAGCACGTGACTCCATTATCATAAGCCTATCTTCAGACGGGGAAAAGTCATCCACAAAGAAGCATCCATGCGAATCCGGTGCATCTTCATAGTCTGAAAATAAGAACTAATTGGGACCAATAGCTGTGAGGTTCAATAGATAAAACCTCACTTCTAATCAATACTCGACCGTTTAAATTGTAAAAGATGCAATATACTAACATTTGTAAACAGGTATCATTTGTTCATAATATTTATTATTGCAGAACATTCATTTCTATGGGTATGCACATTTCCAAAAATAAGAGTCTAAAGACAAGGTGAATCAACAAGTGCATTTCCCAGGTAAGGGTCTAAATACAAAGTCGTTCAATATCAAAATTCTGAAGTCCATATACATAGGTTTAAATGCCCAAAAATTCTTAAGTCCATATACAGAGGTTTAAATGCCCAAATTCATGAGTCCATTTAGAAAGGGTTCAAAGTCCAAACATATGCAAAAACCCCAGAAAAATGTGCTCGATAGATCTTTGATATCACATGGCTCAACAACCACAGAAAAATGTGCATCAATAGATATGCTCAAAGATGTTTGAAATTCAAAAATCAGCAATCAAAACATTATGGTGCTTTCACAAAAGTTGTTCACACGGAAACACGATCCAGATGATGTAAGCTTTGTGGTCAACTGAGGAAAAAGGTTTGACCTGTTGATGTTAGCATGATGCCATGCTGACATCAGCGTGAAGTGATGTCAGTGGAGGTTAAGCTTGGAATAGTTGGCTCTCATACCAATGGGACTTTCGTGGGTTAAATGCGAGGATTATTGTTAGAAAATTAGGGATAGGTTAAGTCGAGGGGAGAGGGAGAGAGAGAGAGAGAGAGAGGTGGGAGGAAGATTCTCCTGTCTTCCACTAGCTTAATGGCGAGGCAGGGAATCAGTCAGCTAATGAAGCCGTTGAACCCTTACTATACTCGTACTTCTTATGAAAAGGAAGCCCTCAAATCCCAGCGAAGCTTTCTCCTGTTCCAACTGTCAAGACCGGTTTCTGATGAGGAGATTTAGAGTCTCTTCTTTAACTTCCATCTCTTGCGGATTTCTATAAAACGCATTGGGTTATTATTGGCGTGGACAAACTTAAAGCGGTAAGTCATTTCTTCATAAAAAAATAAATGACTCAGATCTGTAAACGCACTCTCATTCATCTTATCCCTAAAGAAACTGGGGCCAACTCGATTGATAAATTCAGGCCTAAGGTGTAATGCAATTTAGAGTCCCTACTTGCCTTTATATTACACCGAAAGACTAAAAACCCCTTCCATTGCACAACGCACCCAATATTATGTCTAAGACACCACCATTACACTATGACACATATACCTACATATATCTCAATAATTTTTAACCATATCTGTATCCAATATCTCTAAAAATGTCAACTCTTATTAGTATCTGTATTTGTATCACTAATAGGTTATTAGGTTATCATAGATTACATGTATCTGGACGCTGATGGCTAGGGGAATGTCACGAATAGGTCATCATAGATTACACGTATTAATGGGGTTCCTTCGATCATTCAATGCATATCTTTTGATTCTCCTAGTCTTTTAATTTTAAGAAGGTTTTCAATGATTGCGACATATATGTTAATTTTTATTGAATGGCACTCGATGTGACCATCGGATCACAAAGAGTGGCGATAGTGTGTCATATTTGTCACTAGAAGCTCCATCAATTCGAGCTCTGATCTGATTAGTCTTCAAGCAACCATCAAACTTAAATTAGATCCATCCAAAACTTGGGAGGGATAATCTTGAAACTAACATCAAAATTAAATTTGTCCTGTCCAACACTAGTTGGGGTCCATGGATTGATTGGTCATTTCTGTTGAGGAATCCACAAACACTCCTTCCAATTAGAGAGCAAAGTCTCCCATAGGACTCCATCAAATAAATAAGAACACTGAGCTGCTCTTTCATACCCAGTTCTCCATACCACTTCATTAACATCCACAACTTTCTTCTTTTTTTTATTCATCCCGTTCTTCCTAAATCAGCCAAAAACCTGCATAGATGACTTAAATCAATATTTATTTTGCCCGAGCATCACCACCAGGACAACACCAAATATTGGGTCATAATATAATGTTACCAATACTTTATTTGTATGATGTATTGTGTAATAGTGTAATATACCTAATCAAATAACGCAAGGATTCATTTTTTCTACTATTCAATTATTGTTAAACAAACCTTGTTATAACTAGTATTATGCAAAATAGGTATCGAATTATCTATTTGTACATAAAATTATTTATTTTCATTTGACTTTTCTATTTTTCTAGATTTTATCAAAAAATTTCTTTGTACTTGTTTTGAATTTTCATTTTTTTTTATGTCGGCCAATATGTTTTGATATCAACAGTACTTATCAGCTTGGAGGCTGGCTGATATGGCTTAGATACAGACCTTTTAAACATTGTTTTGAGCATTTCTAGGAAGTTCTGGTGTTCCCTTTCTCCTCTAATAATTTTTGTGAAATTTTCTATATCCATCTTAAATTAATTTCTCAATACCAATGCCAAATTGGGATAAGCGATGTATAATTTAGATATTTCTGGTAAAGAATTGACTGTGCAATATTATCTCATTTAGCATCTAGTAGAAATCTATAACCATTTGTCTAATATAATCTGATTACTTTCCATTTTTATCATGTCTAGAGGGAAATTGAATGCAGGGGAAAACATCTATGTTCTGTAGTTTACGGTTCGTTGCCTCCAGAGACTCGAAACAAACAGGTGTCTATTCTTCCTTGCTTTTGAGAAACTTTTGCTCTATTCCGTTAAATATGTGAATATTGTTTGGTAGACAATTTTTTCTTTACTTGTGATTCTCCTAACAATTATTTTGATAGAAGTTACCATATTTTGTTTTTTTTCTCTTTTTCCAACCAGATGTTTCCATAGTAGTGGTGCTAGAAAATTGTTATTTATTTATTTATTTTATTTTATTTATTGTCGAACTTAATCTAATTGTTGGTGGCTCTTTAGGTTTTTTGTTCAATATTTTTTTTTGATGAATTGTGACTTTTCTAAATATTTTCTTTTCTTTTCTAAACGACTAAACCTATTTAGATGTATAACATTTAAATAAAAATCATGTGGATGTATTGTGAAACGTCTGCAAGCAATCGATGACTAATGCTCATTGTACTACAACCTCACTGTTTTTTTTTCTGTTATTGTAGTATCTAGCGTTTTCACATGCACAGGAGATAGGAGAAATAGGAACAAAAGTGACAGAAGGAAGAAGAATGAGAGAGAGGGAAGGCAGACATGAACAGTGCTCACTATTCATGGTTATGTTCACAGTGTTGTTCATTTGGTAGTGATGATGGTACTATTCACCAATGAACAATGATCACTACGTCTTATATTAATAAACAATTGACATTAATCACAATCTATGCCATTAATGAAAAAAAATGTTTATACTAACCTTCACCTAATTCACACCAATAAACAATATACATGCTTAACAATAAAGAAATAAAAGCAAATTGTAACACTCCTTGACAAGATGGCGCACAGATATCCTCGATGCACAACTTAGAGAAGGCACGATTCAATTGGTTTCTCCCAAGTGCTCTGGTGAACATGTTGGCCAGCTGATTCATCAATCTGAGGTATGGAGTGAAGATCTCGTTCTTTCTCACTTTTGTCCGATAAGTGACAATCTACTTCAGTCTGCTTCGTTCTTTTATGGGATGTATGATTATTGGCATTAAGAGATATAACCTGATTATCTAAATTTAACTTCATATGCCCATTTATGTTGAGCCATATATCTGTCATGAGTGTTTCATCCATAGTAGCTCACACGTAGTAGTATCATCCTAAACCCTTGATTTAGCCTCCAACAAATGTATTGTTTGTTACTCTGCCCTGTATCGAGATTGCCTCCAACAAATGTATGGTAACCAGTATTTGATCTCATATCAGAGTAATCATGCCCAGCAACATCAAAATACTCTTCAACTCAAGGAGTCTTCTTGAATCTGCTCACTACATTGTCGACATATGGGATGTCTAGTTGAGTGATGACAAGGTAATGCGTTTGTCTACCAATCTACTGTATCAACTTGGAACCTTGATAATCTCTCCTTGATCAATAACTAATTTGAGATTGGAATCCATTGGGTTATCAACAAGCTTTGCCCCTGACAACTCTATATCTTTCAACCTAAGAAGCACGGTTATGGATACGGCATACGGGTACAATACGATACGAGTACGGCAATACGACAATTTAAAAAAAAATCAAGATACGATATATGCATTTAAAAAATATTATATATATTTTTAGGTATATTTTAGGATAGTAAATATAATAATAAGAAGAAGAAGAAGAAGAAGAAGAAGAAGATGAAAAGAAACAAAAAAAAATTACAGAGACTGATTTTGAGTGGGTAGGCTGCACGCTGGTAGGCTCTTAGGTGCCTTTGATTTCTTTTTCTCTTTTTTGTAAAACCCTAGATCCCAACCTCGCTGTCTGATTTTTTTTTTTTTTTTTTTCAAGAAACACCTAGGATACGCATGTAGCCATATTCCTCACGTATCGGTATACGATACAAATACGTTGCAAAAAATGGAGTATCTTTGCTTCCTTGCTTTCAACCAATCTATGATATAATTCCATTGCGACAAATTGATTCTAGCCTTTGCCTTGGCAACTTCAATCCAAGAAAATATTGAAATTGTCCTTAGTGTGGAAGTGCTTTTTCGTTGTCGCTTGAGACTCTCTGTTTATCACTAAAATTATAAGATTGTGTGCTTTGCCGAATGAAAATTGAGTAGTCTACTTGACTTTGGCGAAGCCCGTGCCAGGAAGTTTTGCTAAATCTATTGAACGACACAAAGGAAGATTTTTTTGGATCGTATCTTTCCTTTACTATCACTACCGATAATGAAATATGGTGGTTGCTCCATGCAAATTCATCTTGTAAATCATCATGTAGAAAGGCATTATTAATGTCTAACTAATATAGAGGCTAAGAAAGATTAGCAAGAGCAATGAGAATTTGAATGGAGTTGAGCTTGGCCATAGGGGTAACTTTATGAGTAGTCAATGTTATACACTTGAGAGTATCCCTGCACCACTAACCGAGATTTGAGACGATCAACAATATCATAAGAAAGTTACTTAATCGTGTAAACCCATCTACACCAACAGTATGCTTTCCCTTAAAAAGATCAATAAGGTGTTATGTGTGATTAGAATGGTGCATGAACATTTTCTCTGCCATAGCATTTTTCTAGCCAGTATGAGAAAGAGTATCGTGTAGAGATTGAGAAATTGAAATAGTGTGCAAAGCAACAGTAAACTGCCGAAGAGATTGTAATAGACAATCAAATGACAGAAACTGTGAGATGGGATGAGCAGTACAAGACATTTTGATGCGGGACAACGACCCTAAAATGAATATGAGATGATAATTGCCGAAATGAATATAATTAATTAAGCAATAAAACCCAAATTAAAGTGATACCTTAGGGTTTCATGGAATTCCTCTTAGGTAACCGTGCTAGGTTCACTTAGGTCCAATCCTGTGTGCGAGTCCGTTAAAATTGTGGAAGGTGCGATCCTAGAGATAGAACTCTAGCATCCTCTAGGTTGGGGCACTTGCTCGTTGATCGATGTGGAATTACTAGATCCTTGCTAGGGCTTTGTATTGAATTGATCAATCAGTCTCAAATCGGGCAATCTCGAGCTCATAAACGGTCATGGATCAACGGGCTAAGATTGGAGTCGATCCACAAGGATGAGCGTCAAGGTTGCTCTAGATCTAGGGTTTTGGAGATTTGGACAAACAAATTATGGGAAATAATTGCAAGAAGTGACGAGAAGAAAGAGGTAAAGAGGATCAAAGATAAACATGGACATCACAACCTTGGCCTCACACCAAACCCACATGGGGAGGAAGACTCACTCTCTATTAAAGCTCATCTCAAGCTCCAAAATGCATATCACTTCGTTAACCAACCAATAATTCCTAAAAATGGCTTATAAAGAGACCTTATATAGTGGGTGCCTAAAAGGGAAAACCCTAAAATGGTAAAGTACTAAAATACCCAAAATGGAAAATTACATTTGTAAGACAAAAGGACAACAAAAGAAAAGAAAGGACGGAAAATTGGACGAAAAGCGTCATTTGAGTCCCCTTTTGGGAACTCGACTGGGCGAGAACTTAAGTGTTCTCGCCTGGGCGAGTTTCATTCCCTCTCGAATGAGCACACTAAAGTTCTCACTTGGGCGAGATTCCCAACTCGATTTAAAACACCATATGGGCGCCTGGGCTACTTGCTCCTCTTGAAGTTACTGGTTCTGGTCGCTTCGGCGTCCCCTTCCTCGTCTGGGCGATCAGAATTGATTTTAAACCCATCCTCTTAGGCTCCTCGGCTGGCTTCTTTCGTCGATATACGTGATGTGGTCCAAACTCAAAGCCTATGATGTTAGCGTCCCTGCCAATTCTCCATGACCCAAAATGTTTCATCACCAATGAAACTATCTCGAAGTTGACGTCCTCGCCAATTCCCTTCGATCCAAAAGGTTTCAACTCTAATGAAACATGTGCGTAGGATCGGCCAAGTGTATCGGCACCCAAGTGGTGGAACTCCTCACAACTAGCCCAAGCAATCTCGGCACCCAACTTGCCAACCCACTCTACCAAATACTCCCGAAGCTTCTCACCAATTTCCCATGACCAAGATGACTTCATCACCGATAAAGTTTGATTGTGATATCGGTCAAATTGGTGGAATCCAAGCGGTGACTCTCCTCTTAATTAGCCCATACAGCCTTGGAAGTCGGCTCACTAACCCTCTTAATCACATATCCTTGAAACTTTCGGACATCGGTGAATGCCACAAGATCATCCAAGATCATCTCAATTACCGCACTTTTCATCTTACTTGGAGAAGGAAGGGGTAGGGGTTGTGGGATTGGAATTGGCTTACAAAGAATGGACGCTTGAAAATGAACTCTAGGAAGTGTGATTGATCCTAGGCAAGGAACTAGGTCTTCCACGTTGAGTGTTGAACTCACCCCATACCTTGAGGTAGCTCAAGCACATACTCTTTAGATCTACTCATAGCCACAATCCTACAAGATTTGGCATGACTGGTTTGGAGCGACTTCGCGATTTCCGATGGGAATCGTTCAAGTCCATCTCGAACCATCTCATGGACACTACTTGGATTTCCTTGAAGCTCATACGCAAGTCCGTCAATAAATTGGAATCGTCATTGAATTGTCATTGCACAAATTAATTATTGGCATAATTTCGGCATGCAATGTGGAATGCGACTCAAAGCCATGATGTTTACGGGCACCTACGGACTCGATATGCTCATGTTCATGTGACACTAATGACTCATGTGGACTCGACTCGGCTAATACTAGGGTTACACATGTACTAACACTAAAGACTTATGTGTATGTGACACTAACAAATCATACTGTAAGTGACCCGATCGACTCGTGTGTGGGTGACTCGGTTGGCTCATGTGTGGGCGACTAAATATCATCACTCACAACGAAAATAGAAGTCTCTTCAACGCAAACTGGACTTTCTTCGACTTCTTCTATCTCTCCTCTTCACTCATCTCGGTACTAGGGTCATACACATCCTCTCCCACTTTCACATTTTCCAGCTCATTAGAACTCTCTCTTTTAATTAATAAATTTTGAGCTGGAAATTTTGTGGGGCATTGATAAGCAAAGTGCCCAAATCCTTGGCACTTATAGCACTTGTTGTGGCCACTAATTATGGGGCTCTCAATACTCGCTCCTCTCTCGTTAGTAATTTCGACTCGGAGTAGTAGTGTTCACAGGTTTCGACGTTTGAACCCTGAAATTATATATCTAATGGCTCACTTCTTTCTCGTGATCAATTTGGGGACTCCTAGGAGTACTTGTGGGCTTTGACGATTGAACCTTGAAATTAGCCTTCACATTTACGAAGGTACTCCTAGACTCAAGTTGGGCGTGTTTATGACACTTATCCACCTTAGCTTCCAAACACCGTAGAAGGTGGCGGTACGTGAAATGAACATATTTCTCAATAAGTCGCTTCTTCATGTCGTCCCATCGTGTGATGGGCTTACTTCGAAGTGACTCGCATCGAAACTCCACACCATCCCAATAGATTTTAGCGTGACTCACCAACCTCGTTTTGGTGAGTCTATCCTTACACTCTTCTATCATGCCATACACATCAAAATACTCTTTGATGTTAGACCACTCAACAAAGGTTTTATAGTTCATCCTCATGTTGAAATTTCGAAACTCTTCCCAAATAGATTTTAGGAACTTCTCTTTCGGGTCGTATTTGGGCTCACGGTACTGTGAGTATCTCCCAATTCTATGTTCGCCCTGACTATCGGAAATTTGACGATAGTCCCTAGTGTGACGGTCTTCTTGTTCGGTTAGTTTCCTTTCAAGAAGGTTAAAGAACTCATGTTGACGCGCAATAGGATCATGCATGATGATCGACACAATCGCACAACTCAAACACGGGATCTAAAATGAACGCACACTATGAGTCACACATATATGAATCACACAACAATTGAGTATTTTTAACAAACACAAGATGAGCATACAAATGAACCGACAAACTGCCCTAACCTAGCACCTAAAGCTCTGATAACAAAAATGGACGCGGGACAACGACCCTAAAATGAATATGAGGTGATAATTGGCGAAATTAAACTAATTAATTAAGCAATAAAACCCAAATTAAAGCGATTCCTTAGGGTTTCATTGAATTCTTCATAGGTAACTGTGCTAGCTTCGCTTAGGGTCCAATCCTGGGCCCGAGTCTGTTAGAATTGCAAAAGTTGCGATCCTAGAGATAGAACTTTAACATCCTCTAGTTTGGGGCGCTCGCTTGTTGATCGATGTGGTATCGTTAGATCCTTGCTAGGGCTTTGAATTGAATCGATCAATCGGTCTCAAATCGGGCAATCTCGAGCCTAGCGACGGTCATGGGTCAACTGGCTAAGATTGTAGTCGATCTACATTGATGGGCATCAAGGTTGCTCTATATCTAGGATTTTGGAGATTTGGACAAACAAATTATGGGGAATAATTGCAAGAAGTGACGAGAAGAAAGAGGTAAAGAGAAGATCAAAGATAAACATGACCATCCCACCCATGGCCTCACACCCAACCCACATGGGGACGAAGAGTCACTCTCCATTAAAGTTCATCTGAAGCTCCAAAATGCATAGCACTTTGATTAATCAACCAATATTTCCCCAAAATGGCTTACAAAGAGACCTTATATAGTGGGTACCTAAAAGAGAAGGCCCTAAAATGGTAAAGTACTAAAATTCCCAAAATGAAAAATTACATTTGTATGACGAAGGACAACAAAAGAAAGAAAAGGACGGAAGATTGGATGTTAAGTCCCCTTTGGGAACTCGCCTAGGCAAGAACACTAAAGTTCTCGCTTGGGCGAAACTCCAAACTCAATTTAAAACACCATTTGATCTCCTTGGCATCCTGCTCCTCTTGAAATTTCTGTTTCTGGTCGCTTGAGCTCCTCGTCTGGGCGATCATAATTGATTTCAAACCCATCCTTTTTGGCTCCTCAGCTGGCTTCTTACGCCAATATACGCGATGTGGTCCAAACTTAAAGCCTGTGATGTTAGCGTCCACGCCAATTCTCCCGGATCCAAAATGTTTCAATACTAATGAATCTAGCTCGAAGTTGACGTCCCCGCCAATTCCCTTGGATCTGAAAGGTTTCATCTCCGTTGAAACATGCGCGTAGCATCTCTGATACCAAAAACTGAAACGGGATGACGACCCTAAAATGAATATAAGATGATTATTGACGAAATTAAACTAATTAAGTAGTAAGACAAATTAAAGTGATACTTTAGGGTTTTATGGAATTCCTCTTAGGTAACTGTGCTAAGTTCGCTTAGGGTCCAATCCGGCGCGCGAGTCCGTTAGAATTGCGGAAAGTGCGATCTTAGGGATAGAATTCTAGCATCCTCTCTGTTGGGGTGCTCACTCGTTGATTGATGTGGAATCGTTAGATCCTTGCTAGGGCTTTGAGTTGAATTTATCAATTGGTCTCAAATCGAACAATCTCAAGGCCAAAAACGGTAATGGATCAATGGGCTATGATAGTAGTCGATCCACAAGGATGACCATCAAGGTTGCTTTAGATCTAGGGTTTTGGAGATTTGGACAAAAAAATTATGGGGAATAATTGCAAGAAATAGCGAGTAAAGAGAAGATCAAAGATAAACATGGGCATCACACCCTTGGCCTTACACCAAACCCACACGGGGAAGAAGACTCACTCTCCATTAAAGTTCATCTGAAGCTCCAAAATGCATAGCACTTTCATTAATCAACCAATAATTCTCTAAAATGGCTTACAAAGAGACCTTATATAGTGGGTACGTAAAAGTGAAAGCCCTAAAATGCTAAAGTACTAAAATACCCAAAATGAAAAATTACATTTGTAAGACAAAGGACAACAAAAGAAAGAAAAGGGTGGAAGATTGGCCGAAAAGCGTCATTTGAGGCCCCTTTTGGGAATTCGCCTGGGTGAGAACTTAAGTGTTGTCGCCTATGCGAGTTTCATTCTCTCTCGGGCGAGAACACTAAATTTCTCGCTTGGGCGAGACTAATGACTCGATTTAAAACACCATATGGTCGCTTGGGCGACCTGCTCCTCTTGAAGTTACAGGTTCTGGTTGCTTGGGCGACCCCTTCCTCATCTGGGCGTCCATAATTTATTTTAAACCCATCCTTTCACGCTCCTTGGTTGGCTTCTTTCACCGAAATACGAAATGTGGTCCAAACTCAAAGCCTGTGATGTTAGTGTCCCAGCAAATTCTCCTAGACCCAAAATGTTTCATCACCGATGAAACTAGCTCGAAGTTGACGTCCCCGCCACATTTACCTTTTTGTAAAGTAATCGGAAGGTTTGGAGCTGGAGTCAACGTTTCACTGGAATTTGCAGCGGAGGGTGATGATAGTGGATCAAGGAGTGGTTCATGGACTTCTAGACCAAAGTTCTTACTTCAAATGTATACTTGTTGTGGAGATTCAATTGGATCATCGAGAGGAATGGGTGTACCACTAGGATGAGTGACTTCCTTGGTTGGGTAGCTCAGTTGGTCAGGCCTTGGGTTTGCTCCCCAATGGTCACCAGTTTGAGTACCCTCAGGGCCACTGGAGTATTACCCAGTTGTTAGCTCTAGGGCCCCGTGGGATTAGTCGAGGTGCGCGCAAGCTGGCCCAGACACCCACGGATATCAAAAAAAAAAAAAAAAGGCTAACCCTAAAGTAGCGTAAATCCCGCACGATAGGTTTAGGGTTTGATTATTCTCGAAAGAAAATAAAAAAAAAGAAGAATAATGAAGAAGATATAGAAAATCATAGAAATTTTGCCAGCAAAAATATTGGCCTCACTCCAAAGGACAAGAATCACTCTTGCCCCAAACGAAAACTCATCTCAAGTCTTCAAGGGTTGCACAAAGCAAAATTTTCGTTAATTCGTCATAAACTCTCATAAGAGATTTATAATGTATATTTATAAGCGAAAAAACCCTAAGAAAACTACTAAAATTAAAACTCTTAAATTAACCATTAAAACTTTCTAATGGTAACAATTAATTCCAGCAATAATTCCTTTTTTTTTGTAAGCATTCATGAAGTGTCAAATGATGTCTGATTGACACAAAATTGGTCTTGTTTGAAAGCTTATCGAAGTAACTTTCCAACAAGACAAGAGTTGCGTAATTCTGACGTGTATTGAAGGACTTACCACTTTTTTGGGGTTTGCGCCAAAAGTGACAAAATTAATGGGCACTTGTCAGATATATGTTCCTTATCCTTAAATAATACAAATAAGGAAATGCAAATTACAAACTAGACTCCTAACAAGAAAGGAAACTAAACCCAGACAAGATCGACTAAACTATGTCCATTTGCACTAGAGTCGGCTTGATCTTGCTCGAGCGAAAATAGGGCTCGTTCGGGTGAGACTGCCAATAACAAACATTGTTCTTGGATTGATTTAGCTCGAGCGAGCCTGAATTTCACTCGGGCGAGTTTGGACAGAAACCAAAATTGTTTTCTCTTTTCTTCCCTTGTGCACGTCTTCCCAAGGCGAGGTCTTTTTGTGTGGTGTATATGTGCATATGGGTCTTCACCCTCTTTAATGTGTCTTTTAAAAACCCATTCGTGGGTCCACTTTCAATTCCTCTTTCTCTTTCTCCTCTTTATCCGACCATAATCCCGGCATGTAGGCTTTGATTCCGTATCATTGTGGGAATGGAATGCACAAAGGGGGACTTTTAAAATCATATTCAAACATAGTATCCTTCGAAAAGAAAGATGGGCTCGAAGAATGTGAGATCAATAACGATGAATTATTTATGAAGAGTGGGACTGTAACACTGGTATTAACTATCTACATTGAGTAGAAGAGTATCCAACACATTTAATAGACCTGAGGTTAAGTTTGTCATTTCTTGGTCCTATGAGATGGACAAAACAGACACATCCAAATTCACGAGGTAGGGAGAAAAGAGGAGTTGCAGGAAGCAACGCAGAGAAGGGAGTTTTCCCCTTCAACACAAACAAAGGCATTCGATTGATATTTAGTAGGAAGTAAGAATCGCGTTACCGTGTAGTAGCATTTGGAACCTTCATTTTGAATAGGAGTGCATGAGCAACTTCAAATTATTGTATATTCTTCCTCCCAACGATGACACTATTTTGTTGAGGGGTGTAGGCATAAGAGGTTTGATGCAATATTCCATGTTATTACAATATGATTTAAAGGAAGAAGAAAAAAACTCTAGAGCATTACCAGAAACAAATACATGTATATCAACTCTAAATTGAATCGTAATTTTTATATGAAAGTTTTAAAGACAAATATGACTTCAGATCAATCTTTCACAAATATAATCATGTCATTCGAGAGAAATTGTCTACAAACGTGATGACATATTTAAAACCTTACTTGCTTGGAACTCGAGTGGTTCTCCAAACATCTAAATGAACCAAGGAAAAAGGAATCATACTTTGTTTATCCTCCTTCCCGATTGATATTTACTGCCCTTAAATACATGAAATTGAGGAAACAAGCCCTAGTGTCTTTCCTAAGTTGACAAGTCTTGCACTCGCATAAAAACAAATAAAAAGATAGAACCACTAGTGAAGGGATACTCTATCGTATGTCATTGAGTACTCAAAAACATTTTCCTTGTGGCCAAGCTCGACTCCATTCCTATTATCATGTCTCCTGCGGCTAATCTTTCTTCTTTATATCAATTGGACATGAAGAACGCATTTCTCCATAGGTATTTACATGAAGAGGTCTATCTGGAGTAATCACTAGGTTCTGTTGCTCAAGGGGCAACGTCACCTAAGGTATCTCTTCTAGGGAATGCAATATATTCTTTAAAACATTCTCCCTGTGCATGAAAGCTCTTCCAAAGGGAGAGAAGGTTGTTGGTTGCAGATGGGTGTCCATAGTAGAGTGTAAGCCTGGTGGATCAATGGATAAATATAAAGCTAGAATAGTTGCAAAGGGGAAATCACAACCTTATGAAGTTGGTTATAAGGAGGTTTTTGCACTACTTGCTAAGCCAAATTTGATCCGCATATTTATTTCTCTAGCACCTTAAATAAAATAGCCTCTTCACTAGTTGGATATTAAAAATGCATTTCTACATAGGGATGTTCAAGAAAAGTGCATATAACTCTTCCTCCTGGTTTTTCACTTAAAGGGGATAAAGATCAAGTGTGTAAGCTCAAAAAGTCTATATCTGGGTTTAAACAATCCCCACGTGCTTGGCTCGAGAAATTCAGTGAAGTTGTAATGAGGATTTGATATAAAAGGAGCCATCATGACGCACATTATTTGTTAAGAAGGGAAAGCACATAATAACACTCACTGTATATATTGACGAACCTTGAAAAACGTGCTTAGGTGTGAACGATGCAATTAATCACACACCTGACTGGACATGTGCCCAAAAGCCCAGGTGCACTATAGAATTCCATGGGCCTAACTCAACCTCACAAAGCCGGCTTGTAAGGTGAGGATTGCCCTAGGTTTATATATGGCACAAGGCTATGATACACAGGCGATGTGGGACTATCGCTCACGCCCCCTCACGTGTAACTTGTCTCTCTACATCCTTGTGGTTACATGCTCTAATAACATGTAGAAAATATAAAATAAAGAAGAAAATTGGAAGAAGATTAGAAAGAGAAGGAAGGCTTCACGAGAGACTACATTGTGGCAGATCTTAACGTTAATTTCATTAATTTTTTTGTGTCTATAAATAGACTTCCGTTTGAAACTTATAATGAAGAAAAACACAATCCCAAAGAATCCTAATCTTAACAAACTTATCTTAAGATTTTAATCATAATCTTAATCTTCGACTACGCATATGCATAACTCTAAAAGATTCTCTATTACCCTCCTGCTATCGCATGTTCCTTTGAAAAGTTATATTTGATTGGTTAAAAGAAAATGAGCCCTTAGATCTTCGCGACGATATGGCCGGAAAACGCCTCGAAGTCACCGCCTGTCAGTGAAGTTCATCATTGTCACATCCCGCTCATCTTGGAGTCTGTCGGAGCCATTGGCTCACTAGATCAGGTCAGTCATGATCTCTCCCAAGAGCAATTGAAGATGAATCATACGACACAAATCTCTTTAAAGAGATCTTAAAAAAGATGATGAGATCGTGAGGCTATGATGAGTGTTTATTGGAGGTTTTTAGAAAAAAAAGGAAAAAAAAATTAGAAAAAGATTAGAAAGAGAAGAGAGGCTGCATAAATAAAATTGTTTATAGTGTAGTGTTCGCAGAGGTTTCAAGGAACTACATAAGGAACAAATGTATTGGACCACAAACTTATTAAATTGATGGTAACTGGGGAGAGTGGCTATTTTATATGCATGGAGGGGAAATATTCGAACTTCGGGTTTCTTTATGATGATATGAGAGAGGATGGTCATGTGAAGGTCAGTTGTGGTTAGACATTGTCCCATTTCCTTCCTCTTGAACATGGATCTCTGGTTTTACGATAATTGGAGCTGTCACCTCGGACTATCATCAAGATCCATCAACATACTCGGGTAAGGCTACAACCGTCCACCCTACGGCGGGTGATAGGAAGGTTCCAAACAAGACACAACACCAAAGAACTGCATCTACTTTAACGTGATCCTTTTATTTCTTTAATCGTTCATTACAATTTAACTACATAATTCTATAGAACGAATAAATTAGAAACAATTACTTACATAATTCAAAAGTTTGCAAGCGATCGGAGCCCCCTAACACTTTAAAATTTCTCTCTGTCACTCCTTTTTATCACTTCTTAGACACTTGGAAAACTTGACTTCTTTCGAATTTCAAACCTCTATTTGTACTAGGCACCAAGACGATCCACCTTTGGCAACTGGCCACACGGCTACTTTTACTGGCAATTTGTAGTTTGTCTTAGGATCACACGCCATAAATGCATCTGTCCCTTTATTCCTCTTTTACTCGAATGGGAAAGAACTCATGCACTTTTAGTTGTCTTGGAGAAAGTACTAGTCCATACTTTTCACTTTTGGAGAAATAAAATCACGCCATTTGGCGCTTTTTGCACCTCATAACAAAACTTCTAACTATCTTCCCATGCATGTGCGTCGCCATAGTTTCTATTCTAACTATGAATCTTCATGTTACATCACTTGAAATTAGGCCTTTACAAACCAAAGCCTGTTCCTCACCTCACGTGATTGCTCCTTTGCAACTAGTTTTGTTAACTTCTTCGTGGTCAGTCTTTGTTGTTCGGATTAGGCCGAACATGCCCGCAAGCAACCTGACATAACTTCCTTCGCATATCTTTGTGAAACCCTGACCTTTTTGTTTACTTTTCCTTCAAGTGAACTTTCATGCGTTGATTATTTCGATCAAGGGACATCCTCGACTCAAATTCCTCTTCATATAAATATCTAATAGGGGCATAGACCCTAGTTTACCATTTAAAACAGTAGTTGTTACCTCAAAGAGTTCCTCTTTTCTGTCATCTGTTTGGTGAAAATGTGACACTAACACTTATTTTATGCCCTTTTCCTACTTGCATGCACTTTCTGAACTCTCTTATGTTACTACATCAAATTATTATCATTTTTCAAAATTTTGTCCAAGAGGAGAGCTCCGTAGTACTAGCGAGCCAGTAGCCTTGGGCAGAGTCATGGATTGTTTTTCAGCTTTGATATGGAGAAATTATATAATTTTTTTGATTTGAGTTTTTTCAAATTGTCCTTGGAGAATGATAGTGTTCGGTGCTAGATGGTGTTCTTTGATGGAGTTTGTGGTGTCTAGAAAAGGGATTATGTTGCCCCTCTTAGCTCACAATTGTGGAGGCTTTGGGGTTGATGATGATATGGAGAAACATTTTGTGCATCTTCTGCCGAAACACATTTGCTATTTCAATACAACTCTTATTTTGGCAATGACACACATTTTTGGAAACCCATGGGTGGAAGGATGAACACCTCAACATGCCTGTCTACCATCTAGAAGATTTAGAGGACAGTTTAGCAGTTAGTTTACTTTAGGATGGTGAAATAGCTGGGCAGCAGTGCTTCAGTTCATTACGAGTTACGACTATTGATATTCATACTTTACAAAGTCACAAGTGAGTTTGTATCTTTATATTGCCACAAAACATCCCTTTCTGCCTTCACAAACTATTGCTTGGCAAACCGACCTAAGGTATTACAACCCAGATTGGTAGATTTTCTTGAGAGAAAAACAATATAATATATTTACTTCATGATTTCTCGTGATAGCCATCTACCATGAATAAAATAATTGCATTTCACGATTTCTCATGATTACTCATTTACCATTATGGAAAGCTGGAATTATGTCCTTTTCCAAGTCTAAGGAATAGGTTGTTTTCCATAGCTCAAGGACATTTCTTAAACTGCTTCAAAGTAGGCCTGACAGAGTGACCTAACCTAACGATTTATAAGTTTCATCCAAAATACAATATTTTGACAACATTCATCTATCAAGGTTCTCCTTAAAAAACCAACGGGGGGTTGGCACAGTGGCCAGGACGAACGCTCAAGAGGCGGAGGTTCTGATTTCGAATCCCACCCCATATTAGCCACTAGCAAGGATTTATAGCTACTGACGAGTACATGTGATTTGCAGGTGTTGCACGTACTCAGAGACTTGGTTGTGTGCTCAAGAGGCCGGATACCCTGTTATAAAAAATAGGTCTCCTTAATACTTCTCTACGATTATTGAAAGACAAATATCTTTCTTGATCAACTCGTGAGGGCCAAACTACTCAATATCTGCGAAGTTTCGAAATTCTTTCACTTGATACCAGTCTCATTGAAAGTTCATGCCACAATTGTTTATAGGTCCTCTCAGAATGGTCTTAGTTTAAAAGTTTTCATCCTTCAATATATCCACTATGCATCATCATCATCGTCGCTACCTTGTCCTATCTATTTGGAGTCATATCTTATTCTGCACTAATATCTGTTCAGGGCAATGTTCTCTGATTTGTTGGTTTGCTCGGTTCATATTCGGGTTCGTAATTCACGATGGCGAACCTTATACGCTTGGGGTAGGATGAGTTTTTTAATAAAAAAAGAAATAGTAATATGTCTGAACTTTATTTTACAAATATAAAAGAATTATCCATATTTGTACACAAGTAGCGAGAATGGTTCACTGGTAGAGCATTTGATCTTCCTTCCAAAAGAACTGGGTTCCACTCTCCTAGGAGCCTTTTCTGCTTGCAAACTGTACATAAATGAAAGATAAAACGTGTGGTCTGGTTCGTCCACCTTAAGCAAATCCAAGTGAATCGAACCGCGGATCGGTTTGCTTTTCGGAGGGGTATTGATGCAGGAAAAACTATGCTAACCCTAAAATATCATAGATCCCTCACGATAGGGGTTAGGGTTCTTAATCTTCAATGAAAACAAAAAAATAAAAGAATATGATAGAAGATCTTCGGATTCGCTCCAAAGAGGCTTGTCGGCTTCGCACCAACGATAGCTTGAAGAATCACTCCTCAAAGGTGAAAACTCTTCGCAAGTTTTCTACGAAAGATTCACTCTTTCACAAGATGCACAAAAGCAACCTTAAATTTTCATTCATCATAAAATTATCTAAAATAAAGTCTTTACATGCCTCTATATAGGCTAAGAAAACTGTAACTAAACATAAAGTTCGAAATTAGAAAGTCCTAAAGCAACTAAAACTCTAAAACGACAAGTTTTACCCTAAAACTTGTAATTTCATCAACTTGTAGACGAGATTCACGAACGTCCGCCCTATGCTCATGGATGTCTGTCATCTGTTCGCGAACGTCTGTCGTTTACGATGTGCACAAAATAGAAAGCCTCAAAATCACGGATGTTTGTCCGACTGTCACGAATGTCCTTTCTGAAGCCATAGAGGTCCGTCCTTTGACGTTCCTGCACAAGGCCAAAAATGATTTATATCACGGAGGTCCTTGTGATACATTCCAGAAAGGCCTATTATCGCGGACGTCCGATCTAAATCCACAGTCGTCCGTCACATAACGATGACTCTTTCACGGGCCGTTTGAAAGCCCATTCACCGGTCCACTTTCTCTTTGATCTCCTCTTCTTCTCGACTTTGCCATGATTCCAACATGCAGATCTAAATTCCGCATCAGGTACCTAGAGAATTAGGTAACCGTGATTCAGAGTTATACTCTTTGTTACTTTGCAATCCTTCATGTCGTTCGCACTACTTCTCGCCAATACTAGTGCTTGTATCATTTGAATCCTTTGAACAGTGGTGCTCATGCCTTTGATATTCATGCCTAAACCATCTCAAACCATATTCTTAGTTTCTCTTTCCTTGCAGCCACTGATAAGTTTCCTCGTTTGTACTAAATTCTTTAATTTTGTCATTTTTTGTTACTTCATGCATCTACTTTAGTATACACATCTCAACCACTAATCGTATGATATATATATATATATATATATATATATATATATATATATATATATATATATATTGAAACGGTAACAAAGGAAATATATTAGAAAGACAAAAGGAGTACATACGTTGGTGGGTAGTAAGAAACTACCGAAAGAAAGAGGACCCCCCCAAAATCGTATGATATTTTGATCCTTGTCTTCTTCCAACAATGATTATATGTCTATAGGAATTTTGGACATTAAGGTGCTAAGTTGGTACACCCAGCATTTGAACTAATGATTTGGGGATTATGCCTTCGATTTTGGATCTAGATAGTTTGACTGGTCTCATATGAAACATGATCCACTCAATACACTAACTTGATGATTCTGCTTTTTGTAACGCATATTTGAGCGGCCTTTAACAACCTGGTCTAGTTTAGTCATGGATCAAAATCTCGGACTAAACTGGTACGTAGCGGCTCTGGAGACCTCCAGCTCGATGCATTGACCATGTATGGGGCCTCCTCTGAACCGTCCATATTGCTGGCCAATTACATGCAATTTATCACTTGTATCATCCGGTAATTTGAAAATTTCAAATTACCGGATGATAATCCGAAAATACCGCCCAGTAATTTTGGGGGTGCCACTTAATATATCCACCCAAAAATTTTGTTTTCAGTTAGTTCTGTTCCTTTCTCCTCTCCAAACCTCTCTTTCATTCCATGAGGCTATAACTTTGAGGTACTAGCACTTATACATGCTTCACGTTCTTATTTATGTTTAAATTGCTCAACTTATGTATAATTTTGTCTATTTTAGATATGAAAAACCATAAGAAATGCACTACGCATAGCATGTAAATAGCGAAATAGCTAGAAAATGCAGTGACATGTAGGTCAGTAGCTTTAAAAAAAGTTCAAAAATTTCCAAAAACAGTTTCTTTTGTATTTTTTGAGATTTTGGAATCAATGTACCGGTGATCCAATGAAAATACCGGCCGATATTCTGGTCCATACCATTCACTGGTCCTGTACGATATGAACCAGAAATTCGATATTTTAGTCCATGAGTTAAGTATATAGATACTTATTTCATGGAAGGGTTGCATATAGAACCGACATATATGAATCAATATAAAACAGTTTATTGAGCTACTGTCTACACTTGAAGCTCAAACTTGGATAAGGGTATAAATTTGTGATGGGGTTTTGGAGCCGAAAAGTGATAAACTTATCTATTTGGCTTCAGCATTTTGAGTATTAGCTGAATATGGCATCTTAAGCTTGCAGGCAACAATGTTTAATGATGAAAGCACTGAGTTCGATGTTCTTGTGGCTAGTGATGCAATTGGAATGGGTCTCAATTTGAACGTTTCTAGAATCATCTTTTCATCATTGGAAAAGTTTGATGGTGTCAGCATGCGGGAACTTACTGTACCAGAGATTAAACAAATTGCAGGTATCTAATTATTCCACTGATTATTTGTTAATGTTGCATCTTTGTTTTGATGTCCTTATGAAACTAATCTATCTTTTATTTTCTTACCAATATATATGAGAGTAATTTGGAAATTTTATGCTCATATATTCTTGATTTTTATGTTCAGTTATTGGGTATTTTTCCCGAGCAGGTTTGGAACTAACTATTTTCGAGATAAGCTCATTTTGTATTCATCACTAATTTCATTAGAGGGATTTAGTAGGAGATGGTTGTTAATACATTGCCAAATCATCATTAACACCATCGCCTTGTCCCCTCATTTGGGGTTTCTTTGCCACATCAACAGTGAAATGTTTTGAAACTTAGCACATCTTTAAGGTAGTGAGAATCAAAATTGAACTGGAGATATTCCAGAATCAAAATTTGTTGCTTTGAATGGGTGGGTTACTAAAGGAACTCTTTGATTCATCCTTATGGTATGTCAACCTTATAGTAAATCCTCCTTATGCTACATCACTCTTATGGTACATCTTGCTTACGGTACATCACCCTTACGGTACATCACCCTTATGGACATCATCCATATTGTACATCACCCTTACGGTACATCACCCTTACGATACATCCCCCTTACGGTACATCACCCTTACGATACATCCCCCTTACGGTACATCACCCTTATGGTACATCATTCAACTTTTAAATTGGCAAATTAAAAGTTAGAATAGAGGTTAGAGAGGTAATGCAGGGAATATGCTAAGATATTCTGGTAGGTGTCACCAAGTTATACTTTGATGGCAACTATCATGGTAATTTCCGACCACCTGGGATAAGGCTACGCGGTTTCAGTTAGCATTGAGGGCACAGAAGAGGCTTAAGACAATACTTTTGAAGTGTCTCTGAATCTTTTTAGAGAACTTAGAGGGTCTCTATAGGTGGAGTTTTTTAATAGCATTGTTGAGTGGTTATCTAGAAAAGTGTTGGCCTGTTGAGATATGAGGTTGCCATGCGTGAAACACTTTTTTTTCACTTATGGTAGAATTCTGATTTAATGTGAGCATCATAGCAATGGAGTTGTGGGAGGTTCGATTCATAGTAGGAACATGGATTAAAATACCTGATTTCTAGTTCATATCGTTTAGGACCCCTAAATGGTAGGAACTAGAATCTCGGCCGGTATTTCAATGCACCACCGGTACATTGATTCAATGTGTTGGCCATTTTTTTTTATTTTTTTGAAATTCTAAAAAAAAGAAATTCCAAAAAATTCAGTTTTTTTTTTTTTTTTAAGTTTTGATTTTTTTTTAAGCTACTTTCCTACATTTCATTGCATTTTTTTGCTATTTCACTATTTACGTGGTTATAAATATTTATTTCTTTCAGTTTTTCCTATCTACAATAGAGAAAATTATACATAAATTGAGCAATTTAAACATAAATAAGAAATTGAAGCAATATGTAAGCGATAGTACCTCAAATTTATAGCCACCTGGAGTGAAAGAGGTTTGGAGAGGAGAAAGGAAAAGAAAATAAGAGAAAGAGTGGAAGGAACAAAATTTTTGGGTGGATATATGGGGTGCCAGTTTAAGTTGCACCAGTGAAATTACTGGCGATATATTCAATTATTGCCCTGAAATATGAAAAGTAGAAATTACCGGACGATACAGGCGATAAATTGCCCGTATCATCTGGTAATATGGAGGGTTCAGAGGCTCCCCCGATACATAGTCAATGTATCGAGCTGGAGGTCTCTGGAACCAGTACGTACCAGCCGGTACGTATCGGTTTCATCCGAGATTCTGATCTATGAGTAGGAATAACTTGCTCCTTTACTCTCCTCGTAATATAAAATACTTATTCCTTAAATAATGGAACTGTGGGGCATATCACTTTTGAAGTTAATTTTCATCATAAGATTAAGAAAAAAAGATTTTAATGAAAGTATAATGGAATTGTGGACTGCACGAACTTAATAAAAATCCTTTTGCAATGCTTTAGACAATTTGGAATGAGAGCAATAACCAACAATGCAATGCATCATTAACCGATGAGTTCAACATAATCAGGAAAATATTTGCTGAGGTTCCAAAATGAGCAGTTATACAAATTCTTTTCTAGATTTGTCATGTTAGGAGTGATTGAAGGATTGGAAAGTGTCCTACAGCAAGATCAACCCTTCCAATCCCTGGCTACTTGACACATGGCAACCTCTAAGGCATAAAAACTAAATGTGATGGATGTAGCATAGGGAACTGCAGCACCTCCAATTTTTTTATCACATATTCAAATGTGTTTCAACTGGTTGAAAATGCCTGTAAATATAATTTACTTACCGAGAAATTCAATATCGAATAGGTTTGGCTGATACTAAGGTTACAGTACGAACCCTTCACATAGATGTATGGGTTAGGTATACTTCATCTGTAAAAACCTCGATACGTAAGATGCCTTATGTTATGACAAAAGATATTGACAGTGTAGATCTGAACTGGAAATAAAACTAGTCAATAAAATTATTGAGAATCTTAAGCAAAGAAAAATTAAGGGCTTTAGTTAACTAACATTTTGAAACAGTATAGAATAGTAAAACCACTGATCAGTGAATGACAAAGTTGCAAGTTGGAAAGTGAAACGAATTAAATAAATCTCAAATTAAACTAAAAAGGGCCATCATTCTCTCAGGATAAATTCAGGCTATTGGATAAGTTTTATCTGGACTTGCACAATCCACCAAACCTCATATTTATGTTCTTCTATCTATAACCTTTAATGAAGTTAGGATGTTGAAATTTACAAAAAATTAAAGACCTGGAACTAGGAGATGCAATAATTATTGAAAATCCACAAATGCACCAAGGATTAAGTTGACATCTTGACCTTCCCTTTGTGGTGTAAATCAAAAGAGAGATGACTCCCAACCCTTAGATTATGTCCGGTTTGGACAGTTCCTGAATTCTGGGTGCTGAAATAACCATGATATAATGATGGGGGCTGGCTTATCTCCACTCTTCAATCTTTGACTTGTAGTAGACTTATCTATATATTGGAGTAGCGAGGTTAATCTCAGCCACAATATGTTTTCACCCATGAAAAACCTGAAATTTAGGGTCCCAAACTACAATTTGATTAGTACAAGTGAAGCTCACATTCACCTTAGATTTATAGAGAATAAACTGTCATCTATTTTGAGATCACAAGAGGAGATAAAGGTTAATGTTGGACACAATGAAAGGTCCAAAAAGCACTTGAGACATGCGTGTGGGGCCCATGCAGCATGCGACTTTTTTTGGGACAATAAGAGTGTCATCATGGCACTCTCCCGTCAAAATTCAAAATTATCAAGCATGCCTTGCATGCTTCGTTGTGTTGACTTGTTTTGGGAAGAGAAATAGAACAAATTTGTTGCCAAGTGGCACACAACAATTTAACATTGTAGCCGCATTGGCCTGGTAACCTTCGTCACTGGCGGTTTCCGCAACCAAGCATTTTTTATTCTTTCTTTCTAAAGGGCTTGCGGTTCATTACACCAAAGGTGTAGGCTTTTTTTTCCAGTAATATGCATTAAATGCCTCTTTTACACCATTCAATTTTGTGCCTTCTCAAGTTTGAATTGGGACCCACTCTCCTGATCGTCATTTAAATACCAAAATGGTGTTTAAATGATTTCACACCGTCAATGGTTGAACATGTGGGTGATATGAACTGTCAAACTGCTAGATCATAGATTGAAGTGCAACAGGCGCATAAATGGTGTTTTAGGGCTATTTAAACCATCCAATCTGTAGACTATAAAATCTAACATTGTTTTTAGTTGTAATGGTTGATATTAAAGTTCATCAATTAGATTATTCACATCCACTTATTGGCATGGTTCATTGGGCTGAGACATATTCCATTGATAGGTTGTCACTTGGTCTGAGACATATTCCATAGATTTGTACCACATGGCATAATGGTAAATCACACTTCTAAGGTGTGAGGTAAAAAGTCTAACTTTAACGGTGTAAGATCTTTTAAACACCATTTGGTGTTTAAATGTCAGTCATGAGCCTTCATCAATTTTTGAATTTCACTCTATCACTCTTTATCTCTCTCTCTCTCTCTCTCTCTTGTCATCTCTTTCACTCTCTCCTTCAACCTCAACCTCTGTTGAAATGCTACATAGGTTCCAAGCCAAGTGATTTTTCGACCATTTGAACCAGTAAAAGTTCCACTAAAAACATCTCGTGAGCCTCAACTTGAATTCATGGCCCAACTCTTTCCTCATATCTCTTGTATTTGAAATCATAGGAAGCCAAGTTATTTTGTGTATTTTGAGTAAATGAAACCAACAACTAAGAATGAAGAAAATTTTGTTTTAGAAAAAGGAGTAGAAAAACAGGAACTCATGCACCATCTCTGCCCTCTTCACTTCAGATATGTTATTTCGTAGTCACAAAGTCCGGAGTTGGCAATAAATCGGCAAGGCCGAAAGGGGTCTAAGCAATGTTCTTAAAATCGTGGGCAGGTTCGGGCGGTAGGGGGGATGTTCGGGCAGAAATCGCTAGGCGGCTCCCGGGCGGGCGCTCGAAGATCCGGGCGGCTGCTATATATATATATATATATATATATTATTTGCACCCCTTTTTCTTGTGCAGGTAATTATAACTTAGGGTTGTGTTAATTTCACCCAAGAAGGGTTCTTTGCTTATTTGCCCCTAATTTCTAACTTAGGGTGACATTAATTGCACCCAAGAACACCCACAAGATCTGTTGTGTGGAATATCAGAGTGAAACACGACCTTCGTCATCTGATTTGACGCCATCAATGGTCTTCACATGTCACATGTCTCTAAAATACCAAGTCTCTCTTTAAAATTGGTGCAGGGGCCAACATTCCGAGTGCAAGGGCCCTTTCAAAATCTGCCAAGTAATGACTCCCGAGATAAAAATAAATTTAAAAAAATTAAAAAATAAATTGGGGATTGGGGCAGGGTGGCTTGGGTGGGCGCCCCAAGCCTAAAGCGGTCCGCCCCGTGAGGCCCCGGCCTAAATCGGGGAACCCGAACCAACCGTGCGGCTGCCTCGGGCAACTTTCAGAACAGTGGGTTTGTCAGGAAAAGTCGGCAAAAATTGGTCAAAGTCGGTCAAAATTAGAAAAATCGGGGAAATTAAAGAGTTAAAGAAAGTTTATCATAATATATTTCAAGTTAAAAATAATGGTTTTAATGAACAAAATAGTGCAAAATAGGCAAAACCTAAAGATTTTTATGAACAAAATAGTACAAAACGTAGAGGTTATTTTCCCCTTTACGTATAAGTGAAAAACATAAAAATAAATAATTGGACAACGTCACAAACATCGCCAATTAATCGGCCAAGTCGCGACTTGGCCGATTAATCGACAATAAAGTCGGGATGACTGCAAGTCGCCGACTTCTTCAAATTTTTTGGAAAAAATCAGAGACTTTTGTGACTGTTATTTCCTTGCAATTCCAAAATTTTCGGAGTTTGATTAGTTTCTTATGTTAGAGCACCAACTTTTGGAGACACTTGGTTCTTGTTGAATCCTAGGTCTGAACCTTGACTAGGATTGAAGGATTGTTGGTCATCTAAGCAAGTATATTCAGAAATAGCTAAGGTAGATAACTCTACTTCTCCTTGATAATACGTGTTTAGGTTGTAACAATTTGTGTTGATTTAGTTTCTATATTTAGTAATTATATGAAATGCTTTTTATTTAAGCTAGACTAATGATGAAATAGTTAAAATGGTGAAGTACTGAGATATATATGGACATGCATAAAGTAAAGAATAATATTAAAATGGTGAAGATTAGAACACATATCTTAAGTTTCCTAATTAGGATTGTCAGGTGATCGTATATTCTGCTATTTGATTTACCATTAGTGACTTAGTATGAATCTAATTCTGTAATTTTGTTAAATTTCCTAAATTATTTGAACTTTGAAAAGTGCATCATCAGTATAGAAATAATCAATTAGAGATGTATGCAAGAGATTATTTATTTATTTTTAGAGCACCCTTCAAATGTTCCTAGGGGCACGTGCGCCCCCCACATACCAGGGTCAGCACAAGTTATAAATTCCTAGGGTGGTCTCAAGGGAGGGGATTCAAACTCAGGTCTCTCGCTTCCTGAGGTGAGTACCTGGTCAGCTCGCCAAACCCCTTGAGGTTAAGATGTATGCAGGAGCTTTAGTTCAATGTTGACAAGATACTTGTTCTGGCTGCATCAGTTACCTGTTTGGTACCTCTGAAAAATATGATTTATTCCTTGATCTAGATGCTATAAAAAATCTGTTGGTGGGATATAAGTATCTATACTATGATATAAAGTTGGAGTTTGTAACAGATCTTTAGAAAGTGGGAGAAATCCTAGAGTGGGCCACTCTAAGTTCTGCCCTGTCTGTTTGGGAAGAATGTCACTTGGTCATTACTTGGTTATTTCTGCCTTTGTGTGATTAGATTCTATAGAAACCCTAAGTATGGAGGTTGTAAGAGACGACAATCCTTTCGAACCATATATTTCTTATTAGGATGTCAGGAAACTAGGAAATATCGCCCCAAAAAGAACAGACATTCGTGCTTTTCAAAGTATATAACTTTCAGTGCACTGTCATTTTTGAGGATTCACTACTTGGAGAAATTGATGGAAAAAATCAACATTACTGTAGACAATTTAAATTTTTTATTTTTTATTCCCAACAGTGGATTCATTTTGGGCAGAGATTTTTCCTCCATATGGAATGAGATCTAGTGTAACTTTTTTAGTTAGGGCTTTCAATGGGTTCTCGACCCGATACCTGACCTACCCTACCCGGGGTTTCTACCGGTCTGGCACATAAACTTGACCCATCGAGTTGGGTCGGGCATGAGGCACCTGACCCGACCTTTGGGTCGGCTCAGGTTGGGCAAAAATCTGATCGGGCAAACCCCCTATTTTCCTTCATTTTAAGTACGAAATATTGGGTCGTGTCGGGCATATACCTTTGATCTGTCTGGTCGGGTCGGGCATATACCATTTTTCCGTTGGGCAGCTAATTATTTTGGCCCAACCTGACCCCACCCAAGCTATTGACAACCCTAATCACTATAGTTGAGCCTCATACTTACTCCCCCTTCCTACAACACATGTTCGCTGCGCCCAAGCTACAAAGTTAGCATGATTCATAGTTTCACTAGTGAACCTAATGAAATTTATTCACATTTCTTTAAAGTTCCCCTATAATTGAGGGGATAGGAATTGACAAGAAAGTATATATAGGATAGCAGGCAACAACTCTACAGTTCTCGTGGATTAATGGAGATTCTTAAAAGACAATCAGATGGTACAAATATGCATTAAGTTGCTTAAATTTTAATTTCTAATTCACAATTTTTTTAATTGATATAAGCCACTATTTTTTTATATGGTTAACCATTCTTCTTTAGATCATCCACAAATTTTAAATTGTAAGGCATATTTAATATACAATGAGTAGGGAAATTAGGATTAATTATGTGATCTATAATTTTCCAATTTTAGAGGTCTTTTTCCTTTATTTTGCACTTTTTCAGCCTTTTTTATTTCTGTAAGAAAATTATTCCACATGTTGAAAAGAAACCACTTGTGATTATGTTACTATAACATTGTGAAATTCCTAGGTTATGGGTAATGTGAAAATGTTTGCTATTGTTGAACTTAACTTTTCCTATTTTATTTATTCCCTAGACTGCTGTGCAATATTAATAAAAATGTCTTTATCATTTGTCGATTTAGTTAGGCATATGAGGAAACTGTTGGCAATCGAAATCTCATACTTCTTTGAGTAAATAGTATCATATGGCAGCTTTTAAAGTTTTTTTTTTGGTAGCCCTACTATTTCCCCTCTCTTCCTAAGGAGGTGATGTGGAATCACCATTATCCGAATCAGCCGACATTTTGTTGCAATTTATGAAATGGTAGTTACCTGGTTCCAATGTGGTGTGGGGCATGTAATTTTTGTAGTATCAGAAAGGTGCTTGTTTAATTTGGTGTTGACTGTGACTTGGTTTTACTTGTGAACGATTTTTAATCCTTTTCTAATACGGTGGATGATACATATGGTTGTTGGTTCAATATTTTTTGTAGGAAGGGCAGGAAGGTATGGATCTAAATTTCCTTCTGGTGTAGTAACATGTATAAACATTGAGGATCTACCTTTGCTGCATTCATCTTTGGAATCGCCTTCTCCTGTTCTGGAGGTGCTTGGTTTACCCTTTATTAATTCATTTGGTTTACAAACAAAGAAGCATGAACAATTTGTAAATAGTGTGTTCTCACATTTAAACATGCATTCATGTATATGAGTGTATTGTATGTATGTAGTCTTAGACATGAATGACAATTAAACTTTTGGTTTGAATCTGAAATTTGCTAAATCCCAATTTCCAACCTGAAAATGTGCATGTGAAGCAGCCACTCTCAATGAATTTGTTTATTCAATATTTACACCTTAGAAGTCAGGATCACTACCTCAAGATGATGGCCACTTGAAACCACAACTCCATGAGTCAGGGTCAGGCACAGCCTCATTTTCACAATGAAGAGGCATAGAGCCACTGATCGAAAATTCAAGCTTAGTGATAAGAAATAGAAGCCAGAGTACCTCACAAGCGCCATGCACATTAACACGATATTTCGCTTCAACACTAGAGCGAGAAACTACATGTTGCTTTTTTACGCTTCCAAGCAATCGGATTGCCTCCAAGGAAGCCACAATATCTAGAAGTAGATATCCTACGGTAACAATACCAGCCCAATCGTCATCAGTATACCCTGAAATAGGAAGATGACATGTGCATGATAAACAACTCCTTGATCGGGGCTGAATTTGGTATATCTCAGAGTCCAATATGTTGCAACCATACGATGAGTACGAGGACTATGCATAAACTGGCTGAGCAAACTGACAGCTAAAGTAATATCCGGACGGGTAAGCGTAAGCTAAATCAGGCGGCTAACAAGGCGGTGGTACTCATGTGGATCAGCTAATAACTCCCCCTTTTTCTCATTAAGAGGGCTTGGGATCCATGGGAGATGAAGCAGGCTTACAATCGAGCATACAAATGCCACTCAGAAGATCTAAAGCATACTCCCTCTAAGAGAAAAAGATGCATTTTCTTGTACGCACAATCTTTTGGCCTAGAAAACACTTCAAAGTACCCAAACCGTTCACCTCAAACCTTCAACCAAGTCCACTTTTGACATATTCAACGAAATCATAATCATCCCCAGTGAGAATAATGTTGTCATCAACATAAACAAGTAATATAGTGTGACCTGTAGGACTGAAGTTGTCACGCCTCTAGTCCCTGACTCGTACACCAGGTCATCTTTCATGCCTAGAGTACCGATTCACGAGCTGGGAGTGCGCGACAATACTTTTCAGTCTATGACCATCTTTCATAGACTTTGCACTCCAATTCTTGGCCAATTCCAAACTATGACTCCATGAATCCAATTCATTTATGTCGTACAACGCTTCAATCCCCGAGTTCAACGGCGAACGTCTGTCTTGTAAATACCTGGAATGTTTTGGTCATGAAATGACCGTAAGCTGTGACGCTCAATAGATTTAACCCAACTGTTTAAGGAAATTTTAAGAGCTCTATGTGACATTTCTTGAATTTTTTCAGGAATATCATAATAAAAAGACGATCATCGAATAATAAAATATATCAGGAATTACAAACTACTAAAGAGTTCTATGTCATACAACTCTTTAATCTCCTACTAAAGATTTAACGAAATCGGATGATATGCAAGTTAATAAGTCATATTGCTCAAACAACTCATCATATCAACTTACAAGTCTAAGGCTTGCTTAATTCAAAAGCTACTAAATCAATTCAAGATCAATATTCGTATTAATATATCCTATTCAAAATTCGGTTTTCCGGTCTCCAAATTGTCTGATTGTGATACCAACACCAACCATGGTTCACTAATTCACTCTCCGTCCTTAGCACGCCAAGGAGGTACTTTTACTTGCGTGTACGGTGAAGGCGATTGGCACTTTTCACCCGAGAAATAGTCAAAAGACTAGGGTTATCTCAACCCGATTTCAGGCTTTACTTATCTTGTTTATCCACCACCATTTGAATAATTCCCTTCATGTTGGGTCATTCATACGACCCTATCGATAATGACAACGGGCAGTGTCACTAGTTCAATTTGATATCTCTTTGCAATTTCAATTAGGTTTGGTTTCTAGGGTCACTATGTTATGGATAGCGGAAGGATTCTCTCAGAGTTCATTCAATTTCAATTATTCTTTTAGAGTTCAAGAGTCATGTTCAATAAGGATTCTCAATACAATTCACTAGTTCGTTGTTCAATGTGGAATATCTTTTTAGTTTCCTGGTTCTCTGTCCAATATTCAATCCCAGCTCAAGGTCCAAGATTCAAGTCCAATTCATAATTCCAAATCAAAGTCCAATTTTAATTCAAAATACAAGCTCCAATTTTAATTCAAAATACAAGGTCCAGTTCAGGTTCAAATACAAGATTTAGTTTAAATACCAATTTCAATTCAAATACCAAATCTTGGTTGGATTACATAGTTTAGCTCAAATACAAGATTTCAGTTTCAGGACAAGTCCAGTGTGAATACGAAATTCAGTTTAAATACAATGTCTTTTTAAAATACCAGATTCGTTTTCAAACACAGATTAAATCAAATACCAGGTTCGGATTCAAATACAGTTCAATCAATATCGGGTTCAAATTCAAATAAAGTTCAATCAGTATCGGGTTCGGATTCAAACACAATTTCAATCAGTATCATGTTCAAATTCAAATACAAGTTCAATCAATATCGGATTCAGATTCAAATAAAAGTTCAATCAATATCGGGTTCGGATGCAAATACGATTTCAATCAATATTGGGTTTCATTTTCAAAATACAAGTTCAATCAATATCGGATTCGGATTCAAATACGAGTTCATCAATATCGGGTTCGGATTCAAATACAATTTCAATCAATATCGAGTTCGTATTCAAATACAATTTCAATCAATATCGGGTTCGGATTTAAAAACAAGTTCAATCAAGATCGAGTTCGGATTCAAATACAATTCCAATCAATAGCGGTATATTCACTTACTCTTAAGGTTTCAAAGATTTCGATATCTAGTTATGGTTTAAAAGCTCTCATTTCAGGGTTCAGTTCTCTTTACGAGTCCATATCTAGAGAAGTCGAGGATCTCAATCTAATGATCAGTCTAGATTTTACTAGGTTGGTCTTACTTCTAATATCGATATAGGCCAGTATATCAACATAACTCACTCTTAAGGGTACTAATTTCTTTAGTTGACTTGTAGTTAGTCACTGACTCACTTTTAGATTTATCTAGTTTCGGACAAGAAGCGGAGAAGTCAATTTGTTGACTTTCGCCCTAAGGCTTACAAATATTATCAAAACTCAGAGAGGGGTCAACCTAAATCAACTTAATGTATTATATGATGACCTTATTTCTCATCTCTAGGTAATACCTATCTCGGTTCATTTTACCAAAAATCTCAGTGGCTGCACTCGCAGGTGCTCTAGGCATGGATCAAACTTTCGGCTGAAATCTTCACCAAAAATCTTAGTGGCTGCACTCTCAGGTGCTCCAGGCATGGATCAAACTTTCGGCCGAAATCTTCAGTTTCGGCCGAAATCTTCAGTTTCGGTTTCGGTTTTGGTCCCTACCGAAACCGAAACCGAGATCATAAATTTCGGTTATTAAATGTATTGAGGGAAAAATTTCGGTTCAAATTTTCGGTTTCGGTCATGACCGAAACGAAATCCGATATTTTGATCTTTGGCTCTAGGTGCCACTCGCTTTTTATTGGAATTGTAGTTCCAGGTCAAGAGGTCAACAGATGACGTATGATAGATATATTTTCTCATTATTACATCTGGGTATTTACATAACCTCATTACGACTTTTGTATCTTAACTTATGTTGTAGGGTGCACTTAGTAATTTTGGGGTGTGCAACCAGGATATATCGGGCAGCATCCTGTAAAGTCAAAATAGTCAAACTATGAACTTTTAACATGATAGATCATCCACAAGTGTATCGTAGTTGACTAGGTGATGCTATCGAGTTTTTGCTTGAGTTTCGGCCAGTGTGTGCCACTTCCCAAGTGTTGTGTGCCATTGGTACAAAAGGAGGGGCCACTAGTAAAATCAGGGGCCTAATAGGTCATCATCACTCTAAATCCAACTTAAGTTCATTTTTATGGTCGTCGAATGGGTGTCCTCGGGTCAACGAAGTCAACTTTTCAAACCAAACATCAATAATAGTCACTTTAGTGGCATAGTTAAAAGGGGCTCCATGTGGGTCAAACTTTTACTGAGCTTGATTTCACTTTAAACACTTTAATTTATTGTGTTTTAACCCTAAACAAATGAGGCATTCAAGGTTCCCTTATTGGTCAGTATTTTGGGTCAAATCTCGACCTATCAAGCTAACTAACACTTGAGAACAGATTTCCAGATCTGACGTTGGACCACTAATCCTGTCGCCAAAATCCTCTAGGTTCTGACTTTTTGGGTGATTCCAGTTCTCAGTGAAAGTTCACTTAAAATTTCAAAAACCAGCACTGGAACCATAAGCAAATTCGTTCTAGGAAGATCAGGGCCATCCATGCAAGGTGATCTGAGATTTAAGCAGTCAACACAATCTTGGTCGCAACAGTCCTGAAAATCGGGCCCTAACTTTCAATCCGTGCGTTGGAATTTTACAAATTAGGACTTTCTGGAAAGCTTAAGAAGCCTTCCAACTTTGTGTCATATATCAAATCCCAAAAACCAATGGATTGTTCAGAATCTGTGGATTTGGAGGCAGATGTCTTTCTCGAGTTTTTGTTAACTGTGAACAGTCAAGGTGCTTGACACAGTCTCGGTTCGGAATTTGTGTAGGGCAAACCACTCAGTCTTTTGAGCTAATTTTTGGTGGGTAAGTTCACAACTCACCTATCTACGACCATGATTTTTTTAAAAATCTTTACCAATTTATTTTTGCATGAAATGACTTGCCCAAAAAGCCCTAAATCTCTGGATTTTTCAAAAGTTAAAGAACCATTCAATCTATCTATTTCTTTTTACACACATGATCTAGGACTACTAGATCCATGATTCACACACAACATGCAATCGAAAGCAATGATCATCATGGATCTTAACTCTTCTCATCATACAAAACCATCCATTATACAAGCATGGACATCTTATATGGAGGAAAACTCAAATCTCTACTATTTTCATAAAATCGAAGCCAAAACTTGTGCATGCATGATCTAAGATCTCATGCATGCCATTTGATAAGGCAAGTGATCTTGGATGCCTGTTACATCTCCAACATCAAACCCACAGAAATTCAAGGATTTCATACAAAACAAGCTTTTCAAAAAGTTTGTGTTAAAATTCTATACTCACAAAGAAGAGTTGAGAAATCTACCTTGTAGCTCTATGATCCTTGGGCTCCTTGATGTGAATAGTTTAAGATGAGGCTGAGATCAAGTTATGATGATCTCCTAGTCCTAAAACCATGAAAACTAGAATTATTTTCGAGCTACGGTGTCGGAACACCCAAAATTTCAAGACTATTAATGGAGGTCTCAAGAACAAAGAAGAACTAGAGGCCCGGATACCCAGGTTATCAAATAAAAAAAAAACAACAAAGAAGAACTAAGAGGAAGAAGAAGATGAAGGAGAAGACAAAGGAGTTGTTGGGCATAGGATTTGGGGAGTGGGAGACAAGGTGGCCATGTGCACACACACCTCACACTTGTGTAATTCTCAGTTTCTACATAGAACACATGTCAAATAGGTCAACTTATTCAAGATTCTCTTCCATTTCAAAAAACAAATTTAGAATGAATGTGGGCCCTATTACCTTTGTTAGAACTTCTTATGGTCCATTGAATGGGTCAATGTTAGAATTGTGTGGATCTTTGTGTGCCATATGCCACATGAGAGAACACAAGTCTCATGTGACGTGTGGTGGCATGTTGGTTAGGATTTCCTACTTAATCCTACCCTTCATTTTAATGGAATAAATCTAGTGGTTTATATTAATTTGGATTTTACAAATTCTTTTAGCCATTTATTAATTCTTTTAAATTAATGAATTCAAGTCCTTAGATTTACTAACACTATAACTTAGATGTTGTGAGTTTTCGTAGAAGGGGCAATGACACTCTTGCAAATAACTCAAAGAACCCGATATTGATTGAATTTTATTTGAATTCAATCAATACCTGGTTTGGATTCAAATACAATTTTAACCAGTATCGGGTTCAGATTCAAATACAAGTGCAGTCAATATCGGGTTCGGATTCAAATACAGGTTCAATCAATATTGATATTGATTGAACTTGTATTTTAATCTGAACCCAATACTGATTGGAAATTGTATTTGAATCTGAACCCGATACTGATTGGAAATTGTATTTGAATCTGAACCCTATACTGATTGAACTTGTGTCTGAATCTGAACCCGATATTGATTGAACTTGTGTCTGAATCTGAACCCAATATTGATTGAAATTGTATATGAATCCAAGGATCAAAATTTCGGATTTCGTTTTGGTTTCGGAGGGGACTGAAACCGAAATTTTGGGCCTAAAATTCGGCCGAAAACCGAAAATTCGGCCGATAATTTGACCGAAAATATGAATTCCATACATATTTGGACCGAAATTTCGGTCCAAATTATCTTTTCGGTGAGGACCGAAACCGATAATTTGGATTGAAATTTCGGTCATTTCTGCCGAAATTTTGATCCTTGTTTGAATCTGAGCTCGATATTGATTGAAATTATATTTTAATTCGAACTCGGTACTGATTGAAATTTTGTTTGAATCCGAACCCGATACTGATTGAAATTGTTTTTGTATCTAAACCCGATACTGATTGAACTTTTATTTGAATCCGAACCCGATCTTGATTGAACTGTATTTGATTCTTAACCTGGCATTTTATTTACTCTGTGTTTGAACACGAATCTGGTATTTGAACAAGACATTGTATTTAAATTGAATTTCGTATTCATACTAAAGTTGTACTTATACTGAATCTTGTTTTTGAGCTAAATTTTGTAATCTAACCCCGATTTGGTGTTTGAACTAAATCTTGCATTTGAACCTGAACTGGACCTTGTATTTTGAATTAGAATTTGAGCTTGTCTTTTGGACCTTAAATTAGACCTTATATTTTGAATTTTGAATTGGACTTGAATCGTGGACCTTAAACTGGTTTTTAATATTGAACAGAGAACCAGGAAACTAAAAAGATATTGAACAGTGAACTAGTGCATGGACTAGTGATTTGTATTGAGAATCCTTATTGAACATGACTCTTGAAGTCTGAAAGAAAAATTGAAATTAAATGAATGATTAGGGACTTACGCTATCCATAACATAGTGACCCTAGAAACTAAATTTAGCTGAAAGTGGAGGGAGATACCAAATTAAACTAGTGACACTGCCCTCTGTCTTTATCGACAGGCTCATATGACCGACCCAATCAAAAAGGTGATTATTGAAATGGTGGTGGATAAATATGACAAGTAAAGTCCAGAATCAGGTTGAGATAACCCTAGTCTTTTGACTGTTTCTCGGGTAGAAAGTCCCATCGCCTTTGCTGTGCGCAAGCAAAGGTACCTCCTTGGCATGCTAAGGCGGAGAGTGAACCAGTGAACCATGGTCAGTGTTGGTATCACATCAAAATGTAAAAGACACTAATAGGACAATTAGGAGACTGAGAACCAGAATTTTGAATAGGATATGTTATTATGAATATTGATCATGGAATTTATTTACGAGGGTACCATTGTCCCTTCTATATTAACTCATACAATCTGAGTTATAGTGTTAATGAATTTAAGGCCTCTGGTTTTAGTTAAAGGGTTGACTATCCCGTGATCATAGTAGATCAATGGTCAAACATGAACCAGTCAAAGTAATGGGTGTTACAGAAGTGAACAAAGACTTTATGCTTTGAATGACATCTCTGACACCCCACCTCAAGAATAACAGTACTAAACTGGTGAAACTACGTGCAAGGCGATTGCTTTAACCCAAAAATTGACTTGCGAAGTCTACGCTCTTTCCTTGACAGTCCCTGAAGCAGGAAGCTTGGAGGGGGTTTCATATATACTTTTTCAGTAAGATGTGGCCTTGCAAGAAGACATTTTTCACATCGAGTTGATGGAGAAGCCAGTTTTGTTTTGGAGCAATAAATAAGAGTACCCAAACCAATGTGAGGTTGGCTACCGGAGCTAAAGTAGCATCATAATCGGGACCATAGGTCTTGAGTAATCCAATGGGTAACTAGACGGACTTTGTATCGGGCAACCGTGCCATCTAGATTATGCTTCATGTCAAAGATCCATCTACATCCAGCTGATGTCCTCCCAGGTGGAAGAGTTACCATGTCTCATGTGTGATTATGCCAAAGGGCATCCTTTTTTTCAATCATGGCAGCTTTTCAATCGAGATGACCGAAGACGAGATGAATGAGGGATAGTGACTGCATCAACCATAGTAAGAAAAGCCTGTAGGAAGAAGTCATGGCCTAAAAAGGTACCTATTTTGCAATTGGATAAAGAGTAACACACTTGCGAACTCCCTTGGGAAGAGCAATTGAAAAAGATGATCAACATAATTAGTAGAAGCATCAAGAATAGTAGTAAATGGAGAAGGAGAATTAGGAGCTAATGAAGGAGAAGTAGAGCTTACAGGATGTACCTGCAAGGAGGAAGGAGGTTGGTGCATAATACAGGAGGGTACATGTAAATCCTTCAGCTTGCGCTGTTGTACTGATGATCACTTAGCAGCAACAGGCTCGGGTACATGTAAATTAAAGGGAGCTGGTGTCATGTGATCAACATAAAATTACGCAACATCCTCAAAAAATGAAACATCCATAGAAGAAAGTAATTATGGGAACTAGGGTCATAGCATCAATGCTCTTTAGATGGTTAGAATAACCAATAAAAACACATTTGATAGCTTTATCATCAAGTTTTTGACGATGAAGGCTGAGATTTTGAACAAAACAAACACGTCCAAAAATGAGGTTCAACAGGAAATATAGTTCTCTTAGGATGTAAAACCTGATATGGAATACCACCATCTAAAACACGAGGAGTTTGATTAAGAAACTTGTATTTAGAAGAGCCAAGGACCAATAAGGCTTCGAGACATGCATCCATCATAACAAGTAACATGTCACTGCGATGAAGTGTCTACGATGGGTATCTGTGTAAGGTTCAAACTTCGTATTCAGAGTTTAGTGTTCATATTTGAAGCTCATATTGAAAGTTCAAGGATTCGATATTTCAGGTTAATATTCAAAGATCACATTCGAAGTTCAAATCCGACGAAGCATGCATGGTTCATATCAATTCATATCAGGTTCATATCAGATTCAATTCTGTCATTAAGATCTATGAATCAACATCTAAAATGCATCTGTGCATTGAGTTTTTCCTACCTTAGGCTTGGTGCTGTCCAAAGTTCTACGAAGGTCCTTATCGACAGTCTCCCGTACTCAACCTAGACTACTTTAAGATTATACACTACGTGTCAATGACAGAGAAATCGAATGGCTCAAAGCATTCCCAAGCTTTTTCAAAGGAAACGAAGATGACCCATTAACAGGGAAATTTGCTCGAGCGATTTCACCAGATTCCAAGCGGCACACTAAAATTCGCTCGAGCGAATTTTTCTAGAAAATTTTTGCCTGGAAAAATCGCTCAAGCGATTTTTCCTCTTTGTTTCTGAAGCTAACTCGCTCGAGCGATTTTCAACTCTCTCTAGCTGCTTAGTTCGACTCAGTCACCTTTTGGGTTTCTTCTTCCTCAATCCGACTTTCCCTAAAACTCAAAATCCATCAATATTCACACATGACATCTAAAAACTTGGAAATCAAATGCGTTTTGATTTAGCTACGTGTTTACCTTCTTAGATTGTGCATGCGAAACTTGTGATGATCGATTTCAAAAAGAGGGTTTCGGTGTCACGCATATGGAATCTCACGGTGATCGATGCTGAGACGAAGCTCCACACTAACATGCAATGATCTCCATCTTTTAAGTCGTACATATCATGATTACGATGGTCGATTCACGCTAGTTCGACGATACGTTCCCCCTCGCTCCTAGATCTTAATGATGTCGAATTTGGAGGTTCCTTGTGATCGGAATCAACAAGGAGCGGTCGGAAACAATGATGAGCAATCGGAATCAACGCTGATCCTTGCGAAGAAGAAGACGTTCGGGATGCGATCTAACGCCTAGAGTTTCAAAGAGGGTTTGAGGAGAGGGGTGAGAGCTCTCTCTTCACTCTTCTAACAAAAATATCCAGAGATATTTTTGTCTCACAAGCTTATCCCCTTTTAACTCAAAGGGGGTCTATTTGGTGTTAAACCGGCACATCGTGACTCATGTATGGGCTTTCCATCAAACGTAAACATAAGGTCTAACTTCACTTACAAACCAAAACTCTCACCTCTGGTGCTTGCAAAGGTGGGGTCGAACTTGGTCCGATCTCAGGGTTCGAGTCGGGTGCAACACACTTCACACACGGGTTCGAGTTTCAAATTGATGCTCAAGTTAAGAATTGGTTTTCAGATTTGAGTTTGGGTGCATTTTCCCAGTTAAGACAGGTGGGTCAGAGACTGCATTACAGACATCAAAATTTTGACCAAAGTCAAACCGGTCTAAACAGTCGTGTTATCATCGAAGGTCAACAATTCAACGTTAGCAAAAATCAAGGTTGTTACAATCAACAAGTAAACTCAACTAGCCCTTGTTTGATCATAACAAACACAACATTCTACTTACAACCATCCAAAGACACAACTGGAGACGGGCTCAATCTAAATATGTTGGAATGTGTATGTAGTGTGCTAGAGTGAGTGATGTGTATATTTAGGGGTGTGTGTAACTTTATTGTACTTAATAGTAAAGGTAGTCAGACACTTTGTCGAATTAAGCTTTCTTCTCTATTCTCACTTTGTTCTTCTCTCAATTCTAACCCTAAAGGAACCTAAATCCTAATTCACATTACCTCATCTCTTTCCCTCTGACTTCCATTAACTTCTATTTGGTATCAGAGCAAGGTCCCCTTGATCCTTGTGTGCCACCTCATCACTGCTAATACCAGGATTATGTCATGCTAATAATAGCAGTCAAATCATGGACCTTAAATAGGGAAGAAATTTAGATGAGCTTGGTCGTTTTTTCATGCTGACCATTTTTGTGAGGACTATTAGGATATTCATGCAGCTTATGATAATGATCACGATCATGCCCAACTTTTCCACAGTGAGCACAAACAATAGTAGATCATCCATGACCACGACCCTGACCACAGGAATCATGGTCAAGACCTCTACCACGATCAGAAGAAAATGAGAGTTATATAATGACAATACTCTTCTTTGAAGCAAATGACATCGGAATCATTATATAATGATGTTGCTCATCTAAAAATAATCTCATAAATCGTGCTGAGAGATGGGAGTGGACATGTAGAAGGAATCTGGGTTCGGGTCTACTCATACTCCAGCGACCTCTGTAAACATATATTTTTCTGTTGGCACTCAAGTCGTCGAGCTAGAGTAGCTTCTACTTCCTCACCAAACTGAGAGATGGGCTCATAATTGATGAGCTCCTCCACTTGCTCTGTAGTGGGCTGAAATACTCCCCCGTAGACATATCTCCTCCTCTACACTTGACAAAACCACGAGTAAGCTCATAAATTCATTTATCATGTTCATCTGGTGCACAAGGTATCCTTAAGCTTACTCCATAATAGGGCAACATACTCAGACATGAAGGTTCGTGAAATATTACGATCCATGGAGTTGAATAAACAGCCAAGAATAATGGCATTGTCTGCCTCCCAGTCAGCAACATGGGGGACCCAGGTCTAGGACTAGGAATCGGCCCCGTGAGAAGACCCATTACTTTCTACCTTGAATATATAGGGTTATTTCCTCTTCCATTGAAATTGTACATGTTTTGTCACCATTAAAGCTATACATGTTTTGTCAACAACCACACTAACTGAACCAAATTGCTAAAATAAAAAAAATAACGACAAAAATAGAAAAACATTTGGATGGAAAGTGGGTAAAAGATTTGGAAATAGAGCTCCTTCATAGAGGTTCATAGGAGAGCTCAATGGGCGGTAACAATCACAGTTTAAACCTATGACTAGTAAATGGTGCGTTGTCTAATAATCAAGCCTTGCGGTTGACAATTACAAATTGCCTTTCAAATGTTTTGTAACTTGATTATGTAAGTTGAATGCTATATTGTCTATGTGTCATGCTTGTTCATCATTCTTAGGCCTCCTCCAAACATGTATTAGTACCTACTACCTGAAAATGAAATTTAAAATTATAATTTAATTTTTGAAATATGAATCATAATACACGACGTAGGTTTAAGAAAATAAAGTATTGACATATACATAAAATTGCTATTTCCGTTGAGTTTGAGTGTTACTGATATTCCTTCACCTATTCACCATCTAAATTTTCGTCTTCCTCAAATGTATCCCCCATATTTAGTCAAGATTGATCTAATGGGATAGCTAAATCTTTCACTGCAGGACCTACCTGTTTTTCTATACCTCTTTTAAACTTTTCCACGCCTAATCGCAAGTTGTACTCCATAAAAACATTTAATCTTTGTTGGTCGAGTTGTTTTTTATTTTATTTTATTTTTTATATGCATCTACATGTACAATCACATGCATGATGAATATAAAGTAATAAACAAACTGAATTAATCTTACACAATAAACTTAATATAACTTTCATTCAATACTTCCATTCTACATTGCATTTATAATATACCTTCTTGAATACGCTCCAGTCTTTTTAACAATTAGTGGCATTGCATGAGAGTCTCAAGATCCATAGCAACTTTTCACAATAATGGAACACTATTTCCACAGCCCTCCCACAATATCAACGACTCAATAAATAACAATATGTGCATGTGTCAATAAGTTATGAAAGTAAATTATTGCAATTCCATGTAATTTGTTAATTTTTAATTAATAATTAACAAATGCAACCATATTATCGTCTTGGACAGTTTTTCTTCTCTCAATAGTGGTTTGCCTTCCAATTCTCTTTTAAAAATAAGTCCAATTCATCATCCATTTGGACTCTTTCTGCTTTACTTTCGGCCACACTACCAAATAACACCACCGCCAGCACTACCAATTTGTTCGAGTGGCCTTTAACCTTCTGCAAGTATTGTACCACTTCCCTATCAACATCACCAGCTTACAACTGCAATCCATATAACCAGAATATTTGTTGGGCCGCTCGACCTAATATTGAGCCTCAAACCTTGTATTTTTGTCCTCTATTGCTCTACTTAAAATTTTTTTAAACTGCAAATAAATTATTTCTGGACATTTCAAACTTTTGAAGATGTTCTTATTAGTTCTAGCAAGGTAGTGCTTATTGAAAATTCACCACCACCATTTATCAACTCTAATGATAACTAAATTTCCAATATTGTTTATTGTCGGGATTGATAGAAGAGCAAAGACCCTACTTAATTTCTTCTTGTCCCTGTCAAGAATGAGAATGCGGGTTCGAATTCAGAGAGCAGCCACTCTGTGCATAAAAGCCAAAAGTTAGGTCTGTATCCCGTCCACCCCTCCTAGCACCCTGTAATTACAGAACCAGCACTTATTTGTTTTTAATGAGCTTTGGCCCTTGTCAAAATGAAAGGTTGACAAATGACAATGTAGGTCGCAGGCTCGAGCCTAGCTTACCTATTATATATATATGATGCGATGACATTTTGTCTGACCTGACTCCTAAACATAGAATAGACTAATTAAAAAGGAACTAAACTCCGTTTATCCACACGATATGGAAATGAAACACTATGGTGCTTGCTAAGCCGACATGCCGACGAAAACAAGGTAGACAAGGATGGAATAAGACACTTTATGTTTTATAAAGTTAAATGACCTAACCAACAATCCCACTAAGGAGGAGAAACTGCACTGTCGAGAGATGTAGGTTAATGATCAAAGTACAACAAGCATACCGGCTCACACACTCCACCAGTCACCCACCTCCTTTGTCTTCTGATCTTGAAATACACTGAAACAAGTAAAAGGTCACAGAACATTGCAAAGATTTATCTATGCATAAGTGTGATTATTAAATCTACAATAAATACATTTACAGTGGGAGGGCTTCCGATGAGTAAAACCCCTAATACACAAAAACAGTTGAATGGGAATGGGAGGACGTGCTAAGTGTGTTACATGCCCTTCCCCTTTTCTTCTTGTTAAAAATAATATAAAAGCCCTTATTTAGAAGTATGCCATTAAGGACAACAATAATATTCCTATTCTACCCTTGACTAAAACATTAAATAACATGTAATAAAGCCTGTAAAGTGTAATATAGCATGTTATAGTGCCTGCCACTACCATATTGTGAAAATAATTCTTCCATTGGCAATTGTGGCTGCAATAGCTGCATTTTGAAGCTTGATTCAGATCTGTTGCAAACTAGCAGTTATTCTTTGGTTCGTCATTCCAACATAATTATATCATGCTACACACCTTACTTTGAACTCCGATCTCTTTCTATTGCATTTCACTATCATGTTTGTTCTCTCTCAAGATGCTTTGTATATGATCTGTGCAGCGTGCTGGACTGTTTCCTACCTTTGATCTTTTGTTATCATATTCACGTTTATTTATGGCTCTTGATTTCCATCATCTACTGGTAGGCAACACTATACCCATCTTTTTTTTTATTTGCTTCATTGTTTTTGAATCGATGACTGCAATTTATGAGATACTGTTTTTAATTATAGATTTTGTTTTTTGTTTTTTGGGCATGCATTTTGATCATAGTTGCATTTCCGTGTTTGGCTTACACTTCTGCATAGCCTGGTGTAAGGGTCTAATTGGCTTACTGTCCCTCTAACTTCTCCAAATTCTGAATATTAATCTTTATCAGTGATGCTGTATTGTTCCTTGAGACGTGTGAGATGCCTTCAATACTTTTTTTGTAAGGGTCTAATTGGATATTTTGAAATTTTGTCTCCTTGCCATGCCAAAAATATTTTCTGTTGTCATATTAATCTCCACTCATAAGCCATTTGATAATTGAGAAAACATTTGTGGCAGGACTCTAAACTGAAAATTTGTAGAAAGTATAAATCATCGTTCACGTTTATACTTGTTATACTGATTAGTATGGTGTTAAATGCAATATTGGGTGTGTATATTGTAATATAAGTTTTCTTCTTCTTCGTCCTCCTAAGCCTAATGCTAGGTACCAACTCCTACTTCTCAAATAACCTAATCTTAATATGCTAAACATTAAAGACATCTTGGTATCACTTCATCATTGCTGACATCAGCAAGGTCTAAGTTTTGACGTCAGAATGGAATGAGAAGCCCATCATTTGGATCAAAATTCAGTTCTAAGCATCTTTTTCTCATGGCCCAAGGTTTTTTGACATCGTTTTAGCAGAGTGTTTCGAAGGCTTCTTTGAGTCGATTGTTCCTTGACTTGGTTCACATTTTTCTGAGATCCCAGATTCTGTCCCTCTTGAAGTTGCATTGGTTGGTAAGAGTTTACTTAGGTTTACCTGTAAGCATCTTTTCCCTTTGATTGTGTTAGTAATTGAAATATGATTTGAGATTGTTTTTCGACTTTTTTTTTGCATATGGTTCACGGTTTGCCTTCTTTGGCTGACAACATTTTCTATGATATACAGTGTCTGGTATGGTTCTATTTTGCTGATAATATAATCTATTCCTAGTTAGAGGGCTATTTTTATAATTGTGGAAGCTTTTTCCCACATTTATTTAATTGTGAATGCTCTTTCCCACATTTTGTTGTGAAATCTCAGACCCGTCCTCATTTTTCTTCCCTTATAGATAAAAAACAACCATAGTTAATTTGCTCAGACCAGTGCCCTTTAGCTAATTTTCTCAAACCCGTGTGAACTGTGAACTGGCTTACAGGTAAATTCGATTTGAGTAGTGAACCAACTTGTGATCTGAATCGGTCTACTTTGGCCTAGCTGATTCAATTTAGTTCCCTCTGTTTTTCACTGTAAGTTTTCCAAAAATTATACATACACCCTTAATATTTGGGTGTGATTCAATGCCTCTCTTAAAAATTTGGCTTCCCAAAAACACCCTTGAGAGAATGAGGGAGGGCCATTTCCCTCCATCTTTCTTTCAACTTGATAGAAAATGAAAGGTCTTCTAATCACCTTTTTGATATTTTGTAGCTTTCACTTGCAGCTTCTTCTCCCCATTTCCAGCTTCTCATCAATGTTAGTGCATTTGTCTATTCCATCCCTTCTCATGGTTTTGCCGATGTTAAACTGAATGGGACCAACTTTCTCCCTTGTGTATGATTTGTATGATGGTACTTAGGGAGCCGTGGGATGTTACATCATATTCTTTGAACTGTTACAACCCCCAACCATCCGATCCAACTCATGTTCAATGGGAAGTAGATACAACATGTTTGTGTTTCATGAAAATGTGGCACAGTTATGGGATGCTCTCACACAAACGTATGCCCACACCAAAAATGATACCCCAATCTATCAATTGTATTGTGAACTGTCCCGTGTTGAGCAATGTGATAAATCTGTGATCGAGTATTTTAGTTACCTTTAGAGAAGGTAGGATTAATTTAGGCAGTACAAGCCCCATCAGAGTACCCAAGTGAGAGTCCTAAGATTGGTTCTCTTAGCTTGAACGTCATCTGACTTATTGCTTCCTGGTGGGATTACGTTCAGATTTTGAGCAGTTGAGAATAGAAATAGTTGCTACTGATCCTCTTCCTTCTGTACGCATTATTTTTGCGACTATTGACGGTTATAAGCATCGTCGAGCAGTTATTACTTCGTCTGTTACTGCTCCATCTCCATCTCATGAGCATACAACTCGTGTTGTCAGGGAGAATGGAGGACGTGGTAGAGTTGTGGCTAGTGATGTACTTTGGTATGTACTTTTTGTCACAAAACTGGTCATGAGAGAGCCAAATGCTTTAAACTTTATGGGTATCCTCCATGCTCAAGATTTTTAGGCACTTGTTTTTCGTGGAGATAAGAAGAAAGCCCATGGGTTTTATCCTGTCTAGAGAGGAGAAATCAAGGGTCAAGGGTGTGATTCTGTTGAGGTCTCGTGGCCTCAGATCGCAAATTTTTGGGCTCTACTAACAACATCATTGCTATGTAAGTTTTCTAACCTTAATTTCTTGTTCTTGAAGAAATATTTTTAAAGATTATAGTTATTTCATGTTAAGATCAATGTTTTTATTTTTTCTTGCAATTAGGAAATCAAAAATCAATATCAAAATAGGCTGTCAAGGGATACTCAGGGAATTAATGTGTGTGTTCTAAATTAACGTTTCAGAATGCACATATTAATTTTTCCTCTGTCCCTATTGACATATATAATTGTAGGATTTATTTTTGAGTTTTTGAAGATTGAATGAATTTCTAAATAGAACAATTTCGTTTTGATGTCGTGCAAAGTTTGCACAATTTTCCCTACCAACATCATACTGGTAAAAAAACGTACTTGAAACCTTTTTCACCATAATGTACTGATACCATTTCAGTACCTCATACAACTCTTGCGAAGTGGCAACTATTACATAACTTCAGTCTTATTATGAATTGGGAATTAAAGGCGATATATATTTCAAAACTATGGTTGTTTAGTTTAGTAAGTGTATAAGATTTCAGCCATGTAGATAAGATTCTAATTCACGCTTATTTCTTTGTTAGCAATCATTGTATATGTGGATTACTTTAACTTCGTATGATTTAGCAAATATCATAGTAACCGTTCTTTTTCCACAAGGTCATGTAAGTTGTTTTTTCTCTTCAAGATGCCTTTTGGATAGCCTGCTTTTCATATGTATCCCGTAGTGACAAAATTTACTTAAGCACTGGTTATTTGTGAAAAAATTCAGCTACTTGATAGTTTAGGTTATTTCTCATAATTTTACCGGGAATGTAGCAAACTTCGAACTATATAATTCTCCCACATAATTGTGAAATTCGAATTCTCAGATGTTGTTGAAGTTATGGTGATGTATGAATCCTCCAACATTCTTAGTCGGTGAAATTTTGATGTTTTTCATTCAACTTCTGATGATGTAAGAATCCTTTGGGCATTCGAATTTGGCGAAATTTGAATTCTCTGATGATATTGAAGTTTTAATGATTTACAAATCCTCAAACTTCGAATTGCAAAATTTGAAGTCTTTGATGATGTTCATTTCCTGATGATCTGCAAATAGTCCAACTATAGTGACAAAGTCGACATAAACACCAATGATTTGTGAATTGATTCAGCTAACTAACCAGATAAATTATTTCTCTCCCCAACTTTAGGGAAATGTAGCAAACTTCCAACTATACTGGAAGTGAAATAGTGAACAACGTAACTATTGTCATTTCGCTTGGCAAATGTTTTTTTTTTTCATGTACATCTTTTCTACTTTTAATCACACTTGTTGGTATTGCAGGAACAGTTCCTAGAGAGTGCAAAATTATCTCCGAACTATTTTATTGCTGACTATGAGGAAATGTTGGTATGTTGTTTTCGTTTATCGCCCTTATTGGGACACCATTTTATGTGAGATCTACTCTGTCTGTTTGTGGTTCATTGTGCCATTTCTGGCCAAAAATGGTTTTAGGTATATCTCAGAAATCAATATTTAAATTGCCTAAAACTTTGGTGCCATTTGAAATCTACTAAATTGCCTAAAAATGGTTTTAGGTATGTCTCAGAAATCAATATTTAAATTGCCTAAATCTTTTGTGCCATTTGAGATCTACTAAATTGCCTAAAAACGGTTTTAGGTACGTTTCAGAAATCAATATTTAAATTGCCTAAATCTCAGAAATGAAAAATAATTGTGCCACTTGGCTAAATATTATACAAAATCGGAAGTTCGAAACAAACTTTGAGCGCAAACACATGGAATCCACTTGGCTGAGTTCTGAGTCCCTCAGCACATCTTTGAGCATTGCATTGTATACTTCAACTTTCTTAGCATGATGATTTCCATAAAAATTCTGTCATGTTGTTCAAAATACTATGGTTTTAAAACACGGAAACTCGACTCAACTCAAAAATCATCTGAGTAGAGTCAACTCGGAAACTCGGTCCGACTCAGGTTATTTAATATATATATATATATATATATATACAGTGGAGAAGATTTTAAGGCACCGGTGGCTTAAAATCGGTTTTTTTTTGCCACTTTATATGGCTAAAAAAAACAAAACAAATTATAGGGCATTGTGGCTAATAAAGTAGGAAAAAGAAAACAGATTTTAGAGCAAATTTTAGGGCATCTGTGGCTTACAGTCTGGGTTTTTTTCCCACTTTATAGGGCATCTGTGGCTAAAAAAAAAAAACCAAATTATAGGGCATCGTGGCTAATAAAATAGGGAAAAAAAACAGATTTAGGGCAAATTTTAGGGCATCTGTGGCTTAAAAACTGATATTTTTTTTCCCACTTTATAGGGCATCTGTGGCTAAAAAAAGAAAAACCAAGTAAATTATAGGGCATCGTGGCTAATAAAGTAGGAAAAAAAAAAAACCAGATTTTAGGGCAAATTTTAGGGCATATGTGGCTTACCGGTATTTATTCTTCTTCTTGTTCTTTCTTTCTTCTCTCTTCTTCTCTCTTCTTTTAGATTTCTCGTCGACTTTCTGTCAAGGGTTTCTGTTGAGGGTTAGTATATAAAGGGCTGAAATGGGGCAGATTACAAGTATGCCCCTCAATCATTTTACCGCCAGCCATTAAATGTATTTCCTACTTAAGTGACTCGCCGAGTTGACAAACTCGACCGAGTTTTCGAGTCGACTCGGCGAGTCGACCGAGTCTAAGCCCAGATTGAGTGCATCGACGAGTCAACCCGAAATTGGGTTTAGTCGAGTCGACTCGTCGAGTTTTAATACCATGGAAAATACAACTTCAAGTATTGACCTTATTTTTTATATCCAACAGAAGGTTGCTGCTTTGGTCGACAAATTTCCCCTTCAATTGCATGATAAGTACCTTTTCTGCATCAGGTATTCTTCTGTCCTCTCGTTGTGGGGAATTTCTGGAATGCATGGCCTTTTTAAATTTTGAGGTCACTTTCAGTCCATTATTAGATACTTAATCAAAAATGTTTTCATGAATACTTGCAAATGTTACACATTTGATATTTTAGGTAGATTTAACTGTTGGTAGTGTTCCTATAGATATTTGTCATAATGTTTTATGGTTATATGTAGTTTTATGGTGTGGGGCTTAGCATGCTCAGACAGACACATCTGATTATGGGCTGAATCTTGGATGGGCCATTGCCTAAAAATCACACCTATTAAATGACCCTAACCACCCAATAAATGGGCTAATTTTGGGTGGTCACTGGCCTACAAGAAGGTCCATTTTTTTAATGACAAATTAGGATCATGTGGTCTGTTTTTTTCTTTTCTATTTTGGTCTATGGCCCATGAGGTGACTTTTTGACTTGGTGTTCCAATTGCTGAGCATGTGAATTCATCATGTATAGATGTCGGGTACACTGAGCACCATGTTGTTCTTTTCTAGTTATATTTATTCTAATTTCACCTCTTACTCATACTGTGTCCTCTTTAAAGTTGAATGACTGCTCATAATGTGTGTGATGTTTTTTTTCAGTCCAGTTGACATAAATGATGAAATATCAGCTCAGGGACTCATGCAGGTGAAAATACTCTTAACTCTGGAATCTTTAATAGATGCTTACTTTGGACCAGTCACAAAGTTGGGAGTCGGCAATTTAATCGGCAAGGGTTTAAATCGGAAAAAAACGGGGAAAATAAAAAAATTCAAAAAAATATATCAAAATATATTGTAAAAAACAATGATTTTAATGATCAAAATTGTATAAAATAGGTAAAACCTAAAGGTTTTTTACGAACAAACTGAACAAAATTGTACAAAACCTAAAATATTTTCCCCCCCTAAAGTATAAGTAAAAAAAAAAAACGGACCACATCATAAACATAGCCAATTAATTGGCCGAGTTGCGACTTGGCCAATTAATTGACAATAAACTCCGGATGACTGCAACTCACTGATTTTTTCTGATTTTTTGAAAAAGTTGGAGACTTTTGTGACTATGCTTTGGACTATGAAACAGACATAACCAACCTGTTGTGATTATCCAGTTTGCAGTGAACTATGCGAAGAAGGGAATAGTTCGACTTAGAGAAATCTTTAAACCTGAGACACTCCAGGTGCCAAAATCACAAATGGCACTCAAAGAGCTTGAATCCATTCACAAGGTAACATTTGCTTTAAATGGCATGTTCTTCTCAAGAATAATTGGAGTATCAGCCTTTTGTAAGTGTACAGAATTACAAAAATATTTCATAATTAACTTATTGGACTTTTTCCGAAGCTTCTATTGGCGTTTTCCTATAACTAGCAGACAAAACATATCACTTTAGAATCAATTTGCAGGTTGAATGCAGTTGGAAAATGGTGATGTAAAATGAAGGGGAGTTCACTATTGTCTAGGAATCCTCTGGATGTTGCATGTTCTATGGGACTTCTGCCAGCTCTTAGGTGGATTAGAATATGGCACTTGCCTCTACAAGCTTTTTCTAACCACATACTCCAAACGATAGATGATCTAGTGGTAGTCGACCCTCATTCTATGTCTCATAGGAGGCTCTAGATTGTGCTAGAGTTTTCGGTTTAAGTTTCAGAAATCAGAAGATTTCCAAGTGGTATTTAGTTGGTAGAATTGGGGATGAGCTTCTTGGTTTCAAATGGAATTAAGTCTAAACTCTAAACCAGCTCAGTGGGTTCCTTGCTATGTAACAGTTATTTCATTATGAATTTATGATCTTGCCCCTGTAATTATAGGATTTCTTTTCAATGGTGAATCCTCAAATGGAGGTGGTAGAGTGCAGGAAATCCATGAACTTTACAGAATTATTGTAGAAGGGGTGGAGTAATAGGAATCTATCTGCATTTTCTTCACTTTTCATAAGAGAGAAAATGATGGATATGGATGGTGAGTTGGTGGTCCCCAAGAAAATATTATAGCATTTAGTGTATTGCTCCAATAGAGACGCCATTCATTCATATTGTCTAGTACTACCCCAATATTATCCACGATTTTGACTGAGTGGGATGATTCTTAATAAAGAGAAATATGGGATTTATCCACTTTGAAAAGGACAAATGTAATTTTACACTTGGCATTCACCTTTTCCAAGTATGAAAAAGCCTTGTCCAAGAACTGAAATGACACTTACGAGATGTGATATTGGTGAATTGGTGATCCCTGATTTTTTTCCACATCCTTGTGCTAATTTTCTGGTTAGTTTTAAGACCATCTATACTGGCCATTGCTTGGTGCAATTGTAGAAGGCTTAAGGTGCCAAGCTTGAAGATGCGGGTTTGAGTTCGGAGAGCAACCATTTTGTGTGTAAAAAACCAAAGGTTAGGTCTGTATCCCGTCAACCCCTCCCAGCACCCTGTGCATATGGGACCGGCACTGGATAATGGCCCTTGTTAAGTACGACCATCCGAATTTCTTTTTGGATATGTCGGTCTCACTTTTCATGCCAAAGTTGATATTTTCTGGTGAAAGTTTAGTATATAGAAAGGTGGAGAGTAGACTATTGTGTTGGAAAGGATTCTTGAGTCCTCCTTTAATCCATTGTGGGACATAGAATTAGCATATCTTTTATTGATGATTGCATAGAGAAGAGCCAGGTTTAAAATCTCGATAATCTATTGAATTCCCTAAGTAATTAATTGACTTTTCTTATTATTTATCAACGATTTCTTATAGAACCAATAAATATTTCTTTTTCGATTCATCCAAGGAGTTGAATGCCTCATTCAAGAATTTTTTTTGATCCAATCCGTAGGAATCAATAGAAAAGGCAAATCCCTTATGATTACACCAGATTTGGCTCCGATGGTCGTAACCATTGTTGTCAAAAGCGATTGCTTAAGCGATTAAGCAATCACTTAAGTGATCCTAAGCTACAAAATCGCATAAGCCATCATGGCTTATGCGATTTTCACACTAATGCCCCAACAGCCATATTTATGACCGTTGGAGCATTTTAATAATTTGGTTTTTGTTTTTTGAGGTCCCATTGCCTCTATAAGAGGGTGGGTTGGGTCCTCTACTCCTCACACAACTATTTTAGCTTAAACTTTTTCTCTAATCTCCATTCTTTACTCTCAATCTCCTCCCATCTTTCCTATCTAGTTTTATTTTATTTTATGGTTTGTAATTTTTTTTTGGTGAATTAAATTGTTGTAAACTTAGTAATATTAGTGTTAGTGTGTTACAAAGCCTCAAAGGGAAATATCAAGGATCAAGATTCAAGAGTGAAGAAAGCTTATAGTTCTAATCTTCTATCAATCAAGTGACTCAGATCAAACAAGCAAGCCTTTTGGGAGGTTTGAGTTTTATTATATTTATTTCAAAAATTTTAAATCTCTAATTTTCTTTTCCTAGTTCCTACTTTCTATCATCATTCACCAATTAATTATGTCTACATCTTCAACCCTGGATCATCTAAGACCTAAATCAAATGATCCGGGTTGAAAATATGGATGGTATAAGAGTCCTACCGAGCAAGCAACCATAGTTTGTACCTTGTGTGATTATGAGAGCACGAGTGGCATAGGCCGTCATAAACAACATCTTACTCATGGAGCCGGAGCAAATGCAAGGGCTTGTAAAAAAACTACTTCGAAAATCCGAAAGGAAATAATGGAGTATATGGACAAGCGTTCTAGGAAAAAACATGATCAAGATGTTGTTTTAGAAGGGTATATGGAAGGTGATCATGATGATTGTGAAGAAGATAGATCTACACCATCAACAGCCCAAAGTAGACGACCTCCACCATCGAAAAAAGTATGTGGTCGTGGTACACTAGAAGGGTGGTGTTGACCACATCCTGAGGATGTGGTTAATCAAAGGGAGGGTAAAGGACCCGCCCAAACAACACTAGAGAACCGATTTAAGGGTAATGATAGACCCACCACAATCCAATATGTGGCTAAGTGATTCTACCAAGTCGGCATTGCTTTTAATACCGTTAAGCTAAAGAGCTTCAAAGTGATGATTAAAGCTCTTGGGCAATTTGGGCCCAGACTTAAACCCCTTTCCTACCATGAAATTCGGGAAACTTGCCTCAAAAAAGAGGTGAGAGTGACCAACAATATATTAGCCGAATACAAGGATGCATGGAAAATTAACGGTTGCACATTGATGGCCGATGGATGGACGGATAGAACCGGTCGAACATTGATCAACTTCTTGGAAAATTGTCCTACCGGAACTATGTTCATAAAATTGGTTGATGCATCGGCCCATTCTCATATGGCCGAATATTTATTTACACTTTTGGATAAGACCATCGAGAAAATAGGATCCGAATATGTTGTCCAAATTGTAACGGACAATGCGGCATCCTACGTAACCGCCAGTCGCCTCCTTATGGAGAAGCGACCACAACTATATTGGACGCCATATGCGTCCCATTGTTTAGACCTAACCCTAGAGGATATAGGCAAACTGCATATTAAAACAATTGTTAAAACTAGGAGGATAGTTGTTTTTATGTAGAAACATGCGCTTCTACTTAAAAGAATGCACAAAGCAATAGGAGGTAATTTATTACGGCCCGCCATGACCCGATTTGTAACCGCATTTTTAACTTTACAAAGCTTGTATGCGAAAAAAAAGGAGTTTAAAAGTTTTATAGCATCGCCCAATTGGAACAATGGACCTTGGTCAAAGAAAGCTGATGGTAAACAAGTTGCACAAACATTGCTCCAAAACTAATTTTGGACTAGTATTATACAAACCTTACGTGACTCCCAACCAATTGTAGAGGTGTTACGATTGGTGGATGGTGATGAGAAACCACCAATATATATATATATATATATATATATATATATATATATATATATATATATATATATAATTTTATGGAGGGTGTCCAAGAAAAAATAAAATCTAATAATCAATTCAAGTCAAGATTATATCAACCCGTGTTGGATATAATGAACAAGAGGTGGGGAAGTCAAATGACATCTCCACTATATTCGGCCACCTTCATTCTTAATCCGGCGGTGTATTTTATACACCCGGATCGAGATGAAGTAGATGCCACTCACATGGTTGGCTTTCTTGGCTGCTTAGAAAGGATGCTTCCTGATAGAGGTGAACAAGATAGAATAAGTCATCAGTTGGACCGTTACAAGGGGGAAGGATTTTTTGGAAAGGACATAATTATCCGACATAGAAGTACAAAAATTTCAAGTATAAACTTTAAAAGTCTCTAAAGTTCAAACTAATTAATGTATTTTATTTCTACTCTAGTAGTTCTAACTTCTAATAATTCTCTTTAATCTACAGCCGACTGGTGGGCAGCTTATGGGGTAGATCCGATAACAAAGGATCCCATTTTGAAAAAATTGGCCATTAGGATACTTGGCCTTACTTGTGCCGCTTCCGGATGTGAGCGGAATTGGAGTTCTTTTGAGATGGTAATTGAAGTCTTAAACAATTAAACTCAATCAATGAATATTTTAATTAAATTGCAAGGTTTTTAATGGTCCTACTTGTGTTTAACAGATCCACACAAAGAAAAGGAATTGACTTGAGCAAAAGAAGCTCAATGACTTAGTGTTCGTGCAGTATAATAAAAAATTGCGTGAACGATTCCTTGCAAGGCGAGAGAAACCGGGGTTCTATGATCCCATCTGTGTGAATGATGTGTCTGCCGACCATCCATGGATGATTGATTATCTAGATGAGCCTGTCTTTTATGGGGAAGATTTGACATGGGCCCAAGTTGAAGTAGTGGCTCTTGGTCCGGTACCCACTAATAGGAGGAGGTGAATTGTTGGTGGAGGTAGTAGCAGCCAAGGCATGCATATTGATGAAGAAGATGAAATAATAGAAGATGATGGACAGCCAGATGATATAGATTCCATACTAGTGAGATCGGACGAAGACGAAACAGAGGAAGAAGAAGAGTATGTAGAAGGAGATGATTCCGATGACGACGACAATGCTAGTGATGATGATGGAGATGTACCACAATGGGTTAGAAATGAATGTGTAGAGTGCATTGCTGGTACTCAGTATTAAAATTCAAGTTATAATTTTGAATATTAGTATGTAAAACCTTTTTTTTAAATGTAAGAATGTCTATTTTTCCCTTCTAGAGACTTGAATGCTTATTATTATTATTATTATAATTATTATGATTATTATTTTTATTTTTTTTGAAAAAAAAAATTAAAAGTATGTCATGGCTTAAGCGATTAGGCGATTTGCTTAAGTGAAATTGAGCTAAATCGCTTGGCATCGCTTAAGCCATTTGACAACATTGGTCGTAACGGCCACACTCTTGGCCGACACATATCACTGATACCAACATGTATCAACTTTTACTAAGGACAACCATTTTTTTAGTTAGAAAATATTAAAAAAATAATAAAAAATATAAATAATACTAGATAATGCTTTTTACCTTAATTGTTTATTATATAATGTGAGTAACATAAATTTGATAAATACATAGCCATTGTAGGTTAGTTTAATTTTTTTAACTTTAAATAATAATTAAGAAATAAAAGTTGATTAATTAATCGAATGAGACCATTATAGGTGTTGGACATCATGAAGCAATTGCCAATCAAGGATCAAAATATTGCGTAAAATTTCGGCTGAAAACCGAAAATTTGGCCGAAATTTCGACCGAAATTTTGGGCCTCATACAAATTTGGACCGAAATTTCGATCCAAATTATCGTTTCGGTGGGGACTGAAACCGATAATTTCGGCCGAAATTATCGGTCACTTCGGCCGAAATTTTGATCCTTGCTACCAATACTATAAAACATTGGATGCTTTGACTTAATCACGTTTGATGGTACGCCATGATCACGTTCATTTTTTTTAGATGTTTTCCATGTGTAACCAACATCTGATAGTCTGATGGTAGGCTCATGATTTCAATATCTATTGTGTGAAAGATTGGGACGAATAACGATTTCCATCGTTTGATTCAAAGCAATCAACATTTTTGATGTTGACTAAGTGAGGTTGCTATAACATAAAGTGGTGTGGCAGTAACACCAGCCTTGACTTATCTTTAAGAACAATTCATGAGTGTTACACTGACCTGTTTTCCTTGCCAAATGTTCATTCATCGAGTCATTATGCGTTAGTGTAATTTTTTTAATAATAATTGATACATTGGTTTATTAATTGAATGAGACAGTTATAGGTGTTGGACATCATGAAGCTTACAACCACTATTATAAAATATTGGAAGCTTTGACTTATCTTTAATAAAACGATGCACAAGTTGTACACTTAACTGTATTCCTGGCCAAATGTTCACAGTTGAGTCACAGCTCCATGCATCCTTCTGAGATGTTAATGACAAGTTATGTGGCATTTTTTTGTCACAATGGCAGGAATGCCGTTCTATGAGGCAATATCAGTTTCCCTCCTTTTCTTGAGGTCAGAGATCCAGCTTTTCCGACTTCCCAGTTAAACTCAACTAATAGTACTCGCAAAATAAGTATCTTTTTTACGGTATAACTTCACCAAACAGTTGCTAGTATCAATGGGATTATGAATGCAACTCATTTAATCAGCAAGCCACAAGTTCATGTATACATAATAACGCTCTATTAAAGACCTGACGAAGGGTCACTGCTGTTAAAGTGAGTGATGAAGGAAGAAAGTCTTAAGCACTCCAGTGAGTGATTTCTTAGAAGTCTTCACACAGATCATGCCGCCTATATGTATGTAATCAATGACGGTAGATCATACCGGCTATATATATGTAATCTGTGATGGTACGGAAGGAAATATCTTGAGAATCAATGGCTGGGAACTACGACTAACAGATTCCAATCCTGATTTCCCAATCACAACAGGTTGCGCGTATTTGTTCCAACACCCAATTTTCAGTCTCTTGTTAGATCCTAACGCGATGGAGAAAAAGAAAATCGCTTCAAGGAAACATTCAATATCAACATGGAAGAGGCCGATCTAAGGAAACTTCACAAATATGGAAAAAATTCCCAGTTGAAGGAAATAAGGCACAAGTTTAACCATAAGAAAAGGCAAGAAAAAAGGTAGACCTCTAGGCCTTTTCAGAGTTTGCAACAATAAGCAAAACAGAATTCCCAAGCAAAGGAAGAGAATCATTAGCTCAAATAAGAATTGGGATTCTTGAAAAACTTTTATTGACACAAAAAAATTACATACAAGGGAAGGAAATAATGAAAATGAATTCGTTGAGGGAATATCTAGAAGGGGAAGAAAGGTTGAATAAATTGGAGAGGAAGAAAAAAAGATTTCAAAGACTCCTTCACATATATTGCCTGTGGGATAAAAAGGTTAAAAAAGACTGGGAGGAAAGGGGAGATTTCAAAGGCTCCTTAACATTAAATATTGCTGTTGTGCAGAAAATTTCAAAGATTGAGAGGAAAGAAGAGATATTTGAAAGTCTCCTTAACATGAATTATCATCCATTCATATGCGGAACTGGAGGACTAAGAAAATTGATGTGAGCTTGGGATTTCCAAATTCAGAGGAAGCTTACCCTACTGCTGACAACAGAGGCAAAGTGTTCATTAGCATCTTACCAATATAAAAAGATGGCCATTGACATCATAATTAATGATCAAGGATATTTTGGCGAATCCAGTCGTTTGATATCATGTGATATTTAGATGATGGAAATAGGAGTGTCGATGGTGGGTTTGGCTGCGGTCCGGCCCAGCCCGATTTGTGCCGAGTTTGGGCTTAGATACTATCCTGATTAGTAATAGGTCCTAGGCCCGGCTTGTAATCTGTCCTAGGTCTGACTTGTGGCCCAATTATTTAATGGCCATGACCAGGTCTGGTTTTAGGCCTGATTAGAAATTGGTGCTGTCAAGCCACACCATGTTAAGGATAAAATGGCAGGCCAGCCCGTGGCCCGACCCGACCTGATTTGGGATGGGTTCAGGTGAAGGTGCTAGTAAGTCTAACCTGGCTCGATTATTAAAAAATGGGTCAGGTCGGGCTATGTTTTACTACCATCTTTTAAAGGGAGTAAAGATGGTTGGACAAAGAAAACAGAAGAAAAATTGGTATTGCAAAAGGGTTCTATTATTTTTGAAAAGATTGTTAAGACGTGTATGCTGCAGGTGATTTTATTTGGAATCCTACATTCAGCTTGCGCGAAATAGAAAAGATGAGGTGACGATATAATTTTTAAATCTTACTCTACTTTGGAATGTAGGCAAAGTCCTTTTTGGGTTTAATGTATTTGAGGCTGCATTTACGATCAAAGATGGACATGTATTTGGTGGTGGGGGTTGTTGTCAATTGACGGTGCAAATGTTATGTATTCAATGGAGGATGAGGAGGATATTGGTTTTAAAGAATCTCTTGGACAAGGAATACAATGCAATCTTCAGTCACCACCCAGTCTGTAAAGGGAATCTAAAGCTAAGCAACGAGAATTGATTGTATGAGGTCTGAGAATTGCAAGAACGAAAAATTAAGGTATGCATTTTTTCTTATATGTTGCAGTAGGATGTTCATTTTTTCCATCCTTTTGAGACAAGGTATTAGTGCGGAAAATATTCCATATTGCTGCAAGATTAGAAAATGGTCAAAGAATTGCATAAGCATGAGCAATAGTTGTGTATTTAAGGAATGAAATGAATAGAGTGAACAAAATGGTAGGGAAAGAATAAAGTGAAGATTAAATAAATGGTTTAGATTACAGATCACATACTTCCTGTCATTTGTTTCCCTTGTATTCATCTAATATTGACAAAGTAAAGTGAGAAAAATATGTGAGCTACACTGTCATTAGGTTTTAAATGAGAAGAAGGATCCATTTGAATTCCTTTTTCTTTTGAGGGTCAAGATTTCATACACACGCACACACACCATAAAAACATGCTGAAGCCATAGGATTATCGGAGTGGTTAGCTCCATCATGGTGTTACGGTGCTTAGAAATTTACACTGAAGGAAATGAGAATTCCGTTGAGATGAGGGAGTATTTAAGAAACGTGACTCCTCAACCACGGTAAGATATTAGTAACTGTGCCGTGAGAGATATCTATGTTATCTGTTAGTGTTTATTGTCGGATATTTGTGAATGTTAGTATTAGTGTTGTAGGAGTGAGGATAGCCCACATCGATTTGACTTGTTCTCTCTCTTTTGTGCTCCTCTCTATGTAAGAGGAGCTTATCTCATTTAATTGATCATCTAATAGATTAGAAATGCAGTTTAATTGGGTCCACCATCTCTCTCTCTCTCTCTCTCTCTCCCCCCTCTTTTCTTCTTTCTTCTTTCTTCTTCCTCTTCCATCTTCGTTCTTGAGTTAATGATGCTTTCTTTTACCTTCGATTTTATTCATTATATTAGTTTAGATGTCAGAGCAGGTTGATCCTCCAGGGCTAGATTTGTTTAAGTTTTATATTGTCATTTTTTTGTCCCAACAGATATATTATACAGGTTATTTTCTCATAGCTATGATCCGCTGCTTTCCGCAGTAGCAGAGAGGGCAACAATAGCAGCCATTAATGGCCTTTCCAGCAGCTATCACATCCTCATTATTTTGTTACAGCCCTATTTTATTGTTATTTTCATCTTTGATAATGAGGTATGTGGCCTTTTAGAGGACCCAACTAAGTCCTCGGGTACGTGCACCCATACATCAGACGTACCAGTGAGTAGGGATCAAGGGTCAAAATACCGGTTTTCCGGTACGTATCGTCCGGACCTCTCGGACGATATGTACCGGGTATCGTCCGATACATTCAATGTATCGGCGATACATTGAATGTATCGGTTTGATAAATTCAAAAAATCGTTTTTTTTTTTTTAAATCCCAAAAAAATCCCAGAAAATCCCAAAAAATCTGAAAAATTATATTTATTTATTTCAACTATTTTTGCTTTTATTTTTGACTTATTTGATGCATTATTTAGATGAATATATAAGTAAGATGCCTATTTTGTAACTTAACCCAAGTCACATGCCTATTTTGTAACTTATTTTTGTCTTAAGATCACATTTTTGACTTAATGTAATAGATCTTCTAACATTATGTTCGATCAGCTGATCACATGCCTATTTTATTAACAATATTTCATAATTTGATCGACGCAGACACGCATAAAGTAAATTACAATATATATTGACAAAAATAAATTATATATTGTCAAAAATAATAGCTATGTTGATAAAAATAAGTTTAATTGTACATGAAAAACTTACTTTAGAGCCACATTGAATTTCGTGGTGGTTCTTGGCCCTCATGATCATCGTCATCATCATGGCATGAAGCTTCCGGCCTTTGCCTATAATGTTGCCCATATTGATACCCATGATTATATGTGCCCCTTGAAACCGAGGCTCAAGTAGTACATAAAGGCCGGTCCTCCAAAAAATCGACCAACGAGTCATATGGCACCGAATAGGTTTGTTGTGGGTGTAGTATGGGTTACTAGTTGTCAATCTTCGATTTTGCAAACTGAATCCCCGGCTAGAAGTCATATAACCCATATCCGTATCATCTTGTGGTGGTGGTGGTGGTGGTGTTTGATATGATCCCGACGCTCCTCTTCCTTCAACCCCTCCCATTCTAAATGTAGGAGTGTCGAACTGTGTTAACGGCGTGTCATCGTCCCATGCCGCCATATCTCTATAAGGATCAGAGGTGCCAGCTTCCTCCCCTCCACCACTAGTGCCAACATCCCCTCCACCATCATCCTCACCACTCCCATCATTACTACTGTCATGCGTTCATCGATCCAACCAATCGAATGACGATTCAACCACTAATGGAAGCCTCATTGCCCGCTACTCTTTCAGCATTGTCCAGCCATTCAGTGCTCTCACTATCCAAGACTGGCCCCTCTTCTCTCTCTTCGATCCATTCATTCAAAGGGTCATCCTCCTCGAATATATAATCCAACTAGATGGGATCAAAATAATCACCGTCTGCAAGGTAGAATATGATAGATGAATTAGTATAATATGTAAGTAAGAGTTCATATAATTGAGGATCTAAGACTTCATGTAATTGCTTACCGCGGTTGGTCCTCTCAGATATTCTGACCCTTAATCGCATGTTGTAGTGGCGAGACTAACTTTTCCAATCGGTCCATAGTTAGTCTATTCCTTGTCTTAGTATGAATCGAGAGAAAGTGCTCCAATTGCTCATGAGCTTGGACGAGGAACACGTTTGTGACAATACCCTCATTGCTACCCGCCTCAATATCGGACCATCACCTCCATAATACATCCACCAATCATGGGTTTGTCGTGTTTAATTTGGGATTACCAATCTGGTCCCAAATGACCCATGTCTCTCATGAAACATGTCAATCTATAAAGATGAAACTCAGTAAGGCACATATCAATAAATAGATGATAATATCACATGACATTTGACTTATTACTTATAAGGTATGATACTATGATCACTCACATCTCTTATGGCTTGGCCTTGGTCCGCCAACTCGTGGAGCATTCTTTGGATTACATTGAGCAAACCGGTATACACTTCATCGTTGTCGCCATTTCGGCGTCAGCGATTATCAAGGTCGATTCAAGTAGTGTGCTACACATCAAATATGAGCAATTTCATCAAGATATGAAAATAATGAATAAATAAATAAAATCAAGACATAATTGTGCAACATGTTATAGCTGCTGCATGCACCTACTGGTGAAATTGCGCATCCCACCTCTTGTCGATAATCACCCAGTATCGTTTATATTTTGTAGGGCATTTGGTTTTTATAGCAAATTTTGCCTTATCCATTGACTCATAAACGCATTCCCCATCGTTGGTTTCTCATCACCATCAACCAATCTCAACACTTGCACAACGGGTAGTGATTTGCGATCGTGTGGTCGATATCTCGCCCAAAATCAAGGTCAGATCGTCGAAGAACTTCGAAGCTAGTCTCTTCGCCGGGAGTCCTATTTCATGTTGATTCCATTCTTCCGACGACACCATGCTTTTCACCACGCCTATATCTAGCCAAACTCAGAGGGCTAAGAACTCAGATTGCAAAACGATAATTGCGTGTCTGAGCAACTCATTGTTCGTGAAGGCTCTCATTAAATTGACCAGCTTGTCACTGTTGTACAAGTAGCAAGTAATCGTTCTTTCCTTTTGAATAGTTGCTGTGGCTTGCTTCTCTTTCCTAAATCCTCAAGAATGAGGTCCACGCAATGTACGCACGGGTCCAAAGACAGTGACGTCTCTTCGCCATTAGTTTTAATCCAGCGGCTTTGTAGTTTGCCGCATTGTCTGTTACCACCTGCACAACCCGCTGCTCTCCAACCTCATGAACTACCATATCCATTAGTTTAAAGAGGTAGTCAGTAGTCTTTACGTGTCTAGAAGCATCAACTGATTTCAAAAATACTGTCCCGGCATCGCTGTAAACCAAAAAGTTTATCAAGCTCTTCTTTGTGGGACCAGTCCATCCATCGCACATAATTGTGCAACCTCTCTCATCCCATACATCCTCAAAGCTCTGTACATAGGCAGTTATCTCATCGTACTCATCTATTAGTAAGGGCCCAGATATCTCATATGGAGAAGGCTTTTTAACTCCTGGACCAACTTCTGCACTTGTATCAATCATGCTTTTGAAGTACGGCGAGTCTGCTACTTGGCTCGGAATGTGGTTGTATATAAAAAACTTGGCAATGGATTTTTCAAGTTTTTTCCCCATTTTTGCAAGTGAGATTGCACTCAATTTGGTTTGTTTGGAGCTTTTAGTGCGATACATGAATGGATCCATGGGGGCTGTAGTACGGCCTATAATCCCTCCTAGATGCTGCCCTACGCAACTCGACAGTCTGCTCAACATCCTCATCAACATCAACAACATGTGGCCTATGACTAGATCCACCACCAGAGTGTGCATGGATGGACCCCTCAACCTGGACCGAAACCGATAATCGGCTTCTTCCTGATCTCGACGCTGTTGTGCTTCCCTAGCACTCTCTCATAGCTCTCGCTATCTGCTCATCCTCATCCTCATCATCCTCAGGTGCACCTGATGTAAACTCTGGATCTGGCCTCCTGATTCTCTCATATATTTCCCTATCACGATCGGCTTCAGCTTTTTTCTTTCCCTTTGCCGCTTGTAAACTAGCTCTGATATTTTCTTTTACCTCTCTGGGTACACTAGGACACCCTCTTGTCTCTCCCTTTACATGAGCCAGATGCTCCTTTAATCGTGTGATACCTCCTCCCAGCAGTTTTTTTCCACAAAGATTACATTGAATCTGGAGTCTATTACCATCTATTGCTGTACCATATTGCCACGCTGGATCTGTCGAACGTACCATATTTATTTATTTCACCTGCATGAATGAGCAAACGATTGAAAATAAACATCTAATTTACACTTGAAAATAAAATTTACAAGAGTAAACATCTAATTTACACTTGAAAATAAAATTTATTTTTTAATTATTGCTATTTTAAAAATATCAGATTATATTTTATCAAATTTATTTGATATTATTATAATTTTTAAATATTTATTTGATATTATTATAATTTATGAATGCTTATTTGATATTATTATAATATATAAATGTTTATTTGATATTATTTTAATTTATGAATATTTATTTGATATTATTATAATTTATTAATGTTTATTTGATATTATTATAATTTTTTAATGTTTATTTGATATTATTATAATTTATGAATATTTATTTGATATTATTTTAATTTATGAATATTTATTTGATATTATTATAATTTATTAATGTTTATTTGATATTATTATAATTTTTTAATATTTATTTCATATTATTTTAATTTTTGAATATTTATTTGATATTATTTTAATTTATGAATATTTATTTGATATTATTATAATTTTTTAAAATTTATTTGAAATTTATTCCATATTATTCTAATATTTTATGGGACATATCCCATAATATTAATTATTTTAATTATATGTGACAGTCACATATAATCAATATGGGTCACATATAATTAAATTTATTATTAAAATTAATATGGGTCACATATAATTTAATATGTGAGCCATAAATTTAATTATATGTGACCCATATTGACCTTATTATTTTATTAATTATATGTGACCCATATGATATGTGACCCATATTGATTACATGTGACCCTTAATTATAATTATTTATATTATTTTTGACCTATCAATTTAAATATTTTAAATGGGGTCACATATAATTATTTTTGACCCATCATATTATTTTTGACCCATTATTTATATTATTTTTAATTAATTTAAATATTTTAAATTATTTTAAATAATATTAATTATTTTAAATAATTTAAATAATTAATATTATAGGTAAATGATAAATTTACCTATAATATTAATTAATATTAAGGTAAATCTATACTAAATAAGTGTAGATCTACCCTTAAATAAGGTAGATCTAGACTAATTAAGTGTAGATCTACACTTATTTAGTGTAGATCTACCCTTAAATAAGGTAGATCTACACTTAATTAGTGTAGATCTACACTTATTTAGTGTAGATCTACCCTTTAACTAGTGTAGATCTACACTTATTTAGTGTAGATCTACCTTATTTAAGGGTAGATCTACACTAAATAAGTGTAGATCTACCTTATTTTAGGAAATAAAATGAAATACACGTACCTTCCACGTTGATCCCGTGATATTTTGTGCGATTTGGTGCCGATTTAGGGTGTAAATAATCAAAAAATTAGAGAGGAAGAAGAGAGGAGGAAGAAGGAAGGAAAAAGAGGGTTTACCCGACTTAAAAGTCGGGTCTATTGATAATTTGAAAATATCGTCCGATACGAACGATATTTTCAAATTATCGTTCGTATCGAACGATATTTTGATTTTTTTTATTTTTCCAAATTTTATCCTTATTATCGGACGATAATTTGAAATTATCGTCCGATACGGACGATATTTTGTCCGTATCGGACGATAATTTCATCATTTAAATCATGGTACGATACATAGGGTATGTATCGTACCGTTCATGCCCAAAACCGATACGTATCGTCCGATACGTATCGGTATCGGACGATATTTTGACCTATGGTTGGGCCCTTTCAGCTTCTTGTGACATAGGTTGCATCTGTTCAAGTGCTTCTAGGTACCACTTTTTGGTGCTTCTCAATGCATGTTTTGGGCCTGGGTCCTGATATTCTCTTTTCGTGTGGCACACATATATTTGCTGAGATTCAAACTGATCAATGCTCAAAATGCGTTAAAAAGGGGTATCATTTGTTGCCTTGAAATCCACGAATCCTCAAGCTTGATGAAGCCTCAAAGTTTGTGATGCTGCTTGTTGTCTCTATAGTTCCTGCTACTGCTGCCCATTCCAATTAATGGTACTGCATTGAGATCCCTGAAGCTATTGCCTCAAAACCATGATACTGTTGCTCTCATGTTCCTCTCTCTCCCCATTGCTATCCCTATTGTTTTAACCCCCTTCTCCCTAAACTACTTCTTGCAAATGTATGTCTGTGTGTTATGATGTGTATTTTTCTATTGCTTGCTGTCCTTTCTGACATTGGTGATGAGTGCTGTTTGCTGCTTTTATATGCACTGTTTTGTTGGCCCTGTGGCCATTGTTTGCTAATCTATTAGATGATCATTGTTGGCCCTATGACCATTGTTTGCTAATCTATTAGATGATCAATTACATGAGATAAGCTCCACTTATATCGAGAAGAGCACAAAAGAGAATGGTTTTGATGTGGGACTAAGCTCACACCTCCAAGACTAGTACTAACATTCACAAATGTCCGATAATAAAAGGCTAATTTTTATTTTTTTGGATACCCTGTTATAAAAAAAAAAAATATTTAACCTTTATTGGCCTGAAAGCATTATTATGACCTTATGTACTTCTTGTTACCCTATCATTGTTAGAGGGAGATGGTTTAGGTAGGTGCTCTTTTTATAATTGGCAAGTTGGATGATGCTCCAACTTGAGGGGAAGTGTTAGATATTTGTAACACTATGTGGTACTGTGGTAGAGATATGTAAGTACATGTTTCTGTTTATTATAGGACATTTGTAATGTTAGTATTAGTGTTGTAGGTGTGAGCTTAGTCTCACATTGGTTTGACTTGTTTTCTCTCATTTGTGCTCCTCTCTATATAACAGGAGCTTATCTCATGTAATTGATCATCTCATAGATTAGCAATGTAGTCTAATTGGGTCCACCATTTCTCCCTTTTTTATTTCTCCTTCCTCTTCCATCTTCATTCTTTAGTTAATAATAATACTTGCTTTTATGTTCTAGTTTATTATAATTAGTGTAGATTTATGTTTTACATCAGAACCTACCAATTTTTAACAGCCAGCTGACTGTCAAACTTGCTTGACTTCCAAGAGGGAATCCCAGCTGGTTGTGGATAGTGAATTTATTAGATGACATGAACCTCATTCGTTTTTTTTGTTTCCCTTTTGATGCTAAAAATGCAGGTTTTGGATCTCTATGTTTGGTTGAGTTTCCGATTTGAGGATTCGTTTCCAGATCGTGAGGTAGCTTCTTCCCAGAAGGCATTGTGCAGCCTGTGAGTTGTTAACAGATCCTTTAGTTTGTGTTTTTAAACCGGTTGACATGATGGGCTTTCTGGCCCAACCTGCTTTGGTTGGGAGCTCATATTAGGTACCTGACCCGAGAACTGCTGTGAGTGCTTGGGTCAATCTTTCTCGCCAACCTTGGGAAATGAATGGATATTTTTTAGCACCAAATCAGTGAAAGGTCAAAACGTACTTAGACTGATTGGGTGCTCAAAAATAGCTGTGCGCACCCAGAGGCTTCACTCTTTTAGCAGGAGATTTGACTCAAGGATGGCTACCTAGTTCTAACCGTCTTTGGTGGGGCTTGAGTAGCATCTACAATGACCAAGATCTGGGCTTGATTTTTAAGTTCGCTAGATAAACAAGCTGAGCCTGGGCCTCACTATTCAGGCCCTTCTATATATATATATATATATATATATATATATATATGAGGGTCCATGCTCTAGTGTTGCTGCATTTGAATGCTGCGCTAGTTTCGAGATCACGTGCCACTGCACACGTGATCCTAAAAAAGCACACCCGTTTTGGGATCATGTGGCACGTGATGTGAAAACAAAAATGTTTTTTGGCTTTCAAATACGTGATCAAATATTGGCTGACGCCCAACATATTTGGTGCATTGTTTTTTTTTTTTTCCAACTTTGACCATGTTCTGAGCTGTGGATTAGATGTTTTTCCCAAAAAAAAAATTTGTGGTGGATTTGATCGATCTTGTGCATGTTGCCTTGGCACTTAAATAGCATTAGTGCAGGGTTCAACCCTATGAAGCTAACCTAGGGTCTCTACGTGGTTTTTAACTATGGGAGCAATGGTTGTTATATATATATATTGAGACTTATTATTTTATGGGCAGATTGATTGAGGAGTTCTTGTCAAGATTCGGAGTGCAGAGGCCAAGGTTGAGAAGGTCAACACAACCTATACTTGAGCCAAGACCATCTACACGACACTTCTGAGATTCTCTTCCACCTTTTTTTTTCCTGTGATTTTAAAATTATTTTGTAATTACATTTCATTTTTCTTAAAGCTGCTCTATTTTTTTAATTTTTTTGTAATGAACGTTTTAAAGCTGCTCTGGTAGTCCACTGTTGTATTTTTATTATTTTATCATTATTTATAATATTATTAATGCCAATTTTATTGGTGACTATTTTTGTAGTCCAGATTCTCCGACTTTATAGACAGTCATGTGTTAACACTGTAGACCTAGACTAAACTATTCTCATAGGACTCTATCTACTTGGATCCTTTCTGATTAGAGTGCAAACTTTGTTTTTAAATATTTTTTTTATTAAAAAAAGTTTCAACATAATTAGAATGCAAGCGCCTTTTCATCAAAGTCCAAGTTGGACTATAGATTTTTAAAAAAAAATCCAAGTTGGACTCTTACGTGCTCTTGTTATATAATTTAAAACCACAATAGATGATTAGAGTACTTATGAGCATCATGGAATTACTTGAAAATCCTAACCATCTAGCCACTTTTTAAGGTTTCCATAGCCAAGAGCATGTGATAGAATCAATTTATGATGGGTTAGTTAGAAATAAGATGTAATCCATTTGCAGCCAGTATGGAAGTTAGGTCTGGGCCTCATGCCCAGAGAGTAAGCCCATTCCAATCCAACCCATATTTTTTATTTAAAAAAATATAGGTAAGGTCTAGGTTTTCATGGGTGCACTTAAACCCAGCCCACTAATGGGAAGCATCCCAACTACCTTGGTGGAGCGGGTGTTGGTATGTGGGCTTTAACTATGTTGAATTGATTGGGTAGTTAGACTGAAATGTTTGAGCTCTTATCAACTGAATCAGTCCTCAACCATTAGCCAAATGATGGGCTTTAACTATGTTGAATCAGATGATAGGGCTGGTGCTTTGTGCCAATCTTTGGCTCTAAAGAACTTTTAAATCATGGCCAGGTGGCTTAGATGGTGTTCCTCTATCAAACAGTCTTTCCTTTTAACCTATGTGCAACTATACAAATCTAGTGTACCACTAGCCCCCATCATTAGCACAACTCTTTGACGTTGACCCTGAAAGACATAGGGTTCCTTTATTGCGGCAACCAATTTTCTGGGGGCGCCAACATTGAAAACCCATTGATCATATGATGGTGGAGATCGTTTTTCACACGATGGATCTTGAGACCATGGGATCTTTCACAGAAGCTCTCATGGGCCAGATTCTCCCTTGTAGGTTCCAAAACTGTATAAAAATTTCTGAACATTTACACCCTTGGCAGGCAGGCCTCTCCAGTGACAAGTTTTTTAAAAGAACAAATAAAAAAACTCGTAGCTGAAATGTCTAGCGAGCAGACAACTGTATAGTATAGACACTAGCATAGGAGGAAGCCAAGATCTTGGGAACCAGATGCCTGATAATTGAATTAGCTGTATGTTTTAGGTTGTCAAAGTCCTTGTTCCATTCCTTTAAGACCAATTAAATTCGACCTGATTTTTATATATCTCTCACATATATAAATGCTTAGATATTTCAGATAGTTATGGCCAATGAATCTTATTGTGCTCATAGTGATTGTCAATGAAATCTTATTGTGCTCGTAACGTACATTCATGTGTTTCAAAGCAAATAGATGAGAATAAAGGTTCTGCTGTAAGCTATGATTGAACTTGCACCCAAAATTAATAGGGTCCAGGTAGCCTGGTATGATGGAGCAGGTAACTTATCTAATTCGATGTTAGCTTGCAGCCACACGGCACTCAATCTCACGATCGGGTGTCATGAATAAGAGGTTCAACGGTATTAACTATTTTGTGAAAAACAATATATATATAAAACAATCACATAAAATGAATAGCAAAATCACAATTAGTTTTACTATTCATTTCTCATCACGTTGACGCCACTGTTTGTGTAGTTTTATATTTTTTTATTTTAATAAAATAATTATGATCATCAAGCCGCTCTTATCCATGAAATCAGATCATGAGATTGAGTGTCATATAGCTGCAAATTAACATAGGACTAGGTAAGTGACCTGGTGCATGTTACCAGGCAACCTTTACCCAAATTAATAACATAATTACCTCACGTAAACTCGGAATAGGTTACAAAGAAAAATGAAATCAATGTAAGCGTCTCTTGATGGATTATGGATTTTCCCTTCATTTGTCAGATAGTGGGTTTCATTCATGTGTGTCAACTCTTAAATAAAAAATCTGCAGTTATTTATGAATGGTTTTGGACTAAAGTAGAAATAATATGCAAAATGGATTTAAAAAGAAAATTTTTGGCTCACAGTTTTATGGACACACAAGTCATGCTACGGAAATCTGATTAACGCTTTGAGACAGAGAGTTTGTGTCCCTGTGTAAAAAGGGTAGGATTTTGAGTCATAATAGTAAAGTTTTGTTAGAAATAGCATCATTTAAATGACAAATCCTGGGTTTAATCATCTGATTAAATTAATCCGCTAAGAACCTAGTGCCTATGTCACATATTAATGTTATAGATGATCTCTTGTTGAAATTGAAGTCAGTCTCGGAGGTGCACTCAAAAAAATTTAGTATTAGGCCAAACATAACAGGACTCCAGTTAGTAAATTCATGTAAACACTAGAAAAAACACCAAACATAACAGGACACTAGAAAAAACACTAGATGAGGCTTAAACCCTAAACCTTACAACTGAGTTATCCCAATTATGAATTTTTATAGATTTACATGGAACATGTGAGTTCCATCTATGTCCCAGACTGCATATAGCTTATAGCTCTTCATTGACCTACAAATGCTCCCAATTCTCACCCAAGACAATGGCAGGTTGAAAACCATTTTTAGTTCAATGAAAGAATCTTGACTTTTATGTGTTTCATTTTATATAGGATGACGTCCAATCATGCAGATGTGCCTGATTGGACCTAACCAATGCCCAATTACCACATGAAGATTAATCACACCATTTACACTTATTCATGATAAGAAAATAATACTAATTACCACCGTATGATGATGATAGTAATGATGTCATAAATAATGTCCAACAAAATATCGTTCATAATTTGAGCTTCATCCTCCTTTTCATCTATTTCTTGAGATCCGCTTATATTAAGAACATCTTACGGTCCCACACGTTGGTAGCTATCATTTTCCAACGTGATTACGGCCACGTGCAACACTCGTGTTAGAAGGGCCATAATTCTACACATATGGAGCACTATCCCAACGATTTTCTAACCTGTATGTATATATATATATATATATATATATATATATATATATATATATACATATAACATGTGCCAACCTTTGTAATAGGTTCAACCCAAAGATTGTGTGCCATTGAATGATTTTTTATTATGACTAGAAAATACTAATCTTATCTCGAAAGTCTAGAATTTCGTGTCATGACCTGCTGATCGATTTAGAATGTAACCCTTGCAAGTGCACAAGATCTATTGCAGTATGGCAAGAACAGGGGTGTCGAACCCACAGGGAAACGTGAATTTTTAATTAATTCTTTTAGAGATTTTAAAAACGTCCCTAAGGAAATACCAAAGGGCAGATTCAATTTTACCAAAAACTTAACGCACTTTTCCTAAATGCAGAAAAATAAATTAATCTAAACAATTAATTACTGATAAATCTACGAACAATATTAAAATGAGATCAAGGAATATGCTACCCTTATTCGCACTTTTCTATCATTAAAACCCACGCTTTCATTAAATCATCATTCACACCATCATTCATCTAGAAAATGACTTGAAATAAAATATGATCATCAATCCCAAGATATCCTATCTAAAAACAATGACTCAAATTTAACATTGCGGTATGAGTCATGTAAAAAGCATAGCGTATCTCATGATATTTAGATCACGACAATCAGCACATAATCGCTCTACAGCCTAGATCAGCCTGCAGGTCCAGATCTAGCGATTACGGCCGTTGATACGCGCAATCACAACATCGTAATAAAGCATTTTAAATATTTTCAATCACACAAACTTTGAGCAAAACGATTTCATGATAACAATAATTGACTGTGGTATTAATCATAAACATTGGTACTTATCTGGGGATCGCATCTTCCCGATCTCATCTTTGATTTAGCCTGTTTGATCTCCTTTTTCTTTCAAAGTCATTCCTCTTTTATTTCTTCCAAAAGTTATTTGCAATTGTTTTTCCTAAATACAATCTATGAATTTCTCAGAGAACAATAATGCAAATCCTAAGTACAATCTACCCCTAATAAACCCTGAAGAAGGAGAGAAGAAGACTTGAAAAGATGAAGAAAATATTCCCCCAAAGTGAAGAGCCCTAAAAACTAAAAATAAAGAATGAATAATATTCTAATTGCCAAAATCCTCCTAAGAAACTCGTGGCTTCCCTTTTTATAATAGCCTAACCCTAATACCTCTCGATTGACATCTAAGAGTAATTTTCGTGAATTCCCGCCTAGCTTTGCATCAGACACTGCCTCGGTATTTTGCTCATAATTTTCTGTACGGAACTCGGATTGAGGTGATTCTTGAGGTGTTGGAAAGCTGACGACGAGCTCTACAACTTTTATGTTTTAGCCATTTCCTGAATCTGACGTCTTGAAGGTCCAAATTGAGCTGCAAGTCGCACTAAGTTCTCAATGACCCAAAATAGCGAGTTTTGACATTATTTTCGGGATTCTTGGGCTGTTTAGAAACTTGACCGATTTACAAAACACTTCAAATCTAGTAAATCTCATCGATAGCCTTCATCGGACGGCTAAATATAGGTATTTAGGGTGAAATATCATCATATTTCACTACTCATCACACCCCAAACCTACACTTTGCTAGTCCTCGAGCAAAGAATGATAGAAATATAAAGCAAATCAAACTAACATCCTAAAATTTAAATGCCACTTTCGTAGGGAACACGATTGCACTTAGCATGTGCAACAAGCCTTTAAACCCATAGGTGATCCCTAGTGGAGGAGTTGTGTCTCCTGAGGGTTTGCAGTGAAGTTACCCACAAACTTCCAAAAATTTCAAACCATCGGTAAAATTTAGTTTTCAAAACATGATTTTTTTTTTTTTTATAACATATATACTATTCAAAAAAACAAAAATTATTAATTGCTTCAGTATGTGAATCATCAATCTCAAATATTAAAGTCATGTCAATCATGCTAGTATCCATTCAAATTAATTTAATGCTCAAATTGTTAGATAATTCATTCATTCATGCCTAAACGTGAAGTGTGTGCATACCAAAACCAAGATTCATCCATCTCAGAACTAGTCCAAACGGAAAACCATCGGATCTGTTGTCTCGACTCAATCCTCACTTTAGGTATACTCTCAAAATAAAATCACTCCGATGATGGGTAAGTTTTCGCACACATGTGAGAGATCAATACAAAGCAAATAAAAAGGTCTCACATGATAAATGAAACACGATGCAATCAATGAACAAAAATAAATCTCATAAGAACAGATACTTGTATATCCTAAGCATGTCATATCAAGTGTCATAAGTATTATATATTGACTCTCCACAAGATGCTTACCAATGCAAGATCGGATCATGAAGGTCTTTTGTAGGGTTGTAATGGGGCTCAGGTAAGGGTAAGAAAGAAAGGGAATTGTGATTCAAAATTTCTGAGAAATTGGAAAAGGAACTAACTTCTGATTTTTTTTATTTTATTTTTTTTTTATTTCTCTTCTTTTCTTTTTTTTTCTTTTCTAATTTCTCACCATTTTTTTTTTTTTCAATATTTTTCTTTTCTCATTCTTTCTTCTCTTTTGAATTTCCTTTTCTTGAAGCACCTCATTTTTCATTCCTTTTTTTTTTTTTTTTTTTTTTTCTCCCTTTTTTCTTTTTATATTTGCCATACACTCTCAAGAACACCATAACTCATTATCTCTCCACTTACTCTCTTTTCGCTCATTTTCATCCCTCGTTCCTAATTTCTCAGAAATAAGAAGGGTTAAGCTAAATTTTCAGACATTGTGAAGGCTTTAAGTTAACCTGGCTTATCAAAGAATCTATAAGGGTACATATTTCTATAGGCTCAAAGGGTACTAGAAGGATAAATTTATATGAGGTGGGGCATTTTAAGCCTAAACGAGCCAAAGATGGCCTTCAATCATTTCCTTAAAAGATGGTAACCTTGCCTATTTGTCTTGAGTAGATATACAGTACGTTCTAACACAATAATATGAATTTGATATCATGCAAAGTCACAAGCCAAAATAAAATGTATGAGATTATGCAAAATAATTCGTATTCAAAGAAAACTCCGAGTTTATATATTCACTCATCAATGACGGGAAATTAGCTGTAAAGCTTACCGGATTTAGTCTCCACTAAGAACCTAAGATTTAACGTTCAAAATAGTTCATCGATTTCTAAGTCTTAGCTTGGTATAAGTGCAAAAATTCTAAGCATGAATTTCAGAGTCATCCACAAATTATCACATTAAGCTTCATCATCCTAGATACAAGTATTCAAAATATGACATCAATATTCTCAAAATTAAATTCACATGCATCATCAACTAAAGTTTGAAAACTATTGCAAAGTAAATCATGTATGATGGTTCCAAAAATTTTTTTTTTTTTTTCAAAGAAAATCAAAATAAGTGATGAAAGATAGATAATCATACATACCCCAAACCTAAAATGACAATGTCCTCATTGTTTGAAATAAGTAGGTACCCCAAACCGTTGAAAAGTACCTCAACACAAAGATCAAAAAGAGAATATGGGCATCAAATTAGAACATGACCAAAAATAGATTGAAGGTAATGTGGCTACACTAATTTGGAAATTAAAATAACCTAAACTAAACTAAAACTAATATTCTAGAACTAAACATACGAAAAGAAAGATAAATCCTAAATCCTAAACTAAACTGTGTCCAACTCCTAAATAAAACACACGGGTTGCCTCCCGAAGAGAGTTTAAGTGTCGACATACGACCTCTTCATTGATCAAGAATCGATCACTAAGGTGCATTGCCTCAATCTTAAATCGGGTCATCGGCTCAAACACCGGTTTGAGTCTTTGCCCATTCACTTTGAAAACTCGATTGTCCTGAAGGCTTTGAATTTCAATTGCACCGCGTGCTCACTAATGGAAACAACTCAAACGGGCCTTCCATCTAGATTTCAATTTCCTGTGATGAAGCTTAAGTCGAATTGAATAACCAAACTTTTGGCCAACATGAAACTCCTTAGAAATTAATTGATCGTGCAACTTTTGTACCTTTCCTTGTACATCTTTGAATTTTCATACGCATCGTAGCGTAACTCTTCTAATTCACTCAATCAGTAACCTTCGATTCGACCTCGCTTGCATATCGAAATTAAATCGTTTGATCGCCTGAATGCCTTATGCTCCAATTCGGCAGAAGATGACATGCCTTCCGTAGACAATTACGAAGGAGACATTCCGATCGGTGTCTTGAATGCGATCTGATAGGCCCACAAAGCATCGATAGCGGTTTGACCAATCTCTTCTATCCGGTCGTGTCTTTTCTAGAATTCGCTTGATTTCCGGTTAGACACTTCCACGACCACTAGTTCATGGATGGTACGCGTAGCGACTTTGTGAGTGACGTCGTACTTCTTCATTAAAGTGGCAAAATGGCTATTGCAAAATGCGAACCGCCATCACGATGATTGCTCTTGGGATCCCGAATCGGTTAAACACATGTTCTCTCGTAAATTTGACCACAACCTTGTGATCATTTGATCGGGTTGCCACACTTCAATCCATTTGGAGACATAGTCAATAATATATGAATACCCAAAGGATGGTGGAAAAGGACCCATAAAGTCAATCCCCAAACATCGAAAATTTCAACAATCGTAATTGGATTAAGGGGCATCATATTTCGTCAGGAAATATTGCCAAGTCATGACACCGCTGGCATTCCTTGCAGATTGAGCAAATACACGAAAGATTGAGGGCCAGAGAATCCGCTTTGAAGGATTTTACGTGCGGTCTTCGTCTCAAATGGCCTCCACAGCTGATGGCAAAAAATTTAGGGCGCTTAGTTGCTCGCCTTCCGCACGCATCTCCTAATGATCCGATCCGGCGAATTTAAACAAATATGGTTCATCCAAATAGTATTTTATTTGGGAGAAAAGAGATTCTTATCATTCTTACCCCACTCGGGAATTCTCGCCAACGATGTTAGCAAACCACGGAACTTTTGCACCGGCTACATCAATTGCCATCAAATGTTCATCCTAAATGTGTCACGGATGGTCTCGTATAGATGATTCTTCACGTAATTCTAGATGATGATCGACCACAACGTCTCAACCCCTTTTATCTTTAATCTCAAAGTTGAATTTCGAGAAGCGAGGATCCAACGGATCGCCTTTGGTTTCGCATCCTTCTTTGCTAAAAGATATTTCAAGCGAGTGGTCCGAAAAGACCACTATTTTCGATCCAAGCAAATAGGAACGGAATTTGTCCGAGCATACACCACCAGCTTAATAATTCCTTCTCGGTGGTGGTGTAATTCAGATTGGGCATCAATTAATGTCTTGCTAGCATAATAAATTACGTGAGGTAATTTATTCACCCTTTGCCCTAAGACAGACTCGATCGCATAATCGATGCATGCATCACACATGAGTTCGAATGGTAAAGAATAATCCGTGGTTGGATTATTGGTGCATTTGATAAGAGTTCACGCAATTTTAGGAATGCCTTTATGCAATCCTCATCAAAATCAAAAGGAATATCTTTGCTGCCAGTGCACAATGGTTTAGCCACCTTGCTAAAATCCTTAATGAATCTTCTATAAAATCCGGATGCCCCAAAAATGATCGAATTTGTAACACTTTTAGGAGGTGGTAAATTTGCAATTAAGTCGACCTTCGCCTTATCAACTTCAATTCCTGTCGTTGAAACAATATGCCCCAACACAATTCCTTGTTGAACCATAAAATGGCTCTTTTCCCAGCTGAGAACAAGTTTGGAATCTACACAACGTTGCAACACCTGTGAAAGATGATTCAAACAAGAATCAAATGTTTTTCCAAAAACCGAGAAGTCGTCCATGAAGACTTCGATGAATTTGTCGATCATGTCCGAGAATATGGCCAACATACATCGTTGAAACGTGGCCGGAGCATTACATGTCGAATGGCATCCTTCGATATGCAAACGTACCATATGGACACGTGAATGTTGTCTTCTCTTGATCAGCTGGAAAAACGGGCACTTGATTGTATCCCGAATAACCATCAAGAAAGCAATAAAACTCTTGCCCAGCTAACTTCTCAAGAATTTGATCAATGAACGGAAGGGGAAAATGATCTTTTCTGGTGGCTGTGTTCAATTTTCGATAATCAATGCACACACGCCATCCAGTAGTTTCACGAGTGGGCACCAATTCTCCCTCCGTAGTTTCTTTCACTGTAATTCCAGACTTTTTCGGAACGATTTGTCGACTAACCCATTCACTATCGTGAGATCGGATAGATGATTCCAAGATCGAGGAGTTTAATGATTTCCTTTAAACGACTTCTTGCATGTTCGGATTAAGTCGCCTCGTGGTTCCCTCGATGGTTTACTCTCATCCTCCGGATGTATTTTATGCATACATACCGATGATGGGTCAATCCCTTGAGATCAGCTAAGGTCCATCCGATGGCCTCCTTGTGCTCTTTCAGCACCTCCAACAAATCATTCTCTTGTTCTTCCGATAATGTGGATGAAATTATCACTGGAAGTGTTTCTCGAGGTCCCAGTAAAGCATATTTGAGGGACTCAGGCAATTGTGTCAGTTCCACGGTTGGTGGCGCTCAATTGATGGAGTCGGACATCCTTTACCTCGATGAGGGTAGTGGTTCTACCTTAGTCACAACTTCACATAAGTTATCATCTTGACATGATGAATTTGACTTTTCTCTCTTGACCGCTTCCTTTCAAGCCCTTTGTCCTCATAGATGGCTAACAAAGCAAAGGTCAAATTCCTCTTTGGTGAGCATTGATGGTAATGCTTCATCCACCACTTCGTCCATCTGATCGATGTAAAAACATTCGACCTCATCCTCATTAGGGAAATGGTTCATCGCATGGAATATGTTAAGCCTGACTTTCATGTTTCCAAAAGAAACGTCCATGACTCTGTCGACAATTAATGCGTTAGCGCTAAGGAAAGGCGTCCAAGAAATTGGGACTTGATTGATTGATTGCACAGGTGGTTCCATGTCTAAGACAACGAAGTCCACTGGAAAGACAAACTTGTCTATTCCAACCAAAACATCCTCGATAACACCCCTCGGTCTTCTTTCTGATCTATCTGCCAGTTGGAGTGTGACCGTCGTGGGTTTCAATTCACCCAATCCGAAGTTTCTCAGACATTGAGTATGGGATCGATTAACACTTGCTCCCAAATCCAATAACGCCTTTCCAATTGGTTGCCCACCACTGACACATGGAACAGTTGGGACTCCAGGGTCTTTCAGTTTCTTCCATTTTTGTCACAATATCGAACTGACTTGATTTGTTAGGAACACTTTCTTTGAAACGTGAGTACGCGGCCTTTCTCTTCCGTGCACAAATCTTTGAAAACTTGGCGATTTCGGGGACTTGTTTGATTGTTTCAAGTAATGGAAGATTTATCTTTACTTGCTTGAATGTTTCAAAATTTCTTCCATTTTGTCGGTCCCTTTCCCATTCTAGGTGGAGGAGTTAGGCATTGAGGAATGGTGCCTTTGGGACATAAGGTGTAGATTCCATTTCGATTCTTTTCACGTCCTTGTTGGACGGTTGAAGGAAACTCTTCCTCTATTACTTTTCTTTTCCTTTCTCTCTTCCTTGCTCTTGCACTTTTCTTATCTCTGCTCTTTGTCTCTTTCTTTCTCTTTTCCTTTTCCTTTCTTTTCCTTTTCCTTTCTCCTTTCTTTTCTCCGATTCTTTTCCTCTCGCTTCTCTTTCTTCATCGCCTTCTACAGCATTTTCACTTGATTATCAACCTCGTCCACTTCTCAAAGACCGTAATGCCTTTCAACCTGTTGACTATTCGATGGTCCTACTTGAGATGGTGCTTGGCCTCGAGGATTATTGATGGGTTGGTCAGGGAGCCTACCTTCCTCTCAGACTCGGTTGATTGGCCAATTGATGACTTGGTCCATTATCATCTGCGAAAAGATTGCATGCTTCATAAGCTTTTCTTCCGCATCGTAATCTTTCAAGCATCGCATGAGATTGATTAAGATTCGATTGAAATTGATTTTTTCGGTCGAATTTGGATGATAATACTGAAGCATTCTCGTTGGAAATTGGAATTACTGGAAATTAGAATTATGGAAATTCTGTTGTGGACGAAAATTTTGTTGAAAATTTGGTTGAAAAGGTTGTTGTCCACCCATTGTGTTGGCTCTATGTTGTTGGTTTACCTGGCCAGTTTGGTTCGATTCACCCCATCCTAAGTTGGGGTGATTTTTCCATTCCGGATTGTAGGTATTGGAGTACATGTTTCTACCCTGCCGCTGATAAGATTGAGTCACATTTACCTGCTCTTGAGGATTAGGTTCATCAGGGAAGAATGACAAGGTAGTAGGGCACTCATTAGCCATATGACCTGGGTGGTCACAAATTGAACACACTGTGGGGGTGACAGGAGCTTTAGCTTGCTTGGTAGCAGCTAACAACATGTTCATCTGTTTGGACAACATGTCAAACTTTGTTGAGAGATCTGAGGCATTATTGTTGACATCGTACAATCCGTCTTTTGTCAACACATGAGATTTAGGTGCCAGGTTCAAGTTGGTTCGCCCCAGTGTCTCACTTTGTATCGAAGTTTGATATAACTTTTCAAACAATGCCCACAATTCACCAGCTTCTTTCGTGGCACAAGATCCACCACACGATGCATCAACCATGCCTCTCTCTTCACGAATCAGTCCATTGTAAAAACTTTGGACTTGTTGCCACCTTGGAACTTGATGATTTGGGCAACTTCTGATCAATTCCTTAAAACGTTCCCAACATTCATGGAATGTTTCTGTAGGTTGTTGGGAAAAGAACTGGATCTTCTGACGCAATTCAATGGCCTTAGTCATGGGAAAATATTTTTTAAGGGAACCCGACGCTACGCCTAACTCGGGTGGTTCTAAGGAATAGAACCATGTTTTTGCCTTATCTCTTAAAGAGAACGGAAAGAGTCGGAGCTTCGCTATCTCATCAGTGACATTGTGGACTCTGAACATTTTGCATACCCCAGTGAATTCATTTAAGTGAACGTGCGGATTTTCATTTGCTAACCCATGGAAAATTGGTAGCATTTGAATCATTGCTGATTTGAATTCATAGTGGTTCCCTGGAATGGGAGCATGCATAATACATTCCTGATCCTCGTAAAAACCAGGATCGTTATAATACTCCAGTGTTCTAGGGCCCTCATCAAAATTATTGTTCCTATTATTTCCATTATTGACATTCCCATTGTTGTTATTCTCATCTCTCTCTTGCCTTTGGTCTGCCATGGTCTCAGTTTGTTGATATTGATTCCTCTGGACTCTTCGATTCTCTCTACAAGCTCTTTCGATCTCAAGATTAAACGGTAGCAGATGTGGGTGATGAGCAGTAAAGCTCATACACCAACACTCACAAACAGGGTTGAAGAATCCACAACAAACCCACAAAATTCTGCTTCAAACGATTTAAACAAAGATGATAAACAGTAGCCAATATCAGCAGGAAAGATTTCTTCTTTTTTTTTTTTTTTTTTTTTTAAATTCAAATTAAAATTAAAATTCGAATTTAAATTAATTAAATTTTTTTTTTTTTTTTTTTAAAAAATTCAAATTAAAATTAAAATTCGAATTTAAATTAATTAAATATTTTTTTTTTTTTTTTTTTTAAATTCGAATTAAATTTTTAAATTTTTTTTTTAATTTTAATTTTTTTTTTTTTTTTTTATTAAATTCGAAAATTAAAAATTAAAATTGAAAATCCTATAAAATCTTTCCTAAAAGAGAAAAATAAGGAGAAGAATGAAAGATTCCTAAAAATCCTAAAACAAAAGTCCCACAAAAGTTAATGACTAAATTTAGAAAATCCTAAAAATATCTAAAAGAGGAAAATAAGGAAAAAGAGTCCTACCAAATCTAAAATAAGAAGTCCTAAAATCTCTACTTCCTAAATTTCCAAGGAAGGTATCCTAAAATCTAAACTTCCTAAAAAGACTCCACAAAATCTTATCAAAGAGAGAAAAATAAGGGAAATAAATTTTAATAATTATTATTTTTTTTTATTTTTATTTTTTTTAAACACTCAAAACAGAAAAATCCCTATCCGAATTAATCAAAATTTCACCGATTTCCCCGGCAGCGGCGCCAGAAACTTCCTCGATTCACAACGTGACGCTTGCAAGTGCACAAAATCTATTGCAGGAGGGCAAGAACAGGGGTGTCGAACCCACAGGGAAACGTGAATTTTTAATTAATTCTTTTAGAGATTTTAAAAACGTCCCTAAGGAAGTACCAAAGGGCAGATTCAATTTTACCAAAAACTTAACGCACTTTTCCTAAATGCAGAAAAATAAATTAATCTAAACAATTAATTCGATAAATCTACGAACAATATTAAAATGAGATCAAGGAATATACTACCCCGATTCGTACTTTTCTATCATTAAAACCCAGCTTCATTAAATCATCATTCACACCATCATTCATCTAGAAAATGACTTGAAATAAAATATGATCATCAATCAAAGATACCCTATCTAAAAACAATGACTCAAACATTGCGGTATGAGTCATGTAAAAGCATATAGCGTATCTCATGATATTTAGATCACGACAATCAAGACATAATCGCTTCTGACTAGATCGACTGCGGTCCGGATCTAGCGATTACGGCGATTGATCGAATCAACGGTCATAACAAAGCATTTAAAATATTTTCAATCACACAAACTTTGAGCAAAAGCGATTCCATGATAACAATAATAGACTGTGGTATTAATCATAAACATAGGTACTTATCTGGGATCGCATCTTCCCGATCTCGATTTAGCTCATCTTTGGTGTTTGATCTCCTTTTTCTTTCAAAGTCATTCCTCTTTATTTCTTCCAAAAGATATTTGCAATTGTTTTCCTAAATACAATCTATGAATTTCTCGAGAAAATAATGCAAATCTAGGTACAATCTACCCTGAATAAACCCTAGAAGAAGGAGAAGAAGACTTGAAAAGATGAAGAAAATATTCCCCAAAGTGAAGAGCCCTAAAACTAAAAATAAAGAATGAATAATATTCTAATTGCCAAAATCCTCCTAAGAAACTCGTGGCTTCCCTTTTTATAATAGCCTAACCCTAATACCTCTCTCGATTGACATCTAAGAGTAATTTTCGTGAATTCCCGCCTAGCTTTGCATCAGACACTGCCTCGGTATTTTGCTCATAATTTTCTGTACCGAACTCGGATTGAGGTGATTCTTGAGGTGTTGGAAAGCTGACGACGAGCTCTACAACTTTTATGTTTTAGCCATTTCCTGAATCTGACGTCTTGAAGGTCCAAATTGAGCTGCAAGTCGCACTAAGTTCTCAATGACCCAAAATAGCAGTGTTTTGACATTATTTTCGGGATTCTTGGGCTGTTTTAGAAACTTGGACTGTATTTACCTGAAACACTTCAAATCTAGTAAATCTCATCAGATAGCCTTCATCGGACGGCTAAATATAGGTATTTAGGGGTGAAATATCATCATATTTCACTACTCATCACCTGCACGCACATCAATACAATAAGCGGATAGACAAAACTTATTCAACTACTTGAATTGTGAATCTATAATTTTATGAATCAAAATAATTTATTTTCTATTTACATTCATTCATATGATTATCAGTAAAAATTTTAAAGTCAGTGTCATTGGCATCCACATAGTTCACATCTAAATAAATCATAACTAAAATCAATCATTCATTCACGATAGCAATCCAGCTATGTCTATGGGCTTTAGGTGAAACGACTAAGCCAATCATTAATCATAAAATATAATAAAATAACTAAACAATTAAATAAATCTCTGAAATAATAATAACTATGCCTACTAATGAGTACTATGAAATCTCTTATGAGTTCTTAAGGCTCATAATAATCCTCTGTAGCTCATCCTCGGGAAGTATACTATCATCCACTCTATCTCCGTCATCATGTGCAGCAATTGGATCATCGGTAGTAATGTCTCTCTCATAGTAATCTAAAAAAAATAAGGGCCATGTGGGCTGAGTAACGATGAATCGTCACCCAGTGGATAGCACAGCCAATCTATACAGGTACACTGTGTGCCACGTGAGTGATAATATATATATATATATATATATATATATATATATATATCAAAATAGTAAAGTAATGTCTAATGAAGAGTCATTATAATCAAATAGATATGCAGACTGGGTAGCATGAAATATGATAGGATGCATGCATGTTCATAGTATCATAATTGCAACTAACGTACTTAAACCTATATTCTATATCCTATAGATTTGTGGTACAAAATTGTCTTTTACAGAGTTATCCCTCATTATTAAACTTCCACATGTCTATACAATACATTATCGCATTACAGTTTTAAAATTTCAACTTGTGCCAGAGTTGCTGCTCAAGCCCGGCACGTGATAGGGTCGTGTCAGATTATCAATTACCGCTTATTACGTTGCCAGTGACCTATTCAATAGCAGTGTAATTCCCCAAGCAGCCCATTAGGAAAGCACGCAACAGAAATAAAAATAAAATGTTCCCACATAATCGGAAATCACACTTTGGCTGTAGACGTTGAGCCCTTACGATGACTTGGCATAAGATACGACACGTTTAGATTATCAATATTTAGGTTATAATCTTTTGCTAGTCTTTTCAACTTTCTTTTCTGTATCAAAGTTTTATTCAGAATATCAATGAAATTTATAAAGTTTTCAGAATAAGAAACAGAGTAGTATTTTAGTTCAATATTTAAGGACCAAAGTGTGATATAAGACTATGAATCTCAACTTAATAGACACGATGAGGAATTCACACTCACACCCACTCGACATAGCGTCTCATACCACCATGTGTTGTGAGGCATGCGAATACGACATTAGAGTCATTTCAATTCGATGATAGTAAGCTACTACACCGAGGTAAAGGCATGCAAACAGATGCAGCATACTACGGTCAAACTTAACAAAGAATGTCCTAATTCAGTCTCTATATAATGCATGAATGCAAAGCAGGAATATAACATGAAAATAATGAATCCAAAAAAATGGCAAAAGCAGACAGATAGACTTATGATAACAGTGAATTAAAATTGAAAGTGTGATAGCAAACAATCTAATAAGAATCTATGCATTAGTTATTCTACGCAATTAAATATCACATAAATATCTTATTATAACTATATAGAATCTGTGTGACCCTAATATATTTATCTATGCTTTTGTATATATATAATTCTAACAACAAGAGATTTTATTTGTACATATATGAACCCCCAATTTAAACAATCATAAGTAAGGGTCATTTTATTATGTTTTTCAAGCAATATCATATTTGTATTTATTATTGAATATTTGTATTTATTATTTGTATAATGTAACACTTATCATATTTGTATTTATTATTGAATATTCTAATATAATGTAACACTTATCCCTTGATAGCTCTATGAATTATACTATGTCTTAATTTATTGCAAGCGCAGAATGAAAATTGCAGCACTAGTATAGGATTGTTCCCATGAGGAAGGTCAAAAATCTAAAAACTTTTATTTGCCTTTAAAGAATAAAGAATGGTTTGATTAAACTAAAGTGCAGAAAAATAAATCTAAATCCTCAAACTTCTAGATTCTGGTTGTCAATCAGTCTCTTTCAGTTATCGGATATTTTCGAAAATTAAAATATCGTTACACTATATCTAAGTCTTTCAGAATTTGGGCGTCAATCAAAAACTGAAATCCTTTCACTATAGATCTATACTAATCTGTAATCTTTCAGAATTTGGGCGTTAATAAAAATTAGAAGGTTGTAGATGAAAAAGAAAATACCATCACACTAATCTTTCAAATTCTCAATCTTCGGTGTCAACTAAAATCAAGAACTATCAGATGTTTACAAAGTAGAAAAATGCATAAAAAATAAATCTAAACTAGAAAGCAATAAAAAAGATCTTTCATCTCCCAAGCACAAGTGTCAGTTGCTCTTGAGAAACTATGGATACTCTAATCTAAAACTACTCTAAGGTGATCTTCCAGCTTCCCAACCTCAGTTGTCAATTGAGACTGGTGACCTTGAATGATTATTCTTGGTACCAGACCCTCTTATTTATAAATCATAAAGGGTCGGTTTACATTACTCGAATCCTAATAAAAGTAAAATTCTAATAACAAAAGTTTCCTAAAATAATAAAACTTCTAATCTTAATCTTCCTTGCTTCGAATAATAGATGCGTGCATATCTCTTCTTTGATTTTAGCAACAGAGATCTTCATGATTCTTCTTTCGCCAATCTTCTTAGATCCGTAAGATGCATGACTTCTATTTTAAGAGTTCTTTCTATTTTGTGCATGACGGTGCAATCTTCACGTGATCTTCAGTAGTATAAATGATTTCACTCTTTATCTGTATGACTCCTTGCTCTTCTTCATCGATCACAATCTTCACTTTACACTCTCCAGTCTTGGGCTTCTTCTGTAGAATCGTGAATACGATTCTTCTTTCTCTTCGATTTCGCTCTCTCGAGATTACGATTTGGATCGTAAGCGTTCTTTTAGCTTACTAACTGGTTCTTGTATTACGATTGGGATCGTATTTTCGTTCAATCGTCATTCTTACTACTTTTCGAGTTCATTTTGACAAAGATTAACTCTTTCGCTCTATTCTACTTACTGTTCTAAATATCTGCACATCAGTATCTCATTAGTAGCAAATTGAGGTCTAGCATCACTAAGTTAAGGGTGATAAAATGATAAATTCTGTGACTGATCACCCTTTAGCATCTGTGTCAGTCAACCAGTTGACTGAGACCTGACTGCGCCAGGTGACAACCTGAGGTCAGGTCCTCCCAAAAATATTAAGCACCCACCTATAGAATGATGAGAAAGGGCTATTCCTAATGGCACCCATAAGAAACCTCATTTAAATAGATGGGTGTGATAGAAATTAAATGAGGCACACACCCTCCTTCTTGAACCACACATGAGGACTCGAACTGACTTGTGATTGATCTTGATCAGAGATTCAAATTAGGACTGAGCAAAGGTGATGATGTGGAGATCATCATCAATGGTGTGGATTTTGATGATCATCATAATGGTGACCAATAAAATAAGTCAAAATTTGACCTTAAGATCCAAGGGAGCAAAAAGAACACAAATATTTTGTTAGGTATATGAGCTTAGAAAGGACCAATGGCATTTGAGGTAAATAGAGATGAACTCCAAGGGCATTAGTAAAGAATTTCTCTAATTTGTAAATTAGAAATTAACAAATATACTTTTTCTAACAAATCCTAACCATTGATCTCGTTGACCAAGTTGGACTCCATCTATGGCCATTGATTTCACCTTGGGAAATCTATGGTGATAGATCAATGAGAAACCATGCAATCACATGATCCATAGAAATGTGGTCAATCACATAAATTGAGGGCACCTAAAGGGATAAAAGCCAAGATGGAGACCCAACTTATGGTAGAGAGTGAGCCCAAGTGGGTGCCACTCCTCCTACTCCTCCATGCGCATGAAGAAAGAGAGTGAAGAGAGAGAATGAGTGGAGCTTGGGGAAGACCAAGTTTGCCACTTGGCAAGCTTGTCCCCCAAAAGGGCTTAAAGCCCAAGCCCATGCAAATTTCGAACTCCATCTCCTCTCTCCAACTCCATCTTCTTCCTCCTCTCATCTCCAATAGAGATCCAGCCTTCTAGCTCAAGCCCCTCTTCATCTAGCCATTGAAACCCACATCTACCACCACCATTGCAACCCCCTTCACCTCTAGTTAAACATAGTCTAAGCTCAACCCCATCCTAACCCTTTACACCATAGAAATTCGTCCAAACCAACAAGCACCAAGGAGAAAACCAAGGTAAAGACTTAGTTGTTTATAGTCATGATTTTTGGTACAGGGTACTGTAGACTTTAGATTTGATTCTTTGAAGCTTTCTTAGATTTCTTGTGATCTTATTAGAGATATGAGAGCTAAGATATAAATGAAGGTTAGGATGACCTTGCATGTGATCCCCCCGATCATGCATAGCTATCCAATAGTCCAAATAGGCAAGGCTTGGACTATGTCAAATGTTAGCCTAGGACTCTTCAGAAAAAGAGTTAGAAATTTGATTTTTCTTTGAATTTTTATGTGATTTTTATTTTTGAAATTCGATGGCATGGATGTGTGGTATGAGATGTGGTGTGGGTGATCAAGATGATCTCACATTACCATCTTACCATCCATGATGGAGATCGAATGGTCATAGACTCATCTCTTGATGGTGATGATGCAAGAGGATTAGAGTTGAGTGCATGTGCCCTTGGATGGCTTAATATGACTCCTCAGCCCTTGATCACACATTGGATGACCATATGATCCTAGAACTTTTGAAAATTGATATATTTATGTCTTGATCATGGTCAAAATAATATGATTTTAGATAGATTTGATTTGGCTTAGACAGTTTCTCATAGATTAGGTTTTTTGAAAAAAAAAGGTTATTTCTTTTGAAAAAGATAGAGAATTTGCATGAGTTTGAATGGTGTAGATTGATTGATTTCTTGATAAGTTTCCAGATTTTGAAAATTTATGTTCACTTTTTTTATCATAGATAATCAATGGTGATAGATCGCATATGTAAGGAATGATAGTATTGAATAAGACTATGTCTTGGTTACTTGTTCTATAATTGTAGAAAAGATAGAATAGTTGCATTGAATGGTTTAGATTGATTGATTTCCTTGATAAGTTTTCAGATTTTGAAAATTTATGTTCACTGTTTTGATCATATATAATCAATGGTGATAGATCTCATGTGTTAGGAATGATAGTATTGAATGTGATATAGACTATGTCTTGATTACTTGTATAATTGTAGAAAAAGATAAAATATTTGCATTGAATGGTTTATATTGATTGATTTATTGATAAGTTTTCAGATTTTGAAAATTTATGTTCAATATTTGATCATGACAAATTGATAGTGATTGATCAATGAATTTATTAATGCTTGTAAATTGATAATTTCTAGATCATAGGAAAAACTATTGTTTTAACTTGCATGATTGGTGATCTAATGGTCACAAGCAAAATGATTTGAAAAAGTTATTCTCTAGAATAATGATTTTTAAAACTAAAATGAGTTGGAAATTGATTTGATCGGATGGCCCTAAAGGCTAGATCAAATACCATCGATATAGAACTAGAAATTTGATTGTTTGCGATTAGGATAGTGCTACGGCTAATCGTGCCATTAGATCGATAGGTTAGACCCAAAAATGTTTATAGCTGATCTGTGATTGATCTGGAGTGTTCCCAAATCAGATCAGAAAAACTTGTGGTGTATGATGGGCCGCTAGGTGGACCCCATTAAATGCCAAATTTAAAGGCCTTAAGGCCCGAAGTATAAAACTCACTGAGATGAATGAGAAACAAATTAAGGAAAAATCTAGGAAATTTTAATTAGTTAAATAAATGGATTCCCAATAACCCAGTTAAAAATCAGATCTTAATTCCCTATAGTTTGACCTACACGGAGTTCAGAGCACAAGATAGTAAATCTGCTCTGTTTGCACCAAAATCTGTCTCAGAAAGATTGTGATTTGAAGTGCAAGAACTCATCCAATAAATCTGTGAATATTCTGGGTCAAGGTTTGACCTATGTCCCAGCACTGTGTGAAATTTCACAGGAAATCTCCATCTGGTTTGAAGGCTAGAAATTTCAAAAATTTGAGACACAAAACTGTGTCAAGTAGAAAATCACCTTTGACTAGAATTAACCCCAATTCAGCTGGACCTGATTCCATCAAGATCTGTGATTTTTTTACCTTAGAAATATATTGAGAAAACTTAGATAACATTTAAAGCTTTTTAACAGGCTATTAAGTGTCTGATCTCGAGATCGACATCCTAAGATATACAGTCGACATCAGAGACCACGAAATCTAGTTTGATAACCCTTAAGGAGAAAATAGATCTCTGTAATTTGATGGCCCTGATCAACCTTGATCAGTTTTTTGAGTGCCACCACCTGGGAAAGCTAAGGTTACCAACACTCTTTTACCCAGTTTTGGAAGGACTCGGAACTCAATCAGAATCGAAAATGGCAGTAGCTTACTGCAAGGTGTCCGATACCCTTAAGAATAAATTTGTAAAAATAAGAACGGAGTTAATATCTTGACTTTTCCCGAAAACCTACAATAATCTAATGCAATGCCAGATCACAGTAACCACTGTTGATGCATTGTAGAGCTGTTATAAGGTTGATTAGTTGACTAAGTCAAAGAAATGACCTCTTGAAGGCCCAAGAGCCCGATCGTTAAAATTGACTAGGAAAAACCAAATAACCCAATGCCCGACCCATAGCCCGGTGAATCATGAGTCTAAGTCAAACTGAGAAATGTGTGACCCATCTCAAAGCATCTTTTGAAAAATTGATAATATCACCCCTCAGAAATTGTGTACAACCACTCGTAGACTCAGACTTCGTAAAAGGCCAGTATACCTAGATGAGTACAAATTATAGCATAAGATGTGAAATAAGATGTGTAAGAAGTGTGGAGGAGATTGGAGAAAAGATTGCGAAGAGATCGAGTTAAGAAAACTCAGATCTGAAGTGTTTCTATTTCTCGCGTGCCCGAGTTTCGAAGTTCGCTCGCGCAAGAGGCCCTCAGAAAGGCATCATTAAGCCTCACTCAACTGAGTAAAAGAGACTCCAGTGAGCCTTTGATATTCGCTCATGCGAGGGTATAAGTGACTTGTGAGCTCGGTCGCGCGAGCTATGTTTCTCATTCACGCGAGAGTGTAAGTAGTGTATGAACTCGCTTGCGCGAGAGTCTCGCTTGCGCGAGAGTCTCGCTTGTCCAAAGCGGCTGGAGAAATTCAGCTCGATGGTGAATCTCAATCGCTTCGCCAAGGTTTGTGAGCTCACAGGAGGCTTTAGTGCTCACTGCTTATTTTGACTCTTTTGTGTGAATTCTTCAGAAATGTTTATCTTTAGTTTTTCTTAAGTATTCCTAGGATTCTTTGGATGATTTGGATGTAGGATAAAGTGTTGAGCCTATGCGTGAGTCCTTGAAAGGTTTATGTATGGATTATGCTAAGCGTGTTTTGAGGTAGGGGAAAACTTACGATCATTTGATTTGAATGTACTTTGTATAAGTTAAGTAATATGATGTGATAAGTCATGATAAGTTTTGTGAAGATAAGCATGTGAAATTTTAACCTTTCAAAAAACTTTTAAAAAGTATAAATGTGATGTGATATGAGATATGTGATGTAAAGAATGTGTTCGTGTAAATTTTGAAATTGTGTATGAATATTAGTTTTTCCAAAATAAGTATATTGTAATCACTTTACACGGTGTGAAAACTATAAGTTATATTTTACACTATAATTTAAGGTTCAGTATAACGAATCCCAAATTGTGCTCTGGCACGGCGGGATATCCGTTCATTCTCTTACTGGCCAATAATAGTAATACTTCGTTCGACACAAGTATCCCTCCTAACACAGGGGCTTGGGCATTATGTGTAAATGATTCATTGAACGACGATGGTTAGGATTCTCATCGGTATAATATGTAGCTCCCAATGTTATATTTTCTTGAGGTGGTAATTTAAATTACAGTCTTAAGTTATATCAAATGTTTTAAAAATAAAGCATGTGATTCAAGTGGGTGTGTGTGTGTGTGTGATTAAGTTCCAGCATATGGAATTCAAATGTGTAAACATGAAAAGTGCATATGAAAATCAGTTATGAAACTTAGTGCTTTGACATTTAGGATTTTAAATGTGACTGATGTTTTTCCCTTATTGAGCTTAGATGTTAGCTCACCCTTTGACTATACATCACAGGTGAGGACTTAGAAAAGGAATTGGATCCGGAGAGCGATCCAAAGTACGAGCCAGAGGAGGAGGTTAAGCCCCTGCCAGAGGAGTTCTTCCCTAAATAGACTTGTGTTAGAAGTGGACAGTTGTTGTGTTTAAGGCTTGGTACGTCCAACCATTTTGAGTTAGACATTCAGTTCTATAATATTTATTTTGGATATTGTTTTGTGAACCATTTTTGGGTGATGGATGTCCATCACTGGTGGTTCATTTCGGTTCTTTATCCATGCAATTGGCATGGGTTTCGAACCGTTATTTTGATACGTTTTGAGATATAGAAATGGCGTTTCCTTTTGTTTTTTATGATGACTCTATCTGCTTAGTTAGATATATCAGCTTTGTATTCTGCTTTATATGGATGAGCCAAGTGTTCTGTAAGTAGGGGGATCACCCTAACGGGTGACCGGATGACACGAGTTTCAGTTATTAAAATTCGGGCTGTTGTAGTTGGTATCAAAGCTTCAGCTTTAGAAATTTCTGATAGATCTTAGACTTGTGTTTTCTGTTTAAAATTTTGTCAGAGCATAGGGACCCTTTGTTAATGAAACTTTTATGTCATGTTAACAGAATAGTATGCCTCCTAGAGGCAGAGGAAGACTAAGAGGTGGTCAAGCCCAAACTACAAGGAGTGGTGGAAGGATTGACATCAGGTTAGATGAAGTGTTGGTAGAGGAGAATAATACCATAGGTCCAAATAGGACTCCAATGAGAGAAACAAATCCTCTAATAAGAGAAGGAAATCCTCTTGAACAAGGGGATCAAAATAGAGAAAGTGTGGGAATAGAAAGAATGGCTCAAGTCATGGAGATAGTGGTTAATGCCATGGCGCAATAGACTGAACTAATTGCTGCTAATAATGCCAGTAACCAACAGACACCACCTCAACCACCATTTCAGGCACCACCTTAACTTTCTACATTCGTAGAATTCAGAAGAATGCATCCTCCAAACTTCTCAGGACAAGCTGAACCAGTGGAGGTAGAGAACTGGATAGATAAGATGGAAAAGATATTCAGTGTGCTGCAATGCACTGAAGATGAGAAAGTCAGATGGGCTGCATTTAAACTTGATGGGGAAGTAGGCCCATGGTGGAAGTCTGTCTTGAGAATAAGAGAGCAAGATGCGCTGGGAGTGTTATGGAGATGGGATGAATTCCTTGAGGAATTCAACAAAGAATATTTCCCCCAACATGTGAGGGATCAGATGGAAGTAAAGTTCATAAACCTTAAACAGGGAAAGATAACTGTCCGAGAGTACGGAGTTGAGTTTACAAGATTGTCGAAGTTTGCATTGGAACATGTAGCCTCAGATAGGATGAAAGCAAAGAAGTTTCAACGTAGATTAAGGCCAAATATTTGTGATCGAGTATCGAAGTATCAGTTGGAGACGTACGGAGAGTTGGTGAGTAAGGCTTTGGTTGTCGAGGAAGACATCGATGAGATGCACAAAAGAGACCAACAAAGCAAGGGAAAGTCAAGTCAGGGAAGGTTTGGAAATTTTGAAACGGTGAATAAAAAGTCGAGGTACACAACACTAGCTCAGAAGCTGTTTGTTCAGACTAGTTATGTGAGGCCATTTCAACCTACCCCAGTTAAATCATTTTGCCCTTTTGGGCCTACTACTACTACTACTAGAGGGTCAGTTGCCTAAGGAATGTCAAGAGCAGCATCTACAATTTCGCAAGAAACTTGTGCGCGGTGTGGTAAACCGCATAAGACCATGGATTACAGAAGAGGCATAGGGGCATGCTTTAAATGTGGGAAAATGGGGCACATAATAAGAGATTGCCCAATTTTAAGAAGTGAGGGAAAGATAGCAGCTGCAGTACCACAAAGGCCTATGCGACAATCACGATCTACAGTACAAGGCCGTGCTTATGCAGTGACTACTAAGGATGCACAGACCAACAACGACATAATCCAAGGTATAATTGTCTACTTAATGTTATTATATTCTTATTTAAAGTTTTAGATAGAGAAGGTGCATGGATAAGAAAATAGTCTTTTACGTTCATAAGTTGAATGCTATATTTTCTGTATACATATTTAACCGTTAGTATGTATATAACGTAGGTACTTTACAAATGTATAACAAAGACGACTATGGTTATTATGATGTCAGAGTTTTGATAGACCCATGGTCTACTCATTCGTTTGCGACCCTCAGTTTGCAGTAAGGGTGAAGGTCATTCCCAAACCCTTAGACTTTATTCTGGATGTGTCAGTTCCAACGGGGAATTCGATTAAGACCGACACAGTGTATCGATCAGTTATAGTTGTTGTTAGAGACTATGAAGATTATGAGTTGATAGTGGATTTGATCTTGTTAGATATACAAGGATTCGATGTAATCCTTGGCATGGATTGGTTATCCAGGCATGATGCGAATGTCGATTGCCGAAGAAAGATAGTTTCGACCGAACGAGAGTAGAACATTCAAATTTTTTGGCATGCGATCAACTTTCATACTATTCCTCTCCGCAATACATGCAAAACGAATGATGAGAAATGGTTGCAGTGGATATTTAGCATTTCTGCAAGAACAAAGGGAAGAGAAGAACGTGATAGCAGAAATTCTGGTAGCTTGTGAGTTTCAAGATGTTTTTTCTGAGGAGTTGTCGGGATTGCCGCCTGATTGAGAGGTTGAGTTTGCGATAGACTTAGCCCTCGATACGGAGGCTGTGTCTAAAGCACCTTATCGAATGACTCTTGCTGAGTTGAAAGAATTGAAGGACCAGTTGCAGGAACTATCAGACAAGGGCTTTATAAGACCAAGCGTGTCTCCTTGGGGAGCACTGATCTTGTTTGTCAAGAAGGACGGGTCGATGAGATTGTGCATCGACTATCGCCAATTGAATAAATTAACTATTAAGAACCGATATCCCTTGTCTAGAATCGACGATCTTTTTGATCAATTACAGGGGGCAAAGTTCTTTTCCAAAATAGACTTAAGATTTGATTATCATCAGTTGAAGGTGAAAACTGAGGATGTTCAGAAGATAGCATTCAGAACCAAATATGAGCATTACGAGTTTCTAGTGATGCCTTTCGGTTTGACAAATGCACCCGCGTCTTTTATGAATCTTATGAACCGAATATTCAAACCACATTTGGATACATGTGTGGTTGTGTTTGTGGATGACATTCTCATTTATTCAAAGTCCAGAGAAGAACATGAGCAACATCTAAGGATTACTTTATAGAAGTTGTGTGAACACCAGTTATATGCTAAACTCAGTAAGTGTGAGCTTTGGCTAAAGGAGGTGAGATTTTTGGGACATGTAGTCTCAAAAACAGGTGTTACTTTGGATTCTGCAAAGATCGAGGCAGTGGCAAAATAGGAACAATAGAAGACTGTGATAGAGATTCATAGTTTCCTTGGTCTGGCTGGATACTACAAGAGGTTTGTGAAAGGATTCTCAAAGATTTCGGGGCCACTCATGAAACTTACAAGGAAATACGTTAAATTTGAGTGGACTGATGAGTATGAGAAGAGTTTTCAAGAACTCAAGAAGAGACTAACTTCAGCACCAGTGTTGGTTATTCCTTCAGGTAGTGGAGGGTTTGCTATGTTAGCGATGCTTCACACAGTGGCTTAGGTTGTGTGCTCAACCAGAATCAGAAAGTAATTACTTATGGGTTAAGGATCACGAGAAAAACTATCCTACGCATGACCTTGAGTTGGTGGCGGTGATATTTGCACTAAAGATATGGAGAAACCTTTGAGATCTTCACAGACCACAAAAGTCGCAAGTATTTATTCACACAAAAAGACCTGAATATGAGACAGAGAAGGTGGATAGAATTTCTTAAAGACTACGATTATTCCATACAATATCATCCAGGTAAGGCGAATGTAGTTGTAGATTCTTTGAGTCGTAAGATTTCGGCTCAGTTGTCAAATCTTATTTTGGGACTTAACAGATGGAAGCTGTTAGAGGACATATCATTATATGATACGAGGATCAAGGTGAAAACTTTAGGAGCTTTCTTAGCAAACGTTACAATTAGACCAGTGATCTTCGATCAAATCTATGAGCTGTAGATGAAAGACACAGAGTTAGTGAAGATCAGACAGGGTGTGCTTGATGGCAGTAGACTAGATTTCTCTATCAAGGAGGATGGATCGCTACTATTTAGAGGGCGTCTATGCATACCCATTGATGCCGATCTACGACATATTATTTTATACGAGGCCCATAAGTCAAAGTATGCTATTCATCTTGGTGGTACTAAGATGTATTAAGATCTGAAGAAGAGTTTGGTGGAGAGGTTTGAAGAAAGACGTAGAAGATTACATCTCCAGGTGTTTGGTATGTTGATCAGTCACATAATTTACCATTTTATCACCCTTAACTTAGTGATGTTAGGCCATAGTTTGTTACTAACAAGTTAATGATCTGCAGATATTAGAGATAACCAGCAAAATAGAGTAAAAGTATTAATATTCATAAAAATAAACTCAAAAAGCAATAAGAAAGACGATTGAATGGAAAAGATATTTTTTACCTACTGAAAGCTAGAGAATCGTAATTTGTGATTCTATAAAAAGAGATAAAAAGAAGGAAAACGAAAAATCGTAATTCAGAGAATCGTCAACTAAGGAAGCTATGAAAGATAGAAAATTGTAATTTAACGATTTTCTAAGAAAAAGAAGATACTAAGAAATTGTGATTAGCGATTTCTCAGAAAAGATTTTCTACTATTGTTGTTACTGCTGATTATGTGCATATTACACCGCCATGAACAGAATTAAAAGATATATAAGATTAGAAGTTTGGTGAGTCACGGGTCTGAGAAGATTGATGAAGATAAGCTTTAAGAAATCTCGATTACTGAAATAAAGGAGAACAATCCAGAAGCACATCTACTGCCTAAGCAAGGAAAGATAAAATTAGGAATTAAAGTTTTACTAGGAATCTTTTATTTTTAGTAGTTTCTTTAGAATAAGAAGTCTTTGTAAACCGACTCCTTACGATCTATAAATAAGAGAGCTTGGTATAGGAATAAGCATCGAAGAATTTTAGCATCAATTGATGCTTGAGGTTGGATTTTCTTTCGATCAAAGTAGTATATAATGGTTAAAGTAGATTAGATATCAGAGGTTTCTTAAGAGTAATTGACAACTGCAATTGAGTGCTGAGTATATAGAGTATAGATATCCTAGTTTCTCAGAAGCAATTGACGACTGTGGCTGAGGGGTGAAAGATATATTTATTTACTTTCTAGTTTAGATTTTATTTTATTTTATTTACAGCTTTATAAATATCTCCAAGTTTTAATTTGAATTGATGACTCAGGTTAGAGTTTGCAGATTAGTGTAACGATTTTTACTTTTCCATCTTCAGTTTTCTAAGGTTTGATTGATACCCAGATTTTAGAAAGTTGTTAAATCTGTATTGATATGAGCTTAGACTTGATTGACGACCAATGCTAAGAAACTAGAGATATGGTGTAACGGTACTGTTTATTTTTATAAATATCTAGTAGCTAAAGATTGGGATTGACGACCTCAATCTGAAGAAGGAAGATTTATAATTTATTTTATACATTTTAGATTAAGAACCCATTCTTTTATTCATATTTCTCCAGTAGAGTAGACCTTAAAGGTAAATAGAAGTTTTTAAGATAAGAATTTAAATAGAAGATATAGATAAGAAGTAATTAGATAAATAAACTTCCTTGTGGGAACGATCCTATGCTAGTACTATAATTTCCATTGTGCGCTTGCAATAGGTTATGACTTGAGTTTAAACATAATTTTAATATATATAACATGATCGACCATATGTCAGCAAGTAAAGGTAGATCATAGACATCCATCTGGATTATTACAATCATTACTAATACCAAAATGGAAGTGGGAATCTATTTCTATGGACTTTATCTTAGGATTACCATGGACAGTGAAGAAGCATAATGCTATTTGGATGATCATTGATAGATTAACTAAGTCTGCCCATTTCTTACCTTATAATATAATGTACACTACAAGTAGACTGATAGATATGTATATGAGAGAGATTGTTCGATTACATGGTATTCCAGTGAGCATAGTCTCCGATCGAGATCCGTTGTGTACTTCTCAATTTTGGCAAAAATTTCAAGAAGGGATAGGTACGAGACTAGATTTTAGCTCAACATTTCACCCACAAACAGATGGTCAAATTGAATAAGTAAATCAGATTATAAAAGATATGTTACGAGCTTGTATGCTTGGTTTTCAGAGATCGTGGGATCAACATTTACCATTGATCGAGCTCACTTATAACAATTATCAAACAAGTATAGGTATGGCACCGTATGAGGCTCTATATGGGCGACGGTGTAAATCTCCAATCAATTGGGAGGAGACAGGAGAAAAATTTGTGTTAGGGCCGGAGATTTTGGAGAGTACCACTGAAGCGGTACGTGTGATTAGAGAAAGATTAAGGGTCGCACAAAGCCGACAGAAGAGCTATGTGGACCTTAAAAGGACAAGCGTTAAGTTTCAGGTAAACTTAATGCTTTGTTGTGTTGGAATATGTATATAAGTATGCGTATATGTCTATATCAATGATAATACAATATGCTTCTTTCAAATGGGAGACAATGTCTTCATCAAGATTTCGCCGACTAAGAGCGTAATGCATTTTGGGAAACACGACAAGCTGAGTCCACGTTATGTGGGACCTTTTGAAGTTTTGGGACATGTAGGAGAGGTTGCTTACCGAGTTGCACTACCACCGCAACTCTCAAGCATGCATGATGTGTTTCATGTATCGATGTTGAGACAGTATGTGAAAGATCCAACTCATGGATTAGATCACCAACCGGTTGAAATTCAAGAAGACCTGACGGTTAGGGAAGAGCCGGTGCAAATTCTTGATCGGAAGGAACAATTATTGCGCACAAAAAGGATTTCGTTGGTAGTTGTTAGATGGCGGAACCATTCGCCGGAATAATCCACTTGGGAACATGAGTCAGAAGTGCGTGATGCTTACCCAAAATTATTTACATAAACTTGTATAAATGTGAACAAATTTTATGATTTTAATGTTTAAATTTAGATTTTCTTGATTAAGTTTGTGATGATTTTGTAAATGATAAAATCATCGTGAGTCGGTATTGTGTGAGACCGATGATTTACTTGAGGGATATATAAATTGTTAGCTTCAACAAGATGTCCCAAATAGGGGAAAATTGTTGAATGAAGACAAAAGAACTGAAAAGTGGAAGCAAAAGTGTTGAAAATCATTATGCCTGTGTTCTCGCGCGCCTGAGTTTTAGTGCTCGCTCGCATGAGGCACTCAGACAGAGGAATAGAGAAGGGAATTCAATCCCCTGAAGACATACTGATACGCGCTCGCGCGAGTCACTCAGAAATGAAAATAATAATAATAATATAATAATAATAAGAAAGAAAAATCGACTTCCAGTGACTAACTGATGCTTGTGCCCCCGAGCTGACTTAAATCGCGCATGCAAGGATTGAACTATATAAGGGTTTTCACCCTTTCTGTGAGCATTTCACACGAGATTCAAAAAGGGGAATTTGGGGGTTTTCATTTCTTCTTTGCGGGGAATCTTCCATTGCGATTCTTCTACGGATTTTCGCACTACGAATAGGATTCATCGCGATTAAGGTAATCTTCGCACTAATCTCCATCTACATATCAAGTTGTTTGGATTTTTTTTAAAACCCTAGAATGACTTCGAAATCTCTAAACCCTAAACCTAGGAAGAAACTAGCGGTAAGACCATCAAGTTCGAGGCACTGATAGGATGTTCCTCCGCAAATTCCTTTGACGCAACCCGCCCCATTTTGGGAGGCAAAGACTTTTGAATTAGAATGGTCTATCCACAAAGATCTTTTTAAGGACCAACCCGAAACATTGTGGACCAAAGAATACTTGACGTTGGCCGGGATACTATCATTTCTCTGCCCATTCTATGATAGCTATTGCCCGCGTCTTGTAAGGTTATTTTATCAGACTTTGAAACTGGATCCCACGGGAAATATGTTGATTGTCACCCTTGACGATAAAACCTTAACTTTTGACTACACGAACATTGGGAGAGCAATGAATTGCTCTTGGACTTAATAACCGCAGGAAAGAGGTGCGACACCTCCTATCCAAGAAACTATTAGTTTTTATCACATTAAGACCGAAATGACCAATGGTCAAGTTGGGACCGGGAAGCCGGTTACACGGGCCCAATTACCTGAACGAATGTGGCCATTGGATGTAATTATTAGGAAGAGTATATACCCGGTGGGCCATGAGCAAGAACGGAGGGATCCATTTCTCCAAGCTCTATACGCGGCTTTTGAGGGCAGATGGTTCAATGCCCTTGTTTTAGTACACGAAGGGATTAAGCATGCCCATGAGCGTGCTAAATCGGGAGTCGTTCCTACAGTCATACCTTGATTGGCCTATATCCGATTTATTTCAAGAATGATAGCCCAATATCAACCCTTGTCTGATGTCGATTGTTATGAAACTTCTAAGCATGAATCCCTCGCCACTGATAACTACAAAACATACCGAGTGCATGATTGGAACCTAAGTTATAATAGTTTGACCGGGAGTGTCAGAAGAAAAAGAGAGAAAAATTGCGCAACGGGCACAAGACCTGGAACAACAAGTAGCTCCGCATACGTACAAGCAATGCCTCTCGATACTACGGTCTGCTACTTTTGGTACTTCCAGCTCTAGTGCGGCGGCTAATGCCGGTGAGGAGACTGATGACGGTTCGGGTTCTAGTGAGGATGACTCAGGAAATGAGTCTGATCAGGGTGGCGATGCTGAGAGTTAGTTCTCATTGGTGAAGATGGAAGTTATTTGAGGAATTTTGATTTTTTTTTTTTTTGAAATACAAATGGATGAATTTTTGTAACTTTTTGATGTATAAGTCCCTGACTATTGTGACATGGCTGTCACATTTACATGGTTTAAATGTTGATATAAATGGTTTTATGTAATGTGAATAGTTTATAGTTGAATGTGAATGGGTTCTAATTCGAGTTCTTGTTAAATACGACTTTTTGCATGGAAGCAGTATCCATGAATGTTTTGGATACTCAACTCGTGATTTAATGTAAATATTTTGATTTGGAATAGGTACATATACATATATTTCTGTTGTAAATTGATGTGTAGGTGCCCATGTGTGACTATGTGTGATCATACTTACCTACGTGTGGATTGGCTTATTGAACCAATCACACAAATTTTTGTGTGGATTATAAGTTTTCATGTCACCAACACTAATTGTGGATTCCTCACTATGTATGGATGTGCAATTGAATTTTGATGTGGGTTTGGTATTTGAACATGACAAATTTTGATGAGCATTGTAGTGTGGATATATATCGGTTGTAATTTTGTGCAGGTATAAATATATGGTCCTATTTGACTAGGTGGGCATTGGATATGTGTTTCCCACAACTCCTACTTGATTTAGGATAGATGGTTTTGTAAGTGTGGAACTTTTGCAGGTATGAATGGGTTTTATGCATATAGCTGTGATCTATACTTGTGGACCATTCGTAGGGTGTGTACGTGAACTCTGGATTGTATATGCGTGTGTGTGCGCTTCAAAGTCAATTGTGTATCTACACATCTACTTCGAAATTGTGTACGTTCATTTGAACAATGTGTTTGTGTATGTGAGTGTTCTGTGTTGTGTGTGTAGCTGAATCTAATTACTTTGATCAATTTTCGAGGACGAAAATTTTATAAGGTGCAGAAAATGTAATACCCCCCAATTTTAGGAACTCGTGTAAGTAAATTTGAGTAGGTATTGGTGTGGTGCATTGTATGCCTACAGTGTTTGGATGGGTTTGTGTGTATGTGTGATAACCCATGAGTGGGTATGTGTTGTATTAGATGGATGAGTTTTCATATATACACACCATTATGTGTATATGTTTAATAAGAGAGAGAAAGTGGATAAGAGTAACACACAAGAGTGTGTATGTGCTTCACAAGGAAGCAAAATGTTTACTTGGATATGTGAGGGGTAACTCACGTGCAAGACTTTTTGCTTGGATTGTAAGCCTTCGTTGTTTTGAGAGAAAGAGAAGAAGGGTTTGAAGAGAAAAGGTTTTGCTTGAATCTGTGTGCTACGAGCTGTAGCATCGTCGTGTGATTTTGGAGCTTGGAGAGATCGAAGGGGTTTTGAAACCCATTATCTTGTGAAGAGAGAGTGCTCAGATCCTTGCATGATTTTGATATTTTAAAGGTAAGAAATCGATACCCAAATGAGTACAAATTGTAGGATAAGATGTGAAATAAGATATGTAAGAAGTGTGGAGATTGGAGAACAGATCGCGAAGAGATCGAGTTAAGAAAACTCAGATTTGAAGTGTTTCTGTTTCTCGTGCGCCCGAGTTTCGAAGCTCTCTCGCGCAAGAGACCTTCAGAAAGGCATCACTAAGCCTCGCTCGACCAAGTAAAAGAGACTCTAGTGAGCCTCTGATATTCGCTCGCTTGAGGGTATAAGTGACTTGTGAGCTCGCTCGCGCGAGAGTGTAAGTAATGTATGAACTCACTCGCGCGAGTTGTATTTCTCACTCGCGCAAGAGTCTCACGTGCCCGCAGTGGCTGGAGAAATTCAGCTTTAGTAAGCTGAATTTCAATCGCTCACCCGAGGTTTGTGAGCTCGCGCGCACGAGCTTTAGTGCTCGTTCGCGCGAGAAAAAGAGTTAGACTTATTTTGACTCTTTTGTGTGTATTCTTTAGAAATGTTTATCTTTAGTTTTTCTTAAGCATTCCTAAGGATTATTTGGATGATTTGGATAGAGGATAAAGTGTTAAGCCTAAGTGTGAGTCCTCAAAAGGTTTATGTATGGCTTATGCTAAGCGTGCTTTGAGGTAGGGAAAAACTTACGATTATTTGATTTGAATGTACTATATATAAGTTAAGTAATGTGATGTGATAAGCTATGATAGGTTTTGTGAAGATAAGCATGTGAAATTTTAACCTTTCAAACAAGTTTTGAAAAGTATAAATGTGATGTGATATGAGATATGTGATGTGAAGAATGTGATCGTGTAAATTCTAAAATCGTGTATGAATATTTGTTTTTCCAAAATAAGTATATTATAATCACTTTACACGGTGTGAAAACTATAAGTTATATTTTACACTATGATTTAAGGTTCAATATAACAAATCCCAAATTATACTCCAGTACGGCGAGATATCCGTTCATTGTGCTCCGGTACGGCGGGATATTTGTTCATTCTCTTACCGGCCAATGGTAATACTTCGTTCGGCACAAGTATCCCTCTTAACGCAGGGGCTTAGACATTATGTGTAAATGATTCATTGAATGACGATGGTTGGGATTCCCATCGGTATAATATGTGGCTCCCAATGCTATATTTGCTTGGGGTGGTAATTTAAGTTACAACCTTAAGTTATATCAAATGTTTTTAAAACAAAGCATGTTATTCAAGTGGGTGTGTGTGATTAAGTTCCAACATATGGAATTCAAATGTGTAAACATGAAATGTGCATATGAAAATTAGTTATGAAACTTAGTTATGAAACTTAGTGCTTTGACGTATAAGATTTAAATGCGACTAATATTTTTCTCCTATTGAGCTTAGATGTTAGCTCCCCCTTTGACTATACATCACAGGTGAAGACTTAGAGAAGGAATTAGATCCGGAGAGCGATCCATAGTACAAACCAGAGGACGAGGTTGAGCCCCTGCCAGAGGAGTTCTTCCCTAACTAGACTTGTGTTAGAAGTAGACAGTTGTTGTATTTAAGGCTTAGTACGTCCAGCCATTTTGAGTTAGACATTCAGTTGTGTAAGATTTATTTTGGATATTATTTTGTGAATCATTTTGGGTGATGGATGTCCATCACCGGTGGTTCGTTTCGGTTCTTTATCCATGCAATTGGCATGAGTTTAGAACCGTTATTTTGATGTGTTTTGAGATATAGAAATGAAGTTTCCTTTTGCTGTTTATGATGACTCTATCTACTTAGTTAGAGATATCAACATTTTTTTTCTGCTTTGTGTGGATGTGTCAAGTGTTCTGTATGTAGGGGGATCGCACTAATGGGTGACCCGATGGCACGAGTTTCGGTTATTGAAATCCGGGCTGTCACAAAAATGGACACCTTGATGCCCTTAAGAATAACTCAATATAGGAAGAATATCTCTTTCCTATGAATAACAATAAATAGAAGTCAATTAGAGACTCTAAACTGAAGCAACACTAGACATAGTGTGAGCTGATCCTATGCATTCCTCCCCGAGGATTAAGTTTTGATTGATGACTGATTGACATAGATGAATGATGATTGATTGACATAGATAAATAGTGATTTGGAATTTGATTGATATGAGACATTCGATAATGAAATTGAAAGTTGAAACATACATTGAAAAATGTTTGGCAAAGATAGAGTAACCAAATCGACTCTGGATAATGATCAAAATTATTTAAATTCAAAAAAGAGATTTGTGGTAATGGAAGCGTGATTGAACACTGAACCCGATTATAGGATAAATTGAATTATATAGAATTGAAAGAGGGTAATGAAATTACCGAAATTTGATATTGAAGATTGAATATTGAAATCAAATAATGATTACGAAATCTTACTAAAGAAATCAGATCTAAAATCAAATTATTGAAAATTGATATTGAATATTGAAATCAAATAATGATTACAAAATCTTACTAAAGAAATCAGATCTAAAATCAAATTATTGAAAATTGATATTGAATATTGAAAGTGGAAAAATGATACTGCATTGAATATTGAACCTTTCATTGTTGACCACCGTTCTTGCTAACAAGCTCATTATAAGCGACTCATATTCAGACGAGTTTGAAATATCAGCTGAGGATTGAGTCTAGTTAGACCAACATAGTCTTTGATCCTTGTCTTGATTGACTAAATGGCAGAGAGTATCAGCCTCTTTTTGCACGACAGTGGCAATTGATATTGATATCCGACCATGATTGGTGTCTAGTATCACACCGAATTAATTAAAAAATACATAATAAATCATTCCATTGATAAATAAATAAATAAACCAATATATAAACAAATTAAAAGACACTTCATAAACCAATTGATTGATAGTCAATAAACTAATAATTGATTAACTAACCTTGTAAACCTTATATATTTGATAATTCCACGATTCTTGCTAAATTTGAATTTTATAGTATGTTGTCTTCTCTCATAGTAATGATAGTTGCAATTACATATTTCTTCTGTAGATTGAAATTGTATATTGTACTTGTACATCATATTTAGAATCTTTTCTGCTAAATATTGATTTCGAATTATCATCATTATTCTATTGATATCACGACATGTTGTAAACCTCACCTTGCACCAATCACAATGTAAAATACTCTTATGCATATGAACTGTAAGCTTATCTACATTAAACTTTATTGGAAACCATAACTCAAAATAACTAAGAATTTATAAAGTTTCACCATTTACGATCCTATCATAACCCAAAAATTTTAGAGGCAAGCCAACAACCACCCAGTCAGAGCTAGGGGAGCAGGACAAGGAGAGATCCAGGAGCTACTAAGCTGACAATTTTGAGCTCATTTTGTCTATAGAGCTACCAACACCCGCACACATGTGACCGGTTCACATGATTGTTGGATCTTTTCTTTTGGGTTATTTTTGTTAAGTCCAGTTCTTTTAAAATCACTGATGTACTTTTGTAATTGGACTTATTGTAAATAAGTATTTCTAAAGTTGAAATTTCGACTCGAATTTCACTTGTCTTACTTATAATTCTGTGATAAGTAGGATTGTTTATTCGTTCTGAATTTTGAAAACCGAAATAGCTTGATTACGTTAACGAAAATGAGAAATCTTTTGCAAAACACTTTCGCAATTATTGTAAATTCATTCAAAAATAAAAGAATGATTTGATTGAAATAGAAACCGAATGAGCACATGTCACGCCGACCTAACTGGTGAATCGGAACGTGCTGGGCGCGAGAGCCACCTGGCGTGCTAGGCCAGGGGCTAGGGGCGTGACATATAACCGAATCGATTAATTTATGATAAGTAGTTAAAATATATTTTTAGACACCCAAATTTGGCCCAAGGCCTGATTAACTTACACTTTGAGAAGGTGATTGTGTTACTTTTGTTGTTCTAATTAAGTCTTAACCTATTGCAAGCGCACAATGGAAATTATAATACTAGTATAGGATCGTTCCCATGAGGAAGTGATTCATCTTTGTATTTTACTTTTCTGAAAATTTATTTATCTTTAAGGTTCTAAACTACTTGAGAAATATGAATAAAAGAATGGTTTCTTAGATTAAAGCGTAAGAAAATAAATCCTAATCTTCAAATTTTTGGATTATGGTCGTCAATCAGTCTCCTTCTGTTCTCATATATTTATGAAATTAAAATACCGTTACACTATATATCAAGTCTCCTAGCATTGGCCGTCAATCAAAACTAGAATCCTATCAATACAGATTTAATCTAATCAACAATCTCCTAAAACTTGGGCGTCAATCAAATTCTAGAAATCTGAAGACGAAAAATAAAACCGTTATACTAATCTGCAAATCTCAACCTAAGTCGTCAATTCAAATCAAAACTTGAAGATGCTTACAAAGCAGGAAATATGCAATAAAAATAAATCTAAACTAGAAAGCAAAGTAAAATATATCTTTCACTCCTCAGTCGCAGGCATCAATTTCTTTTGAGAAACTACGGATATCTACACTAATCTTCCAGCTCTCAATCTGTTGGTTTCTTAATTGTGTTGTAGTTCTTTTTATTGTAAATGTGTGATTAAAATACAACAGAGATGAAGAAGACAAAAACAGACAAAGGGGGGGCCTAAAAATGGGTTGAACACAGTAACAAAACATAAAATTCTGTAAGATCCATAGCTGTTGTAGCAAGTTTTGATAAATAAGGGTTGTCCCATAGGGATTAATGATCTAAACACAGTAGTAGAATAGTAGATCTCCAGATCTGCTACAGATCTGACATTTCCAAACCTAAACTAGAAAAGCAAGGTAAAGAGAGGGAGTTTTTTTTAGTGTCACAAAAACTAAACTAAAAATAGAAATAAAACTAACTATAAAAACAACAATAAAAGAAAAGGGGTTTAGAGAAGGATGGAGATGGATTAAAAAAGTAAATAGAAAATGTGGGAAGTAAATAGCTAGAGGCTGATCTTTACTGAAAAAGATATGGCTAAGCAGAGGAAGAGTTGGATCTGCAGCTGTCCTTCATTTAGATACAAGCTCAAATGCAAGGTAGAACAATCCAACTCAACCCTGAGATATAGACTAGTCTTAGGGTTATATCCTCTGCACTTAAATGGTCACAAGATATTCCATGGATATACTCTAGTCATAGCGATTAAAAGCCAAAACAAAATAATCACTACAACCACTATGCTTGCAAGGCTACAAGCTCATGCATCCATAGGTGCATATAATCTATAAGGCTCTAAATGGAAATCACAAGAAAATTGCAGGATTAATGGAACAGTAAATACAACTTTCATTGCTTAAAAAGGAACTTACAATGGGTTGCCCTCAAGGCTGCAGTCTCTGCAAGACTCCAGACCCTTTACAAATCTAATGCACAACCTTTTTACAGCTTATCTTAGCCCTAACTATTACAAAGACTTAGCCCAACATGCTGAGCTAAGGAAGGAGAAAAAGAACAAAAAAATAACCTAACCCTAAAATGACCTAAGGCAAGAATATCCTTCCTGCTCCAGATCATTCTGATTGTCCATTTTTGCATCTTTACATGGCTTTTATATAATCCCTAAAGTGCCTTTTTGCATTGGTCAATCAGAGAAGAGGGAAATCAAGTTAGTTAGGATTTAGCTGATGTGACTTATTTTCATCCAAGTGTTGCCTCAAGATGAGGGGAACAACTCAACACATTGGGACATGTGCCCTAGGTGTGTGGAATTCCAAAAATACCCTTGAAGTTCACAAGTGCAAGCAGGAACCCGAGCCTCGAGTAGTTGTACTTCAGAACATAACTCTCGAGAGGTTCTCGACAGGTTTAAATGCTTTAGAATATCAAACTCGAGTGGATCTCGAGTGGCTGAGGCTTGAATGGATAGAGCTGCTCGAGTGGTTGAAGCTTCAAACAGCTTCAGGCATAAAAGCTCGAGTGGATAAGCTACTCCTGCATGGTTCTCGAGTGGCTGCCGGCAGTTAGGATCTGATTGTCTTGGCAGGTTTAAATGTTGCAGCCTGAACTGCTCGACAACCTCACTACTTCAACTATGAAGTGCTCGAGATTTGCTCGAGATTGAATTTCTGGAGGTGCAATCTGCTCGAGCTGCTCGACAGGTTGATTGTGAAGACACAGAGTTGCTCGACAGCTGCTCGAGTGGTTACTATAACAGTCACTGAACTGCTTGACAACTTCTTGAGTGCACTCAGCATCTACTCGAGATTAAGGACCTGATTCTTTGCTGCCTAGTCCACCCTACTGCTGCACTCCATTGAGTGTGGGCCCCACTTCTCTTTCACTGTAGGGATTCTAGGGGTCCAGGGCATGTTGAACACCCCTCATGGTGGGGGGGACCACACTGGTTCAATCCCTGTCTTTCCATTAGCTTCAAGGTTTATCTCTCTTTCCTCTCTTCTTGGCATGCATTAGATGGATTGTTACACTAAGCTGCAATTTATTGCTACTACACAAACACACTTAAACATCAGTTATTAATAGCTCAAAGGTCTATTAAAAGTTAGGTTAGGAGGTGGAAAGTGGCATAAATCAGTGATTAACACACCCCCAAACCTAATCTTTGCTAGTCCTCGAGCAAAGGGAAAATCAAATAACTATTCTAAAAATTTAAATGCCACTTTCGTAGGGAACACGGATGCATTTAGCTTATGCATCAAACCTTTTAAACCCTTAGGTGATCCCTAGTGGAGGAATGAAGTCTCCTGAGAGTTTTCAGTGAAGATAGCCATAAACTTCTCAACAAAACAATTATGCATAGTGCAACATATGACACAACAGATTTTTAACAAATAAAACTTCACTCCATACCTTGATCATTTAAATTTAAAGGAGGTTAAAACAGTCATGGAAAATATTTTAACACATGAATCAGCACTTCTTTCCATCACATCCAATCAGTTTACATCAAGAGTGTAGTGTGTGAAAATCAGTACTAAGCTCACCATTGATTTAAAAATCAGGTTTAAACATTGCCCACTGAAGTAAATTTTTAGACCCAATCCTTACTAGGGCTCTCTTAGAAATGAAGCTTAAGGTGTTCACATTCTCATCAACTCAAGATCAGTTGCAGACCTCAAATTGGCCTGCAAGCATGAGCATAGGCATTGCTTCTAATTTTTAACCTCCTCATGTACTTTTCACCATAGATTAGACATCCCCTTGTCTCCACATGACAGCTCATTTCAGTTTAGATCAACAAGGTCTTTTAGATGGATTGTAATGTGGCTTATGGTTGAGGTTTAAATAGAATAGAAGGGGTAGAAGTGGTTCAAAATTAAGACATCAGCAAGGGGAGGAGGTGGTTCATGACTTCACCTTCTTAAATTCATCACAGCTTCATCTTCATTTGTATTTTTCAGATTTGAAGTAGCCAGCTTCTTCTCTTCTTTTTACTTTTTCAGATGAAGTACTTCTCTTGACTTCTCTTTTGCTTATTATTATTTTTATTTTATGAAATGCCACAACTATACAACTGATACACTACTGTTTATAGCATTCTTCTCTTCTCCTTCCACCAAATGTTGAACCCAGCCCACCTATCTTCAACATCTTTTCCTTTACCTTCTGAAATCTCAGAGTGAGGATAAGGCTGAATCAGGTCATGAGGTTTAGGTTCAAGTACTCTAGTGTTTGTCAAACAAAAATAGAGTTAAAGGCTTACAAAGGACAGTTTCAAAAGGTAGAAATTTTCAGGCTCAAACTGTCCAAATGAAGGCCTTAAATCACCTCCTTGGTGTCATGAGTGTTGTCTGATCAGTCACATAACTTTCCATTTTATCACCCTTAACTTAGTGATGCTAGGACTTAGTTTGCTACTAACAAGTTAACGATGTGCAAATATTAAGAAAAAATAATAAAAGGGAGCCAAAGTATTAATATTTGTCAAAATGAACTCAAAAGGTAGTAAGAAAGACGATTGAGCGAAAAAGACGATTTCCCGCCTAATAGAAGCCAGAAAATCGTAATTTACGATTCTGCAAAAGAGACAAAAGAATAAAAGAGAAAAATTATAATCCAGAGAATCGTCCAAATAGGAAACTATAAAAGATAGAAAATTGTGATTTACGATTTTCTAAGAAAGAGAAGAGAAAGATAGAAAATCGTGATTTGTGATTATCCAGAAAAGAAGCTTTTCTACTATTGCTGTTGCTACTAATCACGTGAGTGAAGCTTATCACCGCCAAGAACAGAATTAGAAGATATATGAAATTAGAAGTTTGGTGAGTCACAGATCTGAGAAGATTGATGAAGATAAACTCTTAGGAAATTTCGGTTGCTAAAATAAAGAAGAACAATCCAGAAGCATATCAACTATTGAAAGTAAGGAAGAATAAAATTAGGAATTAGAGTTATATTAGGAATCTTTTATGTTTATTAGAATTAAAACTTTGTAAACCGACACCTTATGATCTATAAATAAGAGAGCCAGGTATAGGAATAAGCATAGAAGAATTTTAACATCAATTGACAACTGAGGTTGGATTTTCTTCCTATCAGTAGTGTAAAATAGTTAGAATAGATTAGATATCAGAGGTTTCTCAAGAGCAATTGACGACTGCTGTTGGGTTCTGAAGATTAGTGTAGATATCCTAGTTTCTCAGAAGCAATTGACGACTACGACTGAGGGGTAAAAGATATATTTATTTGCTTTATGGTTTAGATTTTATTTACATGCTTTGTAAACATCTTCAAGTTTTAATTTGAATTGACGACTCAAGTTAGAATTTGTAGATTAGTGTAACGATTTTTACTTTTCCATATTCAAGTTTTTAGAGTTTGATTAACGCCCAGATTTTAGGAAATTAATGATTAGATTAAATCTGTATTAAAGAATTTTCGTTTTTGATTGACGCCCAAATTCTAGAAGACTAATACGGTGTAACGGTACTGTTTATTTTTATAAATATCCGATGGCTGAAGATTAGGATTGATGATCTCAATCTAAAGGAGGATTAAGATTTACTTTCTGCACTTTAGATTAAAAAACCATTCTTTTATTTATATTTCTCAAGTAGTTTAGAACCTTAAAAGATAAATATAAACTTTAAAATAGAAATATATATATATATATAGAGGGAGAGAGAGAGGATAAACTTCTTCGTGAGAATGATCCTATACTAGCTCTACAAGTTCCATTATGCGCTTGTAATAGGTTAAGACTTAATTAGACATACATAGTAAGCAGATCAAGTTTTTAGCACCGTTGCCGGGGAAGTCTTTATCTTTTTCTTATATATATATATATATATCTCCGTTTTAAAAACAAATATTTATCGTTCTTTTTTTTTATATTTCTTTATATTTTTAACTTTCTTTGATTACTTCTTAATCTTTTGCAGGTTTATTCGGAGCAGTAAATTAAAAGTTTTCAACTTCTGTCGGTCACGAAATTTAGAAGCTCAGATTTATTTATCTCCTTGCTTTCTAAAAAAAAATTAGATAAAATTAAAATTCAAATAGATATTAATAATAACTATTTTTAGCCACCCTGCTGTGATCTCAGTATTGCAGGAAGAAAACAATATATGGCTAAAATCATGGGAGAATACTATGCATGGACACCTCTTACACCTCCCCCGTGCATTCAAATACACCCTGCCACCGGTAATAAGACTTTTGAACTAACACCCAATATACTTCAAACACTTCCAACTTTTCATGGGCTAATGGATGAAGACCCCTATCCGCATTTAGATAAATTCATAAGAATATGCACTGTCATTAGAATTAAAAACTTGACGGAAGAGTTCACTCGATTGAAGCTATTCTCATATTCCCTTAGAGATGAAGCAAAGCAGTAGATAAACTCTTTGCGTCATAATTCAATCTCTAATTGGGAAGGATTGGAACGCATGTTCCTTATGAAATTCTTTCCAATCAGAAGAACGAATCAAATTCGGCATCTGATTCTAACGTTTCTACAATTTTCGGATGAATCTCTTCAGGAATGTTAGAACCGTCTCAAGGATCTTCTGCACAAGTGTCCTCACCATGGGATTACGCGCTGACACTTAGTGCTCATTTTTTATAAAAGTCTTAACAATGCAAACTAGCATAGGATTGATGTGGCCAGTGGTGGTATGTTTCAAAATTTAACAGCAGAAGAAGCATGAGAACTCTTTGAGACCCTTAGCGAGGAACCAGTGAAAAATCATGCATCGAGTGAGATTGATTCGGAGACTTTAACAAGTTTGCTTCCTAAGCAAGAAAGATCATATAAATCAAAGTCAATGATGGAAAGGTTTTCTGGGACTGAAGCTTTGGAAAATAAAAATTCAATCTCTGATGGATACAAAATCGCACCCAACATCTCAACAAGGAGAAGCCTGTGGTCCTAATCATGGCCCAACTCACTTAGTCTCCCAACCTTCACCTGTTCCTCCTTACCCCACAGGAGCCCAATACCACACTGCTAATGAGGATGCCTTGTTGCAAGTAGCAGATAGCTGGGTGCAACATAGTCACATCTAAACAAAGTTACTTAATCACCTGCGACAATCTATCGAAAGGGTGGAAACTTAAATTGAGCAGCTAACCTTCTTGAGAGGAGAGAGTAATGTACTACCTTCACATGCAGTTGGTACGTCTAGAGGATATATATCTATGGGAGACACATCAACTCTCTTTATTTTTAACTAATTTCCTCTAGAATCCATCAAGCTACCAACTCACCTACACATCTGTAATATATGTATATAATATTAGAAACAGAATATTCTACGATTTACGGTATGTAAAAGCCTAGTCAATCATAAAAATCTCTTTTAGGACATAATCACTTAAAAACGTATGGAGTTACGATTGTAGGTGATACAAAGAGTCAAGTCGTAGCGAGTACGATTTGAGGCGTCAATAAGTCTCACTTTTGTTCTGTAGAATTGCAAACGATAATTCTTGGGAGCAAGCGATCCCTGTGATCGATCTTATCGGTTACATTGGAATTCGAACCTATTAAATTCATAAGGGAAACAAACAAAGTTCGCATTCAAGACTATCACTTCCCAACTACCCTAACCTAGAAACCTACACATCGATATTTATTTTAAAGTGACGGTTCAAAACAGAGCCTCTTCTCTATAAAACCATAACTATCCATAAACCAACTCATCTCTTTCGTCTTTCATACCTAAAAACCCCATGACGAAAGAACATAACCAGAATGATTTCAATAAATAACTTGACAAAATTCTCGCAATACATAGAGCTGAGCTCTTGGCTGCAGAAAAGAAAGTAGAAAATCTGAAGCGCCAGTGACTTACTCGAGATGCTTAATCGTCCACTGAAACTACCCTTGACCCTAAACCTAACCCAAATCCGAAACCATATACTAGGAATCCATATTCCCCCACTTCGTAACCTTTACACTATCACAACCCACCATGAATTCGTCTTCCTTTATAATAAGGATCAGTTATATTTTCCAGTGTCATTTCCCATCCCATCCTTGATCTTCTCCCTTCGCTTGCGCTACATTCCCTTCACATAGTTTTTGCAAGGGAGCAATATAGGTGACAGGTGACCTGGAGATGTATTCACTTCCTCACCCTTCGAAGCACTCCCTGTATGACATTGTATTTCTTCCAAGGAAAGAATGTGAGGTGCTCTTTTTTGGGGATGCAAGATAAAGAAGGGCAGAGAGGAGTGTTTTGCAGCTCTTGGGGGAGCGTCCTACCAAGGAGTGGATACTCTTTTGGTAGGAAGGAATGAGAGACTTTGATTGAAGGTGGTTAGAAGCCGAGGACCGATCTTCATTGAAGACTCTTTTTCTGACGTTGCTGTTAGTGTCTTAGTTTAGTGTGTGCCTAGATTTTTCTTAGGTTTATACTCCTTTATATAATTAGTTTTTATATTAGATTTTAGTTTTTATTTTTCCTTTCTATTCATTGTAAATATTCCGATATATATATATATATATATATATATATATATATATATATAATTTTCTTTTTACTAACTCTGTAATTTTTTTTTTACTCCTAATAGTGTGTGTTACTAACATTACTAACATTTTTTTTTTTGTTACTAACATTTTTGTTGTTGATACTCCGAGAAAGTCGCGGGTATTTTCTCTCAAGTTTGGGGGAGAGTATGTATCTGGTAACATTTTTTTTTCAGTAAATAATCAGTATATCAATAATTTTTTTATTTTGTGTCCCTATTTTTGTGCCAATGAGGGCATTGTCCGATTTAAGTTTGGTGGGGATACACAATTTCTATGTTTAATAATTTTATTTGAATATTTGAAAATTATTATTTTTTTAATTTTTATTAATACATAGGAATTATGATAGAAAAAAATTATAAATCCTGAAAACTTACGATTCATTATAATAGAAGTTTAATAATTATAATTTAGAATAATCATAATTTATGTTTAACTCATTAAAACACTGTATTAGAATGAATGTTTGAAACAATAAATTGATCTAAACTGTAAAAATTTTACTATAGTTTCAAAATTATAAACCAGTGAGATTTTGAGCCATCTTTTATTCTGAGAGAGACAGTTTCTATTCAAAATCGTAAAAATTTCTTTTAACTTCTATACTGATATAAAATCTCATATTGTTGAATTTAGAATCGAATTATTCTATGAATATGATGAACTGATTTTTTGTCTAGAACTATCTATTAGAAATATTAAAGCAATAAGACATCTATGCTAGTAAATTGTGAAAATGATTTAAGGCCATCTTTTGTTTAAACCAGAGCCAAAAAGTCAAAATCCCAGAATATTTTTATCCTTTAAACTCATATTAGAAGCTTAAAATTGAATTTCTTTGTACCAAAATTTTATAAAACTTTAACCATATGCACTATCCAAAGCTTTCTACCTTTAACCCTTATAATTTCTGAGAGTTTAGAACGAAAAGAAGGGAAGTAGAGGGAGTGAAAGGAGTAAGAATGAAATAGAGAAGGAATGTTAGAAAATAGGTACAAAAGAAGAAAAAAAAAATATGAGAAAGGAGTGAAAAAGAAGAACGATTCTTTAGAAAAAAGTTGTGAAAAGAAGAGAACGCCAACCTCTCCATCCAAACTTGACAAAACAATAGAAATATTGGAAGGAGGAATTATGTAATCAAATGCTCCAATCAACGATTTACTTGCTCCGCTCATCTTATTATGTGATCAGAGTTCATTCACCTTCGTAGGTATATACAATTGATGATTATGCAGCTCTTTAAATTTCATTACTTCCCACAAATTTTGGTCGTCGATCATAATCTTCAACCTTGCCTCACATCCACATCTGTTATTTCTTGAATACTTTATATCAGCGTGTATTTTGTGTTTGTCAGGCTGCTTCAACCCTTCGAACGAACATACATATTTTCTCTTTATAATCTCTCCCTTTGCAGATTTGTAAATGTTACTCTTCTTAATACTAAAATCAACTTTCCTCGCGTATAAATTATAGAAGTTATATGTATTGTCTTCAGATTAGAATTTCAAGCCAATACGTGGCTTCCATTCCTCGCTGGTATTCTCTGACCTTCCACAATTATCGAGCAGTTCGATATTCGTATAACAGCAAAGTGAAACTCCTTCTAAAGAAACCGTCTCAGGGGTGACATTTAAATCAATATTACCTATGTTGAATCCTCCGATCGAGTCCATTACAGCCCCTGCATTAGACGAAAAATAAACAAAACCGTACATAACAAGCATCTTCTTCTACGAAGCGATGACGCAACCTTAAAGAGTGACAGCGCTTCGATTTAGAATCGATGGCGCTTCTACTTCTTCTCGCCGTCGCTTCGTTCACTTCGCATGACAAGCGTCAAATATAATTTCAAAATATTTTTGAATGCTACTAATTTTATGATCACCACACGATTCATAACGATACGATGACCCGGTCATAAAGAGCGTCAGCGCTTCAAGTTAGAAGCGATGACGCTTCTAACTCTAAACGACAGCGCTTTGTATCGCTTTGCATGAAAGCGTTTGCTTCAACAAGGGCTAAAAAGGAAATCGATTCATAACTATGCGATGACGCGACCATAAAGAACGTCAACACTTCAACTTAGGAGCGATGGCGTTTGTAAATGGTAACGCCGTCGCTTTGCATCACTTCTCATAAGAAGCGTCTGCTTGTATGTCGAATATATTTAAAATATTTGATAATTTGTAACTTTAATTCATTTATAATTTTACCTCAAATAGTCAAATGATAATGTTATGATCGTCGCTCCAGTCAGAAATTCGGAGAGAGAGAGAGGAAGTTGACAAAGCGGTGCTTATATCCAGTCAGAGCTCCAGAGTGAGAGAGAACAAGTTTTCTCTTGTGCGCTAGCGCTTCTATCCAATTAGAGCTCCAAAGTGAGTGGGAGAGAGAAAAAGTTGACAAAGCGATTGTCTCTTTTGCGTTAGAGATTGCGCTTGTGCTTTAGTCAAAGCTCCAGAGAGAGAGAGAGTTGTCCAGAGAGAGAGAAAGTTGTCTCTTGTGGCGCGCTTCAGTCAGAGCTCTAGAGAGAGAGAAAGTTGATTCAGAGAAGCGCAAGCGAGAGAGAGGAAAAAAACAAGAGATAGAAAGAACCTCAAGAGAGAGATAGAGAAGGAAAATTAGTGCCAAAATATTTAGCGCCATATTTTGAATTCATCTACTGCCCATATCATGACAAGACCTTCCACCTTGGCACTTTCTCCTTCCTTATTCCGTCTGGTATAACCTCGCTTTCAGTCCCTACTACTAGTACCTACATTACCTATCACTGTCAGTAGGCAAACCCTGCTGTGAGCTAATCCGGATTAGTGCAAATGCACTTTCCACATGTCCACTCCCCATTGGGAGAGCGTAGAGAAATCTCAATGCCCGAGCACATTTTCCCCTTTATCATATATATATATATATATATATATCTGGAAAATGCCTTTGTCCTCCATGGGAGGACAGTCACCGTAATCGACTATCATTATGATGCTCAGCAGCAAATACCACAAGCAAATGTTAATTTTTAATAATAATTTTGCATAACGTCTCATAGGAAGCTACATCTTCTATTTCATCTTTTCACCCTACTAATTAGGAGTGAACTACTCTGAATCTCCTAATAACCGAGAATAATGATATTAGAAGAAAATAACTGATGAGAATAGAAAGGAAGGACAACTAAGGCAGAGTCAGCCATGAAGATGTCAACTGCAGTTGGTGCTTTGCAGAGGCCAAGATGCCTCTCTCCCCAACCTCTTGTCTTTCATTAGCAAGAAGAGTCTGCAACATGCTTCTGCTTTGCTTTGCCTGCAATAAAAATTGAACAATAAACCTCCCTATGGACATCGACTTATTTTTAGCAAAAAAAAAACACTACAAAATTGAAAAGTATCACTAGGATATTTATTTGAAAGTTGACCACCATAAATCAGACGATCTAGATCGTTTTTCATTCCAATATTCGGCACAATATATCTTACGCCAATGGGCATGCCATAAATCAGACGACTAAGTTTCTGATTCCCCGAATGTGGCCCTAAAATCACGTTTTTGAGCGTTATGTGTGCCATATGATTTGAGGGCCACGTGTTGGGACCTGTGCAAAGTGGAATAATAAACTTGGCCGTCTGATGGCACAGCCATGGTTTCAAGTCCACTATGTGGAAGATTGTGATTAAAAATAATCTCTACCGTCTGATTCATCATAGTCAATGGGGCGCCCCCCAAGTAAACCGCTGGGCTCAGATAGAGGTACCTTACTTATTTTTAATTTATTAAGTAACATTTTACATGCATTTGCAATCTATGTTAAACCATTTCCTAATTACTATTATAGGTTTGAAATTTTTAAATAAAAAAAAACAGTAATAAAAAGTTTTAAAATATTGAAAATAACTAATTTTGGTGAAAAATTTAAAAAATTGAAAAACAAGTCAGGAAAAATCATAAAACATATTTAAAACTCGAAAATCACATTTTTCTTACTCATGTTAACAGCATTTTATGAAAAAAATGTGATTAAAATATATTTCTTGTAAAAAACACAGATAGACTACCATAAAAAAAATCTATTAAAAAGGAAAAAGAAGGCAAAAAGGGGTAGTTATATTACATAGTATCTTGTAGCATGGTTGTTTTAGTGCCGGATCATCAATCACTGCGGGTGGATGCTGACCGAATATCATGTCACAACTCATATCTTCGAAATCTGCAATTCAAAAGTACATGTTAATCATACCAAAATTATCATCACTTCCCAAGTTGGCTTCACCGATATTTTAGAGGCGGTTCATGTAGATGGCTACAATCATAGTGATAATTTTTGCCGAAATTTGGTGAAATTGGACAATATAGGGGGTCGACCAAAAGTTTTGACAGAATTTTGATCGTTTTGGCGAAATTACCAAATTATACCCAAACTAAAATAATTGCATTAATTTTTTATGTTCTAGTTTTAATTAAATACTATATCTATATATATTTATATATATAATTGCATTAATTTTTTAAGTTTTAGTTTTAATTAAATACTATATATATATATATAGATATAGGACAAAGGGAAAATGCGCCCGGGCATAGAGATTTCTCTAAGCCCCCCCAATGCAAAGCGGACACGTGGAAAGTATAAAAGCAATAACCCGTAGCCACAACTCAGTTTCACTACAAAAAATTAGACTACTACCAAAAATTGCCACTATTAACAAAAAAACATGTTGGATTGTTGTGGAGGGTCCGAGAATACTCGCGAGAAATGGAAGTCATATATCGTCTTGAAATTCTAATCTTAAGACGATGCATATAACTTCTATAATTTATACGCGAAGAAAGTTAACTTCAGCGTTAGGAAAAGTAACACTTACAAATTTGCGAAGGGGGAGATTATAAAGGGAAACTATGTATGTTCGTTCGAAGGGTTCAAACAGCCAAATAACCGTAAATTACACGCCGATATAAAGTGTTCAAGAGAGAACATATGCGGATGTGAGGCAAGATTGAAGATTATGATCGACGAGCAAAAGTTGTGGGAGGTAATAGAATCTAGAGAGTCGCATAATCATCAATTGTATACACTTACGAAGGTGAAGGAACTACGATTACATATTAAGATGAGTGGGGCAAGTAAATCGTTGATAGGAGCATTTAATAGCATAATTTCTCCTTCAAAGATTTCTACTGTTTTGTCGAGTTTGGATGGAGAGGTTGGTGTGACGGTAACCTCTCAACAAACTCGAGATTACCTATGAAAGATAAGAAAGGAGAGTAACATTCATTTGATGTGCATGACCGTCATCAAGACCTTTATTGATAGGCAGAATAAAGAAGAAGATTTTTTCTTTGAAGCCGAACTAGATGAAAAATATCGTATGCATAGTATATTTTGGGTTGATCACAGGGCACGAATTGCGTATCAATATTTCCGTGATGTAGTGGTATTCGACGCTACTTATAAAACAAACAAATTGTTGCTACCTTTCGCCCCATTTACGGGAGTCAATCATCATTGGCAGACGATGCTTTTTGGATGTACGTTGCTAGCGGATGAGACATTCATTTGATTATTTGACACATGACTGAAGTGCATGGGTGATAAACAACCTAATGCAATCATCACCGATAAATGCAATGAAATGAGCGAGGCCATCTTTAAAGTCTTCCGAAAACCACACATCGCCTCTACATATGACACATAGGGAGAAATGAATTGAACCATCACTGTCAGTTGAAGATAAGGTTTGAGAATTTTAGGAGAAAGTACAATCAATGCAAGTTTAGTCGTATGGTTGATGCTTTCAAAAGAAGATGGGTAGAACTCGTCGAGGAGTTTCAATTGCAAGACAACGCGTGGTTCAAACAAATATATGCTCTTCAAAGGAAATAATTCCATGCTACTTGAGCGATACCTTTTGGGCCGGCATAACTGCTACACAACGCGGTAAAAGTATCAATTCTTTATTCAATACCTATGTCAATGCCTAGACGAGTTTGACGGAATTTATCAAGCAATACGATATTATCGTCTAATCTCGTCGCGATAAAGAAAATAGGGAGGATCTCGTCTCAATGTCTACAACACCGAAGCTCTTGTTCAGAAATTCAATAGAGAGGCAAGTCGCTACTTTGTAAATGAGAATCTGTGTAGACGAGAATCATATTCGGTAGATTCCACACTGAGTTTTAAAAGTTTGCCTCTTTTAAGTCCCAAAAGGTGGTTGAAGAGGAAGCTGGGGCGGTTATTATATACAAAGTGCATAGAAGTGGTGGGGATGACACGGAGGATAGCGGTCGACTATTCAAAGTTTGTTTCAAATCCAGAGATGCCTCGACCACTTGTGACTGCAAGCACTTTGAGACCGAGGACTTATTGTGTTTTCACATCTTCCATGTTTACTTCAAGGAAGAGGTAGACTAAATTCCATCTAAGTACATTCTACCTCGATGGACGAAAGGTGCTAGATACAGTACTATATGTTTGGAGGTCAGTGAGAAAATGGATTCCAATTCTGTATCGATGATGAAAATATGGAAGTGAGAGAAGTCAACCTGAAGTCAATTCAGTTGGGGATAGAATCGAATCATTTGGTGAATTACACGTTGGAAGGGATGATCAAAGTATTAGAAGGCATAGAGACCATTAAAAGGAAAGAGGATAATGAAAGATGCACTAGTATTGCTGCCTCTCCGGCGGCTCCCCCCAGATTAGCCAAGAAATTTCATTACAAGTGCATGCCAACATTATAGTGTAAGATCCAACACGATGTGCCCCCAAAGGTAGGCCAAGCAAAAATGATAGAATAAAGTCTTGACTGGAGGTTGGTTTTGAACAATAAAAAAAGCATAGAAGAAAGTATAAGGCCTGTGATGAGTTGCATCATAAAATCACAACTTGCCTAATAAAGAGGGTCAAGATGATGGTTGCTAGCGCTAGACAGAGCCAAACAGAACAGGGGACAATGGAAAGTACGGTATCACAGAGTTACATTGAATCAATTTTATGAACTACGCAATCGCGCTTCCCATATGAGGTGTTAGTGTTTCGTACATAAAGTGTGGACGTGTCAAACATGGAGCGCGAGCGCTTCGTAAATATTTTTGGCATTTTGTCTTTAAAGCCTTGACGCTTCTTTGTCAACACGCTGACACTTTACTTGGCCTCTGCGCCTATCAGACCAATGTTGTATTTTGAATCATGGATTGACTATGGTAATTTTTTCACGTGTTGAATTTTTTTTTTTTTACATGTTCGTTTTCTAATTGAAGGGTTATTCAGTTTTCTAATGCGCATTTATCATAGTTATAGTTGATTCAAACGAAATTACGGATGCGACGACACTTCATACAGGAAGCGACGACGCTCCGTATTAGAACACGGGTGCTTCGTCAATTATGTCGTCACTTTATCTTTAAAGTGTTGGTGCTTCTTTGTCGACGCGTTGTCGCTTTACGTAGCCTTTGCGCCTATTGGACCAGATCTATATTTTGAATAATGTGGAATGCCTATGGTAATTCTTTCATAGTTATATTCAATTCATAACAAATTACTGGAGGCGATGCCGCTTCATATAATAAGCAATTATGGTTCATATTGGAAGCGACGACACTTCTTGTTTGAAGCTATGTCGATTCGTGTTTGAGGCGTGAGCGCTTTGTAATGGATGCGTCGATACCTCGCTAACAATGCAAAGACGCTTCTTGAATGAATCCTATGCGCATTTGTAAGGACTTTTATCAAGCAAAAAAACTTCATTTATCAAGTAAAAAATAGTTTCTTTACATTGTCGAGAAAAAAAACCTAAAAATGAATTGGAGTTTGTTAGGCTTACGGTGGTGGAGGCGGAACTGGAGTTGGTGATGCTCGCATTGGTGATGGTGGTGGTGGTTGTGGCTGGGGTGGAAGAGGAAGAAGTGGGGGCAGAAGAAGAAGCACCGGCTCTGGAGCCGAGAGAAGAAGGGGCTCTTGCAGTGATACTATAGCAAGGTCGTCATCCTTCGAAATGATGATAACTTCTCCAGGGGGGGGACTCGTTGTGGTCAAGGACTACAACCAGCTCGTTATCGTCGGGGATATCGATAATCGAATCATCGTAGGAACGGATGAAATGCTGGCTCTTGAGTCGGTGGCTCCTCCTTAAACTATTAAGACGCATTTCGGAATGAGCCTAGGCAGATGAAATGCTAATCTAAGGAGATACAAAAGATGATACAAACTAAGTGCCATGATGCCCTTTAAATAACAATTTATTATGAAACTTCTTTAAATAGACTGTTGTAGTCATTATTATGCACTGCCGCCACAAAGGGATTTCCTAAATCTTTGCACTTCAACTTTATTGCATCGGTTGTTTGTATTCTACGAAGTTACCACCAATTTTGATAAGAAGCGCACCGCTTCATGATGGGGGTGATGTTGCTTTTTGTTAGAAGCACTACTTCTTCAGTTCAACGTGTTGTCGCTTCTTGTTAGAGGCGTTGGCGCTTATATTTAGGGTGTTGTCGCTTCTTGATAGAATCAAATTTTTGTTAATGACAAATTTGGAGTTATAGTGAAACTGCGAAGTGGGCTGTCTTTTCACGCATTATTTTTTTCAACATTATTGCAGCAGCGGCTATTTGTATTCCATCATTAATGTTATTAGTTTTCGCGCATTTTCTAAACGGGTGCCAATAAGGATCACCATTTTCGTGGATCACCATCAGCACATTTTCGAGGATCACCATCACCATGTCCAATGAGGCGCGTTGGCGAGTCGTGTTAGACGCAACAACTACTCAAATAAGGAGCGTCAGTGCGTCGTTGTTGAAGTGTGGGTGCTTCGAAAAAGGATTTACCAAACTTTCAAGCTTAAATTTTAGTTTTCAACATAAATTAAAAGTGTATAAATTGAACAACTGAACAAACTTTCAAGCAAAACGATTTCATTATATCCAAAATTAAAAGAAACGAATATATTACATCCAAAATTAAATATCTTAAAAAACTAGTTACAACTGAGGAGGGGGTGTAACGAGAGATGCTGAGATTGACGGGGGTGGTGAAGGTGGGGGGGATGGGGAAGGAGGAGGTGTAGAGGTTGACGCCATGTCATCTAGTAGAATTTGCAAGGCCCTCTCCAGCTCCTTCTTGGCCAACAGTTGTTGGACTTGGTCACACTCGTCCCAGGGAAATTGGATGGGGTCTAGGAGATTTATTTACCTTCGATATGGTATTTTCATGAGGCCGTCAATTTCTTCCCATGTGATGGGCTTGAAGGGGTCTTCATTTGGTTTGTCTGTCATGGCTAGTGACTGACTATGGAATGACGAGAGGAAAGGAAATTGTGTATAAATTGTACAATAAAATTATTGTAGCGGTTGTTCGTTTTTCATCATTAAGGCTATTGGTCTTTCACGAGGAAAGATACACTGATACCAATAAGGAGCGATGGCTATCATTAAATACGAATTGTATGGAGTTATAATAAGAAATTTCTGAAACCAGTTTACATTAGAAGTGTCAATAAGTCAAATAAGGGGGCGATGGCGCGTCCTTGTAGATGCACCAACGAGTCTATTAGGGAGCGATGGGGCATTGTAGTAGATGCACCAGTGCTTCGCATTAAATGCACCAGTGCTTCGATTATCATAGGGTAACAACACATCCTGTGAAAGAATCTCATGTATATATTGAATTATTATCAGTTTATATTGTATCAATCATGTCCACTGTAAATTGTATCAATCCAGTACGTGCTATGTATAAAAAAAAATGTTAAAGTACATTTATGTCAAATAAAAAATTTAAAAAAGTGATTCAACATCGCACTAGAATTCCAATTCTCTTCCTGGTGCGCAACGATAGCATGCCCAATTTCGGCCCTGAAACGAATGATATCTTCCTGCGTAAATGATGTCTTCCTGGGGGAAGGTTCCTGCTGAAATAATCAACATATTTCATCATGAAAACCCCACAGTCAAAATCGTTTAGTTAGCGTGGCAAGTTACTTACACCCTCACAATCTCAAGGATATTTATCAGAAATTGCTTCGATTGCACCGTGTAAATATAACAAGGCTAGAAAATAATGTGTCTGTCAAAAAATATAAATAAGGGAAGTTACACATATATTTAAAAATAGAAGAGAGTGCTGACGCAACTATATGGAAGCGCTGGGAGTGCTGGTGCCCCGAGATCAAAACGTCGGCGCTTTGATTAGAAGCATGGATGCCTTTGACTGAGAGGCACTAGTGTTTCTGGCATTTCCATTGATGAACTTCGGTCTTACCAGGGTCCTTATCTCCAACTCAAATTTGGTTTCTAGAGGCTGATTCGGGAACGGGTCTAGGACAAGTATATTACGATTTGAGGGGATGGCCACACCAAGCACTTAGTGAAGTGGCATGTCGATGTGAATCGGAATAAAAATTTCTTCACGATCCATTGCAGACAAGGCACGATTCTTATTGATGAGGAGATGTTGCATCGTCTTCATGCCATTTTGCGCCTAAATTATTTTGGCATAAGTTGTGCTTCGTCCCGCAATGTCAAGCGACAGGAAAGTTGCATTTTCATTATTCTTCTTCTCAAATTCTTTAAAATCCAAGGTCATGCATTTAGTGCAACGGAGGACATTCGGAAAGTCTTCTTATTCTGTGCAGGTTGCATGTCTTCCAGCTTGTCCATGACCTTAAAGTACACAGACATTATCTAGATACAAAGGTAAAAATATCAATATGGAATAAGAAAAGCGACGCAGTTCAATAGGGATTATTACTTACTGGGTCTTCTATTTTCTCTGGGGATCGTAGCTTACACATAAGCTCGACGGTAATATGCCGGAGCCCAACAATCGAGACGACAGTCCTACGTTCAAATTAAGACATAGGGGGATGTCAGTCCAATAAGGAGTGTTGGCGCTTTCAGGTAGATGCGTCAGTGACTCCAATAAGGGGTGCTAACGTGATGATACAAACTTGACGATGCTTCGACACCGAGGCATTAGCACTTCCAAAGAGATGTTAAAAGTCTACAATGATACATTGTTATGGGATATATTTACTCGTTCTCACTTATGGGCTTTTCCCAAATAGCATTTGTATAGGTTTGAGTTGATGCAGCTGGAGGGGGGACTGATTTACCCCGGTTCCTCTCACTTCTCCTGAAGATGGCTAGGCCACCTTCATCGTCCTCTTCATCTTGCACCGAAGACCGCTCCTCGGTACCGAGTCACCACTGGAAGACCCTGAGTATGTTTGATATATTCATGGACATCGTTGCGCTACCGACTCATTTGTAACAAAATTTTGTAGTTAGTTCATAAAATTCTTATTTGAATAGTTAGTTTTGATATTGTTATTAGATTATCTTTTAGAGATTTACCTTCTTTCGAGCAATCATGATTTATGATCACTCGATATTGGTGTCTTGCTCAGTTGCATTTATTGCGTTTGGACTTGACTTAATCTCGGTCAATTGTAATTTTTAGGACCTGCCGAGGTTGGCAGTATGATAAATCATAACGATTTACATACTCTCGTATTGTTTTCTCCAATGTGCAGTAATTAGACATTAGGTTACGATCGCCCATAACTCTTACGAATGGTCGTAAACTTATAATCTTCTCTCTAGAACCTCTTTCTGAGTGAATCGTAGTATTTTGATTCCTCATATGAGGACATTTCTCTCTGCAGGCCCTGCACCACGATCAATCGTGTTCACACGATCGATTGTGAGGTATATAAGCCTCCATAGAGGTTGTTCCATTAACGATCGTGAGCCCGCGATGGTATTGTAACTCATGGTAATTAAATATAACACCTCGAGTGCACACATAGACGTCGCATTCATTAAGGCCAACCGTTCCTATTTAATATCTTTATGGCACATCTGTTTCGAGACTTGTCTTGATTTTCTTACGTCGTTTTACATCCCTTCACGCTTTTTTCTATAAATACCACGTCCTTTCCATCAGTTTTGCACAAACAGTCTCTTTGCCTTTCTTTCCTTCTGTACCTTAGTACCTAGTTAAATCAGATGACCAACCAAAGGACCAGCCCTTCATGCCATTAACATTGGCGGATCTTGATCGAGAAATGGAGAACCGGCACCTTAAACGGTAGTGTGATCCTTAGCAGTTCCTCTGGGATGAATATGAGGAAGTCCAACAAGAGTTGGTAGAGGAAGAATAGAAGAAGGAGAAGAAAATCGTGGAGGCTGCACTACCAACCTCTTCTGGCCCTCAACCCACACATTCATCGCCTCCACCATCACCCCCTTTCACATTCGCCATCTTCACCTCCCCCCCTCTCAATACGAAGGAGGGTCCTCTACAGAAATGCAGGTAGAGGATCAAACTGAAAAATATTAGGTGGGGTAGGACCTCTCTTGGCATGCCAATTTTGATGGACTTCATTCGAGTTGTTGTGACGAACTCTCTTCAAGTCTCTGTGTTGGCACCTGTCTGTCTAGATTTTTCCTAGGTTTCATTTTTTAGTTGTAAATAGTTTTTGTTAATGTAATTAGTTTTTTGTTACTATAATTATTTTTTTAATTAATATATTTTCTTTCTCTGTATTCTGCGTGACATTATTAGTTTTTACTGCTTGTTTTGCTTCCCATTATGGCCCATGAGGACACTGCTTCCTCCAAGTTTGGGGGGGAACCTGTATAATCCTTTTAATTCTTAAAAAAAAAAATTATAAAAAAAACTTGGTCCCTCTTTTACTAGACCTTGCCTTATCTCCTTGCAAGTGCACAAGGGAATTGTACCACATATAATGGTATCGATCCTCAGGGAAGTTATTTCGTAAAATTCTTGTAAATGTCTTAAAAAATAAAGATTTTTAGTTTTTTAAAACTAAGTTGCATAAACGAAAGGTTAAGTTAAAAACTAAAGAGCAATGACTGATGTAAAAATTATTTAAAATGAATAAGTCTGGGTTCCCTATCGTAATTCCTAGTCCTAATTAACTATCTCCTCTTTCTCTAAATTCTGTAATTATCTTAAGGCAACAACGACAATATAAGAAGAATAAAAGATGGGTTTAAGGCAACAACGGCAACATAAACTTCTCTAGCAGGAAACTTGTTAATGAAACTAATTAAGGCTCAACGACAACATAGTCAGATGATGGAAGTCTAATAATTTCAATCCTAAGGCGGCAACGGCAACATAGAGAATGAAATTATAGAAATTGTGAAAACCTTTTAAAACTCATAGACAAATTTTAGAACTCATATCCATCAATCAATTACAATAATGAATTCAGAAAACTAAGAACTAATTAATTATTCATACTACTCTTTGATATACAAGTTTCCAAACTTAAAAAGAGAATTAGCTAAAGCAAAAATAATTGCAAGCGACATAATTAAAAACTAGAAATTAAAACTGAGCTAAAACTACTTTACTCTACGACTTCCAAATCGTAGGTATCTCCTAAGATCGAGAGTTCCCATATATCTAACTATGGACGCAAGCTCTCTTGTTCATAGACACATAAGAGAGTTGTTACAACTAAATTTGGTATTTATCCTATCCTAGAACTTCTAACTACAAAATTTACCTTAAACTAAACTTCCTAACATATATATGATCAGCCTTCAAAATTGCATATTTTATGCCCAAATCTCGGTCTCGCTAACTCTCATTTAACTACTAATGTTTATCTTTAGTGCGAGATATGTTATAACAAGTTTGAAGGCCAAAAGTGTCCAAAAGTTGTTAAAAGTGTAAAGATGTCGAAGACGCGAAGCTATGGCCAAGTAACTGAGCTGAAACAGAGAAAGAAAACCTAAAATGGTCAGTTTCAACCGATCAAGATACAATTTAGACCGGTCGAAATAACGCAGCAGAGAAGAAAAGAAGAAAGAAGAAAATAAGAAGAAATTGCGATTTCGACCAGTCAAGATGTGAATTTCGACCAATAGAGATGAGATGAGCTTCAGAAGAACCAAAGTGGAGCAGTCGAGATGAGATGAGCTTCAAAAGAACCAAAGTGGACCGGTTGAGATGCAACTCGACCGGTTGAGACCAAACATAAAGTTTGACCTTCTTATATCTATATTCCTAACCGATCGAAGTCCAGTTCGACCCGATCGAGCACAGAGATTGCGATTCGATGAAATAGGGCGGGCGAATTGAAATTTGTTTTGATCGGTCGATATTCAAAGAAAAAGAGGATCTGCGCACTTGAAGAACAAATCTATAGCTCGACCGGCCGAGAGCCATTTCTATATATAGATTTTACAGATGTGTTAGTTTTCATAATTTAGGGAACACTTCGATTTACAGATGATAGAAATCTTAACAAAATTTGTTATGTAACAACCCTTTAATAAAGGGATTCTATACATCAAAGATTCCCAGTCAACAATGACTCTTTGAGAAGTCGTTCAGCGCTAACTAAGATTCTGTGGATTGCTTGTAATAGCCCGAAAAATCACGCTAAACTATGACCTCGAGATCCGTGCCCGATTGGTCACAAGTTTGACCAATCAGGAGATCAAGAGTTAGCATAGAATGTGATGAACGGACGAGATGTGATGGGTTGAATGCCTATGTGGTGTGTGTTGTGAATGTGAAGTCGCATACACCTACCGCGGTGTATGTGCTCAACACACACGTGAGGAAAGGGATAAAAGGGTTTAATAACCCTAAATGTGTGTTTTTGGTGGTTGAGAGAGAAGTAAAGAAGAGAGAGAAGTAAAGAGAGGAGTTATATGCTGATTTGGAGGCGATTCAAGCGATAAAGCCGGATTCAACACGGGTTGGATGCAGAAACCAAAGGAACCCTAGCCTTCCAACCATTTGATTTGAAATCAATTTGAGATTGATTCAAGGTAAATTTTTGTGAATAAAATACATAGATCGTAGAGGCTAAGTTGTAGTTGAAAATGGTTAGAATCATAGGATAATGGCTTAGAAAAATAGAGGAAAAAGTATGGAAGAAGATTGAGAAGAACAGCTCGAAAGGGGCTGAATCTGACAATTTCGATTAATCGAAATTGGCCAGGAAGTTGAAAGGTCAGAGGACCCCGATTTCGATTAATCGAATTGGAGTTCGATTAATCGACCTGGGATTTCGATTGATCGATTTGGGTATCGATTAATCGACTGGGAACCTCCAGTGGACCCCAGGGGTTGGAGGAAAGGACTTGAGGGAAATCGACTAATCGAAATGGGATTTCGATTAATCGATTTGGGATCGGATTTCGATTAATCGATTTGGGATCGATTAATCGATTTTAGGAACTCGACTACTCGAATCGAGAATCGACTTTGCGAAACTGAGAATTTCGATTAATCGAATTAGGATTCGATTAATCGAATGAAAACTCGACTACTCGAATTGAGAATCGACTTTGCGAAACAGAGAATTTCGATTAATCGAATGAAAATCTCGATTAATCGATTTGAGAATCGATTAATCGATATTGACTTTCGATTAATCAATTTTAGAAATCGATTAATCGAATCAGATTCGATTAATCGATTTTGGAGTTCGATTAATCGACTGAGAAAATTTATGTTGACCTTAGAGTTTGACTTTAAGATTCTTGGAGGGTCTTAGACCTTCTTTATTGCATCCTTTGTGATGTGTTTCACCTGTTATGTGGTACCATAGGTGGTACGTGTGGACTAGTACACAAGGAGCCACGTGGGACCTTGATGCAATGATCAAATGAAGACTTGAGGTAGGAAACACCTTGAACATGTACTTTATTTTACAAGAGCATGTATGTAGTAATATAGAATTCAATTCAAATGTTTATTCCTTAAGAATTTGTGAAAAGTGTGTGTGTGTGACATCCATAAGAGTAATCATGATGAGCCATCCCCAGGGGATGAAGAAGTAAAGAGATAAGAGCATCAGGTGTGATGCAAGTAAATGGATACATCCCAGGGATGTATCCAAGGATTGAATCATGTTTGATAGGGCCTAACTGATATAAGATAACACACTTACACGGTGAATAACTATATGTAAGGCATCGATATTTTTGTTATTTGAGGTTTGATAGGTTACCCCACCGACGTGGCGGGATATCCACGGCGATGACACGGCGGGGATATCTACATAGTAAGCACACCCGGTGTTGATTGAGACAAGTGAAACCCACCAATCCCCAAGGGAAAGGGCTTGGGTACTATTGCATTCTCGAGAATACGGTTAAAAGCTGTCTATATAGATGGCGATGATGGGTATCTCATCGGGGCTCGATGCTATATTGCTCGGGATTACTTAAGTTGAAAGAGTAAGTTGTGCATTAGGCCTTTTCGGCATCATTCATGAGTAAAGGGAAACATAAGTAGTCAACAGTAAAACGAAATGCTCTTTAACTGTATCATTAACAACTGCATATACACATCATGCATATCAAAACATGGGATATATGTGAGTCAGAATTTATATGATCAACTGTGTCTGTTCCCTATTGAGCTAGGATGTAGCTCACCCTATAGACTATCGGTGAGTCCACTACTAGCATTTGCCGAGGCTTACCCGGTGAGGACCTTGCGTGGGAGGAGCAGTGGAGCCACCTCCTGAGGACTTCTTCTAGAGGACTCCGTTGTGCCACTTTGAGGGCTTTTTAGAGAGATTTTGTACGGCTTGGTATGTCAAGCCTTGATTTTGTTTAAAACCATGTATATAAGGAGTTGGGATTATTCTTTTGGGACGAACCATCCGTGATGATTTCTATCATCGATGGTTCGGATCGGTTCTCCATTCATGCAGAGGCATGAGGGTAGAACTGTCTTTTGGAGAGTTGATTAATATAGATTTAAATTCCGCAATTTCGTTATTATACTTATTGATGCTTGATATACCAGTGTTCCGTGCTTAGCTAAAGGGCACGGTCAAGATGATCGTGTTGATGGCACGGGTTTCGGGGTGCCGAAATCCGGGCTGTCACAGTTGGTATCAAAGCTATTTCTTTTAGCAATTCTGACAATAATTCTTTTGGTCAGAACATAAGGGCTTCTGCTAATGAAACTTTAGTTTCAAATGCAGCCGCAAATGTCATCTAGAGGAAGAGGCCGACCAAGGGGAGGCCAACAGAGGAGTCTACGTAGTGGAGATGATTACATCTCTCCTACTAATAGAGTGCCTTTAGGAGGTACTGAGGCCCCAGGGGGCAGTAGTAGTAGACAACGGGATGAAGAAGATCGAGATCATCAAGATCAAGATCTAAGAGAACAAAAAAGATTGAGAGAAAGACAAGAGGACAGAGAAGAGCGACAAAGGATGATGCACACCATGGAGACTATGGCAGCTGCCATGGCACAACAAGCCGCATCCTTTGCAGCTCATGCATCAAGAGAACAGCTGCCACCTACACCACCTGTAGGACCTGCGCTGCCTGTGCCCTCATCTTTTACAGAGTTTAGGAGGATGAGACCTCGTGCATACAATGGCCGCTGAGAACTGGCTAATGGAGATGGAGAAAGTCTTTAGCGTGCTGACTTGCATGGAAGATGAGAGTGTGAGGTGGGCAGCTTACATGTTGGATGGGGAGGCTGGGCCTTGGTGGAAGTCTGTGATACGGACTCGGGCTCAGGAGACCCCAGAGTTGCCTTGGACTTGGGAGGAGTTTGTTGAGGAGTTCAACAAACAATATTTTCCAGAAGTGGTGAGGAACCAATTAGAGATACAATTTTTACAATTGGTGCAAGGAAGGATGACAGTGAGAGAGTATGGGGTGGAGTTTCTACGACTTGCCCGTTTTGCTCCGGATTACGTCGCTACTGAAGTGATGAAGTCCAAAAGGTTTCAGCAAGGTTTGAAGCCTGAGGTTAGGGGAGGCGTAGCTCCATTTCAACTGAGGACCTATGAAGAGGTCATGAGTAAAGCACTAGTGGTTGAAGAGGAGAACACAAATAGATATCGACAGAGAGAGCAGCAGAGAGGAGTAAATGAACAAGGAAGATCGGGGCACTACGAATCGGTGAACAAAAAGCCGAGGTTCATGGCCCAAAATCAGAGACCACAGTTCCAAGGGGGTTTCGGAATACCGGCACAGCAACAACAACACCAACAGAGGTTTCCATTACTTGCGTCGGGGAGACCTATTCGCTATGAGAGCCCTGCCATGTCTACTGGCGCCACTAACACACAGGGTTCTCGTACTATTTCTTCTGCACCTCGGGAGACTTGCGCAAAGTGTGGCAAGCCTCATAGGACGGTGGACTGTAGATCGGGAACTAGGGATTGTTTCCGATGTGGCAAGGTTGGCCACTTGATCAAGGATTGCCCCGAGACGGATAAGAGAAAGACGGTTTCAGTTGCAGCACCACGACCAATTCAAGCAAGGAAACCAATCGTTCAGGGGAGAGCCTATGCAGTCACTGCTCAGGAAGCAGGGAACGTGCATGACGTCATCCAAGGTGAGACCCTTTTAAAATTAAAGAAAATTTTCATTTCATTAAAATTTTAGATAGAGAAGGAGCATGCATTAGAAATTGTATAGATTCTTTTCTCAATACAAAAAGCTGTATGTAAATTAAGAGTGTAAATTGATGTGTAAATTATTGTATGTATGTATATATACTATAGGTACTTTAAACATATATGAAAAAGGATGCTTCGGTGGATATGACGCTCGAGTGTTGATAGACCCAGGGTCTACCCACTCATTCGTCACTCCACGTTTCGCCAAGAAGATGAAGATTGTTCCAGAGACGTTGGATTTCGTCCTATCTGTGTCTATTCCGACTGGAGAGTTAGTAGACACGGAGTTAGCTTGCAAATCCATCATTGTAGCAGTTCGAGACTTAGAGGTGCATGAATTGGAAGCAAAGTTGATATTGTTAGACATGCAAGGGTTTGACGTGGTCCTTGGCATGGACCGTTGGCGCAAAGACAGCAACCCGATTGCAAGAACAAGGTAGTCATTTTCGCACCCAACACAAGAAGATCATTTCGTTTCAAGGAGTGAGGTCATCTGTGCCATCGATCTCATCTCAAAGAAGGGCCGAGAAAATGATCGTAAAGGGTTGCAAAGGATACTTAGCTTTCTTAAAGGAGGACAAGGAAGAAAAGAATGTCATTTCGAGATAGCAGCCAGCGAGACTTCGCACGACGATTTCCCAGAGGAATTGCCCGGATTACCTCCGTAAAGAGAAGTAGAATTCGCCATTGACTTAGCACCGTGAACGGAGCCATTTCAGCACTTATAGAATGGCTCCCTTTGAGTTAAAGGAGTTGAAGGAACAACTACAAGAGCTTATGGACAAGGGGTTTGTTAGACCGAGCGTGTCTCCATGGGGAGCACCGGTCTTGTTTGTCAAGAAGAAGGATGGGTCAATGCGGCTATGCATTGACTATCGACAATTGAACAAACTCACTGTGAAGAACCGCTACCCTTTACCTAGAATTGATGATCTATTCGACCAACTGCAAGGAGCAAGGTATTTTTCCAAGAGATCGGGTATCATCGATTCTTGAGTCAAAGGCGAGGACATTCGTAAGAGACTTTGGACACGATATGGACACTATGAATTCCTTGTGATGCCGAATGCTCCGTGCCGCTTATGGATCTCGATGAACGAGTGTTTAAACCACACTTGGACTCCTGCGTCGTAGTGTTTGTTGATGATATACTGATATACTCCAAATCCAAGACGGAACACGAAGAACATTTGAGGATTGCTCTACAGACGCTACGTGAACACCAATTGTACGCCAAACTCAGCAAGTGTGAGTTTTGGTTGGAAGAGGTTAGCTTTTTGGGACATGTTGTCTCAAAGCATGGTGTCACTGTGGATCCAGCAAAGATAGAAGCAGTAGTTAAATGGGAGCAACCAAAGACAGTGACCGATGTCCGAAGTTTTCTGGGCTTAGCAGGCTATTATCGACGTTTCGTTGAGGGGTTTTCAAAGATATCGGGACCTCTCACAAAGCTGACACGAAAAGATTCAAGGTTTGAGTGGAGTGAGGCATGCGAGAAGAGTTTTCAAGAACTCAAACGAGACTCACTTCGCCCGTGTTAGCGATCCCTTCAGCAAATGGAGGATACGCTGTACAAATGACGTCATACAATGGCCTTGGTTGTGTGCTCAACCAACACAAGAAGGTGATAGCTTACGGATCAAGACAGCTGAAAGAACACGAGAAAAATTACCCGACTCATGACTTAGAACTGGCAGCAGTCATTTTTGCGCTGAAGATTTGGAGACATTACTTGTATGGTGAGACTTTTGAAATTTTCACCGATCATAAGAGCCTCCGATACCTGTTTACACAGAAGGAGCTCAACATGAGACAGTGCAGGTGGATGGAATTCCTCAAGGATTATGATTGCTCCATACAATACCATCCTGGCAAGGCGAATGTAGTAGCCGATGCATTGAGTCGGAAAGGTTCAGCTCAGTTAGCTTCTTTGATTTTGGGAATGCACCGATGGAAATTTTTGGAAGACCTGGCATTCTATGATGCGAATATTGAGTCAAAGGACACCGGATCCTTTTTGGCAAACATATCAGTAAAGCCAGTGATATTTGAGAATATCCACGATCTACAGATGAAAGATCCGGCATTAACAATGATTCATCAAGACGTGAGTGAAGGCATTAGGTCGGACTTCTCAGTAAAAGAAGATGGTTCGTTGTTGTTTAAAGTTCGTCTATGCATTTTGGACAATGCCGATCTAAGACGAACGATTCTTGATGAAGCCCATAAGTCAAATTATGCTATCCACCCTGGTATCACCAAAATGTATCAAGATTTGAAAAAGAACTACTGGTGGAGAGGACTGAAGCAAGACGTGGCCGAGTACGTGTCACGGTGTTTGACTTGTCAGCAAGTGAAGGTTGATCATAGACATCCTGCTGGACTATTGCAACCTTTACCAATACCAGAATGGAAGTGGGAATCGATCTCAATGGACTTCATTGTTGGATTACCCCGTACTGCCAAGAGACACAAAGCCATTTGGGTCATCGTAGACCGATTGACCAAATCAGCGCACTTTTTGCCGTACAATACTACGTATACGGCAGGAAGACTGGAGATTTATACATGAAGTAGATTGTAAGATTACATGGGATTCCAAGCAGCATAGTTTCAGATCGTGATCCACTATATACGTCCAAGTTTTGGAAGAAATTTCAAGAAGGAATGGGAACACGACTAGACTTTAGTTCAGCTTTCCATCCTCAAACTAATGGGCAAACAGAGCGAGTGAACCAAGTAATAGAAGACATGCTCAGGGCTTACATGCTTGATATGCAAGGATACTGAGATGAGTATCTATCGATGCTCGAATTCGCATATAACAACAGTTTCCAAACGAGCATTGGCATGGCACCGTATGAAGCTCTGTATGGACGACGATGCAAGTCACCTCTAAATTGGGAGGAAACAGGTGAGAAATTTGTGTTAGGACCAAAACTACTTGAAGATAACGCTACCGTCGTTCAAATTATCAGAGAAAGGTTGAAGACAGCACAGAGTAGACAGAAAAGTTACGCTGACATGAAGCGGACTAGTGTCGACTATAAGGTGGGCGAGCACGTGTTTGTGAAAGTATCACCTATGAAAGGTGTAATGAGATTTGGCAAGAGAGGGAAGTTAAGTCCACGTTATGTTGGACCATTCGAAATTTTGGGACGCATAGGTGAAGTTGCATATCGCATTAGTTTACCACCGTTGTTTGATCGAGTACATAATGTTTTCCACATATCGATGCTCAGAAAGTACGTGAATGATCCGTCTCATGTGTTAGGAAAGCAACCTATAGAGATGCGTGAGGACATGAGCATGATAGAGGAACCAGTGGAAATCTTGGATCGAAAGGAACAAGTCATCACAAGACTAAAGTGATTCCCCAAGTGCCTGTACGGAGGAACAATCATCCAAAAGAAGAGGCTACTTGGGAACGAGAGGCCGATGTGAAGGAACAATATCCAGCCTTGTTTCCAACGACGTGAGAATTCAATGTAAACCACAAACATGTTTGTGAAATCTCCACTATACTTGTAATTCAATGGAAAATTTGACCAATCTGAATTGAGGAACAGAATTATATGTACATGATCAAGTATATACAACTCTATGGAAGAACCACTTGCTGTCATAAACTGCCAAAAATAATCAAAGAACCAAGAAATTGAAAATCTGCAGAAATTGGGCAAAACCGATTAATCGAATTTCAAATCGATTAATCGATTTGGAATTTCGATTAATCGATTTTGTTCGATTAGTCGACTGGCATATACCAGTGACTGGAAATTGAAAGGAGAGTTAGAATATACATAGAAGACAAATTTCGATTGATCGAGTTAGAATCTCGATTAATCGATTTGGATCGACTAATCGATTTTGAGAATTTCGATTAATCGAATTAGAATTCGATTAATCGAACGGCAAATTCGATAAATCGAACAAACTGAGAATGTTAGAAGAATTGGGAGTCAATTCATGAAATTTCGATTAATCGAAGCAGTGTCGATTAATCGATTTTGGATTTCGATTAATCGAACTAGATTTCGATTAATCGATTTACAAAAAGGACTTAAAAGAGATTGAATTCAGATATACGATTTCGATTAATCGAAGTGAACTTTGATTAATCGATTTTGAAATTTCGATTAATCGAAATGGATTTCGGTTAATCGAATAACTTATGGAATTCTGGGAAATTAAGAAGTTACTGCACGATTTCGATTAATCGAAGTAAAATTCGATTAATTGATTTTGGAATTTCGATTAATCGAAATGGATTTCGATTAATCGACTGGCTCGCGCCAGTGAGCTCAAAAAACTTAAATTTTTAAACGAATACGATTTCGATTAATCGAAATGTTTTCGATTAATCAAATTTAACTTTCGATTGGTCGATTTGGGAAATCGATTAATCAATTTTACGCGGCTTAACCTAGTTTGAATCTCGATTAATCGACTCTGAATTTCGATTAATCGAGCCGGGGCCTATATATGAAAATTTGGAGATTTTCTTTGCCATTCGAAATCATTTGAGCTTTCGGATTTTTGGCGCTTCAACTTCTCCTTCTTCTCCAACCAACCGAGCAATCTAGGGTTTGGATTTTCCGCCAATTCGCATCCGAAATCGCCCGCATTCGCCTCCGAAGCCTAAGGTAAACCCTAGGCTCGAGTGTATTCTTCAATTTCAAGTCGAAAACCCTAGTTTTTACCGGAAATTTTGTCAAAATGCTGCCTAAAACCCGTTTATCTTCAAAGAAGGCGACTTCTAAGTTGCCGGTTAGGCGTAAGAACGCCGCGCCACCACCACCTACCCCATCGCCGGTGAGGACTCCATCACCGTCGGCATCGGAGACCACCTCGGTTCGACGAGCGTCTCTGTACGAGTCTTCCATGATCCGCACCAATGCCCCCACCACCCACTAATGTAATACAACCAAATGAATGGTGGGCAGCCAAGACGTTTGAGGTCGAGTACATTATCGACCCTACCCTATTCAGGCGAGACCCAATGGGCTCGAAACTACCTCAATAACGTGCCGCAACCTTCTCAAACCAATCCGGGTTCTTACTACCCTAGATTGGTTAGATTATTCTACCAAGGGCCAACCGATGGCCCTACCGATGATGATTGTATTTTGACCAAGATCAAGGGTCGCCTCTATACACGATCACTGTCGTCACATCCACGAGGTACTCGAGTGTTACCTCGATTTCACTCCGAGACCACCTTATTCCCACCCTTGAGGAGGACCCTCGATTCGAGGAGGTCATGACCCGCATGACCAATGGTAAAAGGGGCTCCTCCATCAAGAGGGTTGACCTTCCACACTATATGTGGATGCTCGACTCGGTGATAAAGTGCAACCTTTACCCAATGCGCCACGACACCGAAGCGGCGTGGACAAAGTGCAACATGCACTTTATGCGCCTTCAGGGCCGGGGTTTGATGCTACTTTAGTCATCCCGAAGGGATGAAGTACATCAAGGGAAAGTTGATGAAGGGCAACATGCCCAAGGAGAAGATGCCGATGCTCTCGCTCATCTCGAGCATGTTGGAGTGCTACATCCGACGAGCCTCCTACAAAGATCTCGCCTCACGAGGTGAGGGCTACGGATCGCGTGAAGACGCTACGAAGTCTTCATGGACCCGTAGCTACACGCTAAAGCGGACCTTACCAGCCCGGTCCCGCCTCACAGCCGCAAAGAAGCAGAGAGCACCGCCACCACCCCACCACCACTCAGGACTCCACCTGGGTGGGGGCACACCCTATTCTCAGAGCCATCCGTGGAGAGGGTTCCTCCCACCGACGCCACCGCCCACTCCGCGCCCATGCGACACCCACCTCATCCTACTGGCGCGCCCATCCGGCCCTTCCATCGAGGACGTGTTGGCCCGTGATGGAGGCCAACAATGAAAGGATGAACCGAGGATAGATTTCTATTTCACACCTCCGCCACATCTATCCTACCGACGACCACTGCCGCCACTCGCCTAGGAGGAGGAGGGATCAGACACCGCCTTCCACAGAGGACCTGCTTCCATCCCACCACCGACGCTGCCCTTCCACATCTACATCTGCCTTCGCCGACGAGACGCCAAGCCCACACCACCACTCACCAACAGCTCCACCACTCACATCGGCTCAACAGACACACCAGCTCAGTAGCACCCAACCAGGGACTGAGTCGTATAGTTATTTTGTATCAGTCATGTATTGTGTACATGTATATTTTGTATGCCAACTTATTGGCGCTTTGTAAACATTTTCTGATATTAATAGAAATCGAATTTATTTTGAGTACATTGTTTCATTTTCTTAAAGTACTTCCATGCTTAAACTGATAAATACCTAAATGAGCTGAGTAAGCAGACCACCTCACACGAGTGTGGGTGGGGAGAGTAGAGACCAGAGATAGCCATGCCTTGGGTTATTTTCGAGAACGAAAATTCCCAAGGTGGGGAGGATGTAATAGCCCGAAAAATCACGCTAAACTATGACCTCGGGATCCGTGCCCGATTGGTCACAAGTTTGACCAATCAGGAGATCAAGAGTTAGCATAGAATGTGATGAACGGACGAGATGTGATGGGTTGAATGCCTATGTGGTGTGTGTTGTGAATGTGAAGTCGCATACACCTACATGTGTATGTGCTCAACACACACGTGAGAAAGGGATAAAAGGGTTTAATAACCCTAAATGTGTGTGTTTTGGTGGTTGAGAGAGAAGTAAAGAGAGAGAGGAAGTAAAGAGAGGAGTTATTGCAACTGATTTGGAGGGGGGATTCAAGCGATAAAAGCCGGATTCAACACGATTTGAATCTGTTAGAGCCAAAGCTGGAACCCTAGCCTTCCAACCATTTGATTTGAAATCAATTTGAGATTGATTCAAGGTAAATTTTTGTGAATAAAATACATAGATCGTAGAGGCTAAGTTGTAGTTGAAAATGGTTAGAATCATAGGATAATGGCTTAGAAAAATAGAGGAAAAAGTATGGAAGAAGATTGAGAAGAACAGCTCGAAAGGGGCTGAATCTGACAATTTCGATTAATCGAAATTGGGTTTCGATTAATCGAAATTGGCCAGGAAGTTGAAAGGTCAGAGGACCCCGATTTCGATTAATCGAATTGGAGTTCGATTAATCGACCTGGGATTTCGATTGATCGATTTGGGTATCGATTAATCGACTGGGAACCTCCAGTGGTTGGAGGAAAGGACTTGAGGGAAATCGACTAATCGAAATGGGATTTCGATTAATCGATTTCAGTTTTCGATTAATCGATTTGGGATCGATTAATCGATTTTAGGAACTCGACTACTCGAATCGAGAATCGACTTTGCGAAACTGAGAATTTCGATTAATCGAATTAGGATTCGATTAATCGAATGAAAACTCGACTACTCGAATTGAGAATCGACTTTGCGAAACAGAGAATTTCGATTAATCGAATTCATTTCGATTAATCGAATGAAAATCTCGATTAATCGATTAATCGATTTTGGAAATCGATTAATCGAATCAGATTCGATTAATCGATTTTGGAGTTCGATTAATCGACTGAGAAAATTTATGTTGACCTTAGAGTGACTTTAAGATTCTTGGTGGGTCTTAGACCTTCTTTATTGCATCCTTTGTGATGTGTTTTACCTGTTATGTGGTACCATAGGTGGTAAGTGTGGACTAGTGCACAAGGAGCCACATGGGACCTTGATGCAATGATCAAATGAAGACTTGAGGTAGGGAACACCTTGAACATGTACTTTATTTTACAAGAGCATGTATGTAGTGATATAGAATTCAATTCAAATGTTTATTCCTTAAGAATTTGTGAAAAGTGTGTGTGTGTGACATCCATAAGAGTAATCATGATGAGCCATCCCCAGGGGATGAAGAAGTAAAGAGATAAGAGCATCAGGTGTGATGCAAGTAAATGGATACATCCCAGGGATGTATCCAAGGATTGAATCATGTTTGATAGGGCCTAACTGATATAAGATAGCACACTTACACGGTGAATAACTATATGTAAGGCACCGATATTTTTGTTATTTAAGGTTTGATAGGTTACCCCACCGATGTGGCGGGATATCCACGACTGACATGGCAGGATATCTGTGACCGATACGGCGGCGAAACCGTAGGCCAGTGCGGAGGCTTATCCGTACATAGTAAGCACACCCCAGGGGTGTTGATTGAGACAAGTGAAACCCCGCCACCAATCCCCAGGGGAAAGGGGCTTGGGTACTATTTGTATTCCCAGGGAATACGGTTAAAACTGTCTATATAGATGACGATGATGGGTATCTCATCGGGGCTCGATGCTATATTGCTCGGGGATTACTTAAGTTGAAAGTTTAAGTTTTACTTTAGGCCTTTTCAGCATCATTCATGAGTAAATGAAAACATAAGTAATCAACAGTAAAACGAAATGCTTTTTAACTGTTTCATCAATAATTGCATAGACACATCATGCATGGCATATCATAGAATATATGTGAGTAATAATTTATATGTTCAAGCGTATGCTCCCTATTGAGCTAGGATGTAGCTCACCCTATAGACTATCGTCGCAGTCCACTACTAGCATTTGCAGGGCTTGAGGAGCGGCCCCGATGGAAGTGAGGGACCTTGCGGTAGGAGGCAGTTACCTCCGAGGACTTCTTCTAGAGGACTCCGTTGTGCCACTTTGAGGGCTTTTTAGAGAGATTTTGTACGGCTTGGTATGTCAAGCCTTGATTTTGTTTAAAATCATGTATATAAGGAGTTGGGATTATTCTTTTGGGACGAACCATCCGTGATGATTTCTATCATCGATGGTTCGGATCGGTTCTCCATTCATGCAGAGGCATGAGGGTAGAACTGTCTTTTGGAGAGTTGATTAATATAGATTTAAATTCCGCAATTTCGTTATTATACTTTTTGATGCTTGATATACCAGTGTTCCGTGCTTAGCTAAAGGGCACGGTCAAGATGATCGTACTGATGGCACGAGTTTCGGGGTGCCGAAATCCGGGCTGTCACATTGCTCATCTAATGAATCTTTGATTAGTCTATTATGCCCCCTCAAACTGGGTCGGGGAGAAGAGTACATGCCTAGTTTGGTTCATAAGGCAGAAAATTGAGCTTTAGCCAGAGGCTTGGTGAGAATGCCCACAAGTTGGAATGAAGATGGCATAAACCAAGTGATTAACAAGCCAAGAGCCACCTGTTCGCGAACATAATGAAAATCGAGTTCGATATATTTAGTGCGACCATGAAACACATGATTAATTGTCATATGGAGCTTACTAATGTTATCACATTGTAATATGGAGGGGTGGAAGAGAGACACCAATATTCCGTAAAATATAGGAAATCTAGATTAATTCTACAACAGTTGAGGCCATAGAACGGTACTTGACTTCAGTGTTAAAATGAGCAACTGTTGTTGGTTTCTTTGCACTCCAAGAGATGCAATTGCTACCAAGAAAGGTGCAAAAATTGGTTGTCGATCGCCTTGTGAGAGGGCAACCGGCCCAATCAGACTTAGAGAAGGCATACAAGTCAAGTGTACTTTGAGCTAGTATGCGCATTCCATAACCAAGAGTGCCGTGCCGATATCTCAGGATCCGTTTAACAATTTTGTAATGAACCATGGTAGGTGTTGTTATATATATTAGTGTAGTAATATATATTTTATTGTTTCAAAATTAAGTTTATAATTATCATTATATATATATTGATAATAATTCAGTGACAAACTTGTAAATATTATCTCCCTAAAGAAGTGTCTTTTCAGATTGGATTTATCTCTTCACCGTAAATACAAAAAGACACAAGTTTGGGATCTCTTCACAGTAAATCAGAAAAGACACAAGTGAAATCGATTTATCTTTTTACCGAAAAGACATAACTCTCTGAAAAGACATAGATTTGAAATCTTTTCACCGTAACCTGAAAAAATACAATCGTTCAGAATTTCTTTATAAATAGAGATAAGATCTCCGTTAAAAATACACGACGTACAAGACAATAAAAATAATATCTATTTCTCTTTTTTTCTTTTTTCTTCTTATTTTTAAATTTTTTATGTATCAGAAAATCTGTGTGGCAGGTTCTTTCTCTAGAAGTGCAATCTAAAAAAGAACATATGGTTCTTGGCAAGACCAGGCACTGTTGTATCCTAAAGGCAAATTCGCTGGGAACTTTATTGCATCTTCATTTTTCCGACGGAGTGGGGGTGTCTATTGTCTTTAAGACAGTATAGTGAACTACGTGCCTCGGAGTCATTATCAATACCAATTTTTTATCAACAGGTGCTTGCATAAATTGACAAACAAAGTTGACGCTATATCTGGTTGAGTGAATGTGAGATATTGTAAGGCACCTACAAGGCTCTAGTAGTGAGTTGGATCGGGAAAAGGATCTATGGAAGAGGGAAATAGATGACCATTAAGAGCCATTGGTGAAGAGAGAGGCTTGCACTCATTCATCTGAGCCCGAGTGAGAAGTTCCTGAGTATACTTTGTTTGACAAAGAAATTAATAAACCTACAGAGGAATGTCGGACTTTAACACCGAGGAAGCATAGTCCCAAAATCGGGGTTCGGTAATAATTCAGCAAAGTTAAAATTTGAAAAAATCCGGCAAAGTTCGGGAACAATTCGAAAAAATAAAAAATTATAAAAAAATAATTTTATATATATATATATAATATAATATTATGATTTAGATATATATTTAAAATTTATAAATATATTTTTGAGTAAAATAATAAATTATTAAACTATTTGGATATGAATACATGATTATCAAACCACTCATAGCCGGCGGCACGGCGTTACACATGACGTGAGAGAGAGAGAGAGAGATGAGAGAGGAGGAGGTGGCCGGCATATCCAGAGGTGGTCGGCGTATCCAGAGGTGGTCGGCCACCTTGAGAGTTGAGAGAGATGAGAGAGGTTCACTGATTCAGCCATCCAGAGTCGAGAGGATAGAGAGGAGGAGGGCTTGAGAGAGGAGAGAGAGAGAGAGGAGGGTTTAACTTTTAACTTTTAGATATAAATAATAAAATATAAAAATATATTTTTAACTTTTAAGCTACCACTAAGGTAACTTAACGTGTAAGCCTGTAAGGAGCCGACTTCGGTGCTGTTCGCAAACTTCACGAATAATTCGGAAAATTCGCGAACGTTGGTGATGTTCGCGATTTTTTCAAAAGTTCGTAAATAATTCGTGTTTTGTTCGTCTCTCAAAAAAATCGTGAATTATTCGGGGATTTTTGTGACTATGCGAGGAAGTAGTGAAGATCACTGAGGTCTTTAATCGAGAACTCGCGGCCTAATGCTGACATAAACCAATCAAGGTGGTCTGGTTTATCTCCAGTGAGAGCTATATTGTCGACATATAGAAGCAAAGGTAGAATATCACGAGATGAGTGGTGCACAAAAAGAGAAGGATTGGCGATGTTGCTGAAAAATCTTGTAGTGAGGAGGAAGTGACTTAATCAATGAAACTAGGCCCTGGGTGCCTATTTGAGGCCATAAAGGGCTCTCTTTAATCGGCACACATGATTCGGGTGGGTAGGATCCTTAAAGCCAGGAGGTTGCTCCATAAAAATTGGTTCTTGTAGGAATCCGTGGAGAAAGACATTCTGAACATCGAGCTGACAAAGTGGCCAACCCCTAGTGACAACAACAGAGTATTGCGAATACTCCATGGTTTGATGACAGGAGAGAATGTCTCGGAAAAATCAAGACCGTTCACTTTATTATGGTTGCATATGGTTGAATAGTCTATTACTAACTTATCATCATGGGTAAATAGTATATTGACTATGAAAGGGTACCTCTATTTGCCCCTATCAAAACAGCCTGTCTAATGATAAGACCATAATCTCAAGATTTATGGCTCTCTCGTCCCATTCAAAGAGGTAAATTGTTTATGCAGGTAAAAACGAGGTTGCGAAGGAAGAATCATTGGTTGAAAATAAATGTATTAGCATTGGTTGATAAATTTGATCTTCGTATTTTGGTGGTGAAGACAATTAAGGTCATTATGAGTCATGACGCTCGGACCCGACCGCCTAAGACCAAACCAACCCACTTAACAAGTGCGCTAATAACTGACGTTTGACATGAATGGAATCCTTCAATGAATCTCCAATAACATCAAACTTGGGACCAAGGCGAATGAAAGAGATCGATGCTTCTCAAATCTCAACTCACTCGCTATATGGCAACTCTCAACTAGTCATTCATCAAATATGACTCATGACTTGACTATATAGGTCACATAACTATATTTGTAGGGTGCCTCCAAGAACCCACCTAGCTCCACAAAAAGATGATTTGAATGGTGGGCCACTTGATACATGTCACATAACTATGTTTATAGGGTGCCTCCCACAAATAGATGATTTGAAAGGTGGGCCAAGTAGGGGTGTAGATTCGGTTGCCGGAGCCGAGCCGGACCTACAATTTCAGTTTTCGGTTCGATTCAGGCAGAATCGAAACCAAATTGAAGCAAATCAGTTTAGTTTCAATTCGGTTATATTGCAAAAACTCAAAACGAAACCGAATCGGCTTGGTTCGGTCTTTTCTGTTTTTCTTTTGTTGTTTGGGTAGGTTTTCAAAACCAACCCAACTGGTTTTAGGTTTGGTCACCCATGCCGAAAATGAATCGATTGGGAAGCGGTTCGATTTTGTCCGATTTTGGATCGGGTTTGGTCTGATTGGGTGTCCTAATTTTTCAGTTGGTTTCATTTTTCCGTGCACAATTTGCACCCCTAAGGGTAGGAGAAGGCTTTTACAGTGTTCGTGGGTGCAAATGAGCTACCCATATTTATGTGGGTACTTTTAATCGAAAACGATTGACTGATTTACCTTTAATCGAAAACGGTTGACTGTTTTCAGTCAGGCAATCAAGATTGTTTTCATCCCAAATTTCCCTATTGTGGATCTTGAGATCATGGGTGAGATTTTGATTCCATGGGCACACATCACAAAATGTTGATTATGGATGTATCATCAAATGTTATTCTTGAGTCACTCTTTGGGATGCATGACATGTGAAATCGAAATCTAACCGTCTGACAGTGGGGCCATTACCTAAACATTTTTTTTTAGCAGACAACTAAAAATGAAGCTGGAAAGCCTTGAACCCCTCAACCTCTTAAAGAGCATTTCACGGTGATATCAAAATCCGTTGTGGTGGAGAAAGTGATGAAAAACGATCTGATTCAATGAAGTCAATAATTTTCGCATGTGCAAACCCTTGTTGCAAAGGAGGGATCTATAGTTGGATCCGTTGCAGCGACAAAAATACACGCTATTTTTATATCCATGCATCTAATCAGAAACGCATCAATCACATCTCCAAACTCACCACGATGACCAAAACCTTACAAGTCATGATCATATCTCTCAAGCCCTGGTGTCTCATTTTGCCAACAGATTTTCTAAATCTCTTCAGATTGGGCCTCATCTTGATGGGATAGAGTTCAAATATCTCTCGCAAGAGGACAAGGAATGTCTAGAAGCTCCTTTCAAGGAAGAGGAGATTACTTTCGCTATTTCTGAAATGGACGGAGAAAAGGCCCCCGGGTCTGGTGGTTTTCCTCTCACTTTTCTCAAAAAATTATTAGTGATAATAAGATCAAATTGTTATATATATTAGTGTAGTAATACATATGTTATTATTTCAAAATAAAGTTTATAATTATTATTATATATATTAATAATAATTCAATGGCAAACAAGTAAATATTATTTTCTTAAAGAAGTGTCTTTTCAGATTTGAATTTATCTCTTCACCGTAAATGTGAAAAGACACAAGTTTGACATCTCTTCACAGTAAATCTAAAAAGACACAATCGAAATCGACTTTTCTTTTTAATGTTATCTGAAAAGATACTACTCTCTGAAAAGACACAAGTGAAGTTATTTATCTTTTTACTGTTATTTGAAAAGACACAACTCTATGAAAAGACACATTTGAAATCTTTTCACCGTAACCTGAAAAGACATAATGGTTCATAATTTCTCTATAAATAGAGATAAGATCTCTGTTAAAAGTATAAGATATACACAACAGAATTAAGATATATTTCTCTTTTTTCTCTTTCATTCTTATCATTTGTGTATCAGAAAATCTGTGTGGCAGGTTCTTTTTCTAGAAAGTGCAATCTAGAAAAGAACATACGGTTCTTGGCAAGACCGGGCTCTGTTGTATCCTGAAGGCAGATTCGCTGGGAACTCTATTGCATCTTCGTTTATCCAACGGAGTGAGGACGTCTATTGTCTTTAAGACAGCGTAGTGAACTACGTGCCTCGGAGCCATTATTAATACCAATATCTTATATAACAATTTAAAGACAATAGATCGTTCTAATGGCTTAGAGTATAAAGTTCATGAATCAAGATCTCATCAAACTTGACCGATTTGACGGGTCAAATTTCAAAAGATGACAGCAAAATGTGTAATTTATCTTGCGACAATTTAAGATTGCTTATGTCCTCACTACACCATGTCCACCAATTTCTGTAGCGGGAACAATGGAAAGTATGACTAGTGAAGGATCGAATGCTCGACTCAAATGACTGGAAGATGATCTAGATTGTCAGGACCACATCCTCAATGCATTAAGCAATAGGTTGTACAACACTTACTGTAAATGCACTATTACTAAAATTTTGAGATTTATTAGCGAAAAGTATCTACTTGAGGATATAGATACAAAGGCTTTTCTAGTATCAAATATTTTGATTTCAAAATGATTGAAGATAAATCGATTCTTGAACGAGTTCAAGAATTGCAGTTTATCGTCACTGAGATAGAAGTCCTATATATTTAATGAAATGTATTAGACCCAATATAGCATAAATAGTGGGGAATACCTCATGGTTGTTTTCCAAGAGTTCTACTAGGTGGGGTTGATTGGAAAAGATGTCGATGCTACTTTCATTTCCCTTATTCCTAAAGTAGAGGATGCGTAAGAGGTCTCTCAATTTAGGCCTATCAGCTTGGTCGGAGTTTTGTATAAGATTATAGCCAAAGTTGTTGCAACTCGCTTGAAAAAGGCAATGGCAGATCTGATTTCTCCAAATCAATCTACATTCTTAAAAGGCAGAAATATTATGGATGAGATCCTGGTTGCTCACGAATGTGTAGATATTTATCACAGAAGGAAAAAAAATAAAGAATCTTGATCAAAGTAAATTTCGAAAAAACTTATGATTTCGTTGAATGAGGCTTCCTTGATTACATGTTTGGCCAATTGGGTTTTGGGGACTGATGGAGAAGGTGGATCTTTGGGTGCTTATCTTCGGTGCATATTCCTGTCTTGGTGAATGGAATTCCTGAAGGTTTTTTTCCAACTTCCAACGGAATTCGCCAAGGCGATCCCCTTTCTCCTTTCTTTTTTTTGGTAGTTGTTGAGGGACTCAATGGTTTTCTAGAGAAAGGTCATTCCATCGGCTTGTTCAAGGGTTTTGAAATAAAAAAGAACGGAATCATAGTGTCATACCTCCAATATGCGGACAACCTCATCATCTTTGAAAAAAATGACCCTTTGGAGCTGCTAAACATAAAAAGGATTCTACTCTGTTTTGAGGCGGAATCAATGTCGCGTGTTAACATTGATAAATTTGTCCTTGGAGTCTCTGTGCCCTAGCTAGATACTAGTCTCCTAACATATCACATTGGTTTTAAGGTGGGAAATTTTATGTTTTTATACCTAGGTATTCCAATCGGCTTCGGCATTTCAAAAAGAGCAGTATAGACTCCGATCCTTGTGAAAGTTGAACGTTGTCTTGCAAGCTGGAAAACAAAAGTTTTAACACTAGCGGCCAAGGTTACACTTATCATGTCGGTTCTAGATTCCATACCAACATACTTCATGTCTTTCTTCTCATGCCTTGTTTGAGTGCAGTAAAAAATTGGAAAAAGATTTCCTCTGGTCATGCTCCGAAGAAAAAAAAATATCACCTAGCTGACTGGGGTTTCATTGATCGCCCTAAGGAAGCTGGTGGAGCGGTGTTGGTACGCACTTTTTTTAGGTTCCTTTCGGTCCCCGGAATAAGTGGTCCAATTCGGTTCGAGTGGACTCTGGCTAGGGATGATGGAGTAATGAATTTCATAATATTAAATGCTGAAAATAAAGTGGCAAATTCTAAAGGAGAAAAACCTGAGTTGATGCGATCACCAACTGCAGATGTTTATCGATGTTGCAACACATCATTGATCACGCTTTACGAGGTATAGGTTGACTCCTTTATTGAACGTCGGTCGGCTGATTCCAACAGCTGCTAGTTTGTCTAGCTCAACTTTTTGATTCTGTTTTATTTCTTATCCTGTTCTGGGTTTGACTGGTTATGGGTTGCCTAGTAATACTCTAATTCTAATTAACTGAATGTCCTACTGCTACTCTAATTCTAATTAATTTAGTCTCCTAATATTACTCTAATTCTAATTATATTCAGTCTCCTAATAGTATTCTAATTATAATTAATTTGATTTCCTAATGCTACTCTAATTTGATTTCCTAATGCCCGTTATGCTAAGGAGGATCGGCTCCGTTCCCGGGTATCCTCCGTAAGCTTCATTGGATAAATCAGTAGGCTAAGGGTTATTTTAAGAATACTATGAATTGAAAACTGAATTTAGGTTTAAAAATTAAGGATTTGAGGATTTAAATTATGAGTTTAAAGAATAAGAATTGAAACTAAAACTGAGGGCTATGAATTGGAAGTAAGAAGTTATAAACTAGAACTAGAAATTGAGAATTATAACCTACAAGTAAGAACTAAGATCTAAAACTTAGAAAAATTAAGAACTAAAAACTGAGAATTAAGATCTAAGAACTATAAATTAAAAACTAAGAATTAAAACCTAAGATCTAGAACTAGAAATTAAGAATTAAAAAGAGATTACCTGAAGCCAAGTGCTTCTTCGTCCTTTCAGGACTGCAGAGAGAAGAAACTTGAGCTTAAGAAAGGCCTGAACTTGAGAGAAGGGAGATTTCTATTGAAATTCCTATTGAAAAATAAGTGGATTCCTCCTCTATGGTCGAGGTAAGGGGGTCTTTTTATAGGTAGCGGGCTAATTCCACCCATATGGGGATGTGCAGGATTGGTCGATTCCACGCAAGTGAGGTTGCGTTTAATTGAATTTCACCCAGTACCGTTTGCGCTTGATTCAATTTGAGTTGGCATGTGAGCCGAGCTTCCTGCTTCTAGTATGCCTGGGAAACCAATTTCGTGTAGTGGCGTTTGCGCTTGATTGGAAGTTTAGGCGGTCTAAGGAGTTAAAGGTCGGGTTGGATAATTTTGCATATCCAATGACACGTGGGATTGAATTCCGCGCAGTGGCGAATGCGCGGGATTCAGGTCCCTGGGCGGTTTGGGGAATAGAATCCCAATCCAATCCGGACCTATTCCGCTTGTGGGCTCACATGTGGAATCGATTCCGTACAAGTGTATTTGCGCGGGATTGGGGTCTTCGGGTGGTATGTGAAAGGCAGCCCTAGTCAAAGTGGGATTAATTCCGTGCGACTCTGTCTACGTGGAATTACGCATAAGTGTATCTATGCGAAATCCGGATCTTTAGTGGCCCGCGGGAAGAGTGAACCTGGTCCAAGTGGGACAAATTCCGCGCATGTGGTCACACGTGGAATGAATTCTGCGCCAGTGTATCTGCGCGGAATTCAGATTTTTCCTGGGTCGGATCCGAGCCGCAGAGCTATTGTTTCAGCCTAAATCCCAATCATATACTATTGTTTTAGTAATGGTCCTCGTATTTTTGCCTTTGGAGAAGATTAGTCCTTTTCTAAAGATCGTGGGCAAGGTCAAAGGTTGACCGAACAGGATTGTATATTCCGAGAGGGAAATATTGGGGTGTCTACAAGCGGGTACTCTCAATCTCAGAACCTTCAACTTAGCCCTCCTCACGAAGTAGTGGTGGCAGATTGGGCCGGAGAAAGAATCTTTATGGAGGTGAATTCTACTTTTAAAATACAACACTAATGGTAGGTCATGGTTCATTTGCCCAGCATCGTCCTCGTCGGGCTCTGGTTTATGGAAATCTGTATCTAAAACACACTATAGTTTCATTAAGAGAGTCCACATCCTCCTCGGCTCCGGGGCAAAGACGGCGTTTTGGCACGACCCTTTGTTGGAGGGGTTGATCCTCAAACAAAAATTCCCAGAAGTCTTTTAAGGTCATGTTATATCCCAATGCTTCTTGTTGAGAAAATTTCGATTGCAGCTCGACTGGCACTCAGAATTGGCAACTTCCTACTAGGCGCAGACTTTATGATTCGAAAATTGTACAACTGTTTGAACTCCTCAAGTTAATTCAGCTTACTCCGGCTCTTGATAACTCCTTCTCAAACTCTCTAGTTTGGTGCTCATCCATAGATGAGAAGTTTTTGGTCAGCAGCTACTATAAGGATTTAAATATACTTGTTTGTCCAACTTTGGGATGGACCTGGTTGTGGCAATCAAAGTCCTAGCATGCGTCCTATTCTTTTCATGGCTTACTGTTATTGATAAAATTCTTACCACCGACCATTTGAAATCAAGGGGGATGCAGCTCGCAAACAGATGCCCGATGTGCGAAATTGAAGAGAAGTCAATTCATCATCTTTTTATCCATTTCAAAGTAGTCTCAGCCATCTGGTCAAACTTATTTGAGGCTTTTGAAATCCAATGGGTTCTCCTTGATTCAATTTCTAACTTGCTAGATGCCTGGCCTCGCTCTCCTTTCAGGAAATGTGAAAATTTTTTATGGAAAGTCACTGCTTTTGCAGTGTTGTGGATTACCTGGAAAGAGAGAAACAACATAATTTTTTAGGGACATTCAAGATCTTTACTCTCAATATACAGGTCTACCGACAACCTCATTATTAATTGGGCCAATACCGATAACAAATTTATATCTTGCCCCAATAGCCTCATCAATGCAAATTGGTCCACAGTATGTCGGAGTGGCAAACCTAAAACTTGCCCCATAATTCCTTGGCTTCCCCCACCCTCTGATTTTATCAAACTAAATTTCGATGGAAGCTCGCGCGGCAACCTAGGGCCTGCAGGTGGAGGAGGGTTTATATGAAATTCATCAGGAGTTATGATAGATTCGTATAGCTTTCATATTGGAATATGCTCCAACAACGAAGTTGAGTTCAAAGCGGCTGAAATGGGCATCTCTATCATTGTACACATGGACTCCCCCAATTTAGTCATCAAAGGAGACTCAAAGTGCACGCTTGCATGGATTAGTGGTTTCGCTTCCCCCCATGGAGGTTTTCCAAGATGATTGCCTCTATCAAAGCTTCCTTGTCAAGCAAAGTGGTTCAGTTCGTCCACATCTCTCGGAGTGCAAACTCGGTGGCTGACTCCCTAGCCAAAGAAGGAGCTTCTCTAGAGCCTGTTGGGATTGGTTAATGCTGTAATTTGTACTAGTCTGTTGGCTTAGGAGTTTCTTGCTCTGCCCACTATTTTCACTTGTAAATTTTCACCATTTTCTTTTTTATAAATTTTTATCATTACTCATAAAAAAAATTACCAAAGGAGTATATTATTTGCAACCATTAGTTATAAGGTAAAATTTTATAATTACAAATAAAAATACCCTTAATAAAATGTCCCAAGCGAGGCTATGCCCCTGTTTTCTCTCTCTAGAGACAGATCCCCTCAAGACGTGCCATGCACGTGCCACCCACTAGTATAAAAATGCAAGATTGGCTGCTCCCCACAAGATTTTGGTCCCCTTTTTGTGAAACAAGTAGTGTGTGGACAGTGGTCAGTGCTGAAACATGTCCCTTCAACGGCAGGCCTCTTTTTGGTCGTAGTGAGAAGAAACACATTATGAACCCCCTTCCCTTCCCTTCCCTTCATTATTATACAACAACTAACTCTATATGCTAAAATCATTGTATCATATGTTGGGTCTTTGTGCCCTCAATGTGGTAATTGATGACCCCTACTCAATTAACTTCTCCTTTTATTAGACAAGGAAACTCTCTTCAAGCCTAAATATTAATAGGATATGGTATTCGCAATTGTAGATTCTTTGGGCGTAACTGATGATGGTTCAACCGTTAATACTATTGACTGTCTTGAATCAGATGATGGAGAATAGATCTTCAGATCATGTCCCACCAATAAAACTATCATCTGTTGATTTCACGTATTCGTGATCATGGTGTCCCATGAGAAAAGTTTTTGGGTCAATTTTGGAGATGTGTTCCATGTGGACTGAACATCTGACCTTCATATAGGTGGGTCATGATCTCAAGCTCTCTTGTGTGAAAGATTTGATTGAAAAATAATCTTCATCTTAGTGATGGAGAGAGATTTGTATAGACTTACTTGGTACCATGTTGAGAGGTATTCCGAAGGAGTCGTTGATGAACTTTTGAGAGGGCAACTTACAGAGATTAACGCACATCCCAACACAACCGCTAACCTCCAGAAACCTACCAAGCAAGTTCACAAAATCAGCTTCCCTCTTCTTTTTCCCTTCTCCATCCCTGAAACAGTTTTTCGTCTCTACTAGACTACTACTGCTAGAGCTAGGGTTAACAGGGGCTAGGACTGTCAACGGGTCGGGTCTCACCAAGACTAGGCCCTTGCCCGGCCCTAAAATAGGCGGGTTTTGCTATTCCGAGCCCTAGCCCTAACTTAGGCGGATTAGGGTGGGGTCGGGCTACGGGATTCATCGGTAATTGGTGTTTTGTCTAAATTTTTTGTAAGTTTGTTCCTATTATAAATATTGTTCTTTTTTAATATATATATATATATATATATATATATATATATATATATATATATCATTAAAGCTAAGGAAGAATATTTTAAATGAAGAAAAAGAAAATCTTAAAGCCTCCCTTTATAGATATATAAATTACTAAAATATTCCTACAACTATAGGCTTAATAAATCTAATGGTAATTTTGAATGCTATTTTGATACTTTGATTTTAAAATAGTTCAATATATTTTATATGTTATATCAACATATTTATATATTTTATATGTTATATCAACATATTTAATATAGGATATCATTATTCACACCATACGAGACTACTTTCTCACCCCTGTAATGAAAGAAAAAAAACAGATATAGCGTGGGCATGAGTTTTACAAAGTCCTCTTTCAGTAGGGGTTTTCAATTATGGGGTGAGAAAGGAGTCTCAAGGAGTGTAAATAACGGTACCCTTCAATATATTATAAATTTTCTAGTAAAAATTAACTTTAATTTTTAATTAGCTGACCCACTAAAAATTAAATATTTTATCATGTGTAATGCAAACTATTCATATTGTTCCTCATTTAAAACTTTTGAAAACTTGTATGTGCTAATATTTGTTCTGGTTTTATATTTTTCTCAAATTTCTTTAGTGAGCCACCACTTGCACCTAACATAGTTTGGTTGCACCTTATTTTGAGGAAAGACTTGATAGTTTTGAGAATTGTGCCACGTGGAAACACCATTTAAGCCATCCAGATAAAATGTCATGATGTCAAGATCTTTGATATAAAAGATTGACACAAAACACGATCTCTATCATATAATTCAACATAGTCAAAAACAAGCATACGATGTAACAGTTGACTAAATGATATCATATGATCGAGTTTGTGTCTCGCACCAATCCTTTGCAGTAAAGATCTCTACATCATACCCTTCAAATCAGACGGGATGGATGGTGTTTCCCTGTAGCACAACTCTCCAAATATCGAGTCCTTTTTTCAAATAAGCTGCAGCAACACAATATCTCGGTGCAAGCAGTCGCTCCCATTCCCTTATCATTAAAACAATATCTCGGTGCAAGCAGTCGCTCCCATTCCTTTATCATTAAAAGTTCTTATTTTTTCAAGATTTCTTTTGAACTAAAATGGAAAAATAAAATAATAACTGAATAAACTAATCAAAATAACAATTTCTAATTATTATTTTTTAGGATTTTTAGGTCTCTTTATGTTGAATGGCGTACGGAGACTAGGAAAAGAAAAAGTCACCTGCATTTTTTTATGTGCACCACATTTTTCTCTGTTGTTCCTTCAAACTCTGGCTCCTTCACCTAGTAAGATCATTTCACTAGTTCTCTCAGCAACATTTATATAAATAAGGGTTTTTAACATTTACCCTCCCCGAGATATGTCTTATTTACATTCTGCTCCCGATTTTCACCTATTTACACTGTGGCTCATGTTTTTGTGTTTCCTTTACTTATTACTATTGGCAGTGATGGACTCTATGAAAAAAAAGCCTTTGGCTGTTTTGAATCAGAGGATGGAGATTATTTTTTGCCATGATCTTTGACCTAACGGATGACACATGAATCACACATCTCAAAAAGTGATCCAAGAACCATGTTTGAAGTACACCTATGATTATGTTCACTTTTTGGATTGTCTGTCAAGTAAAATCAAAATCTAACCGCCTGATGGTAGGCTCTTGATCTTAAGATTCATTGGGTAGAAGATTGTGGTAAAAAACTGATCTTAAGATTCAATGATTCATTGTGGGAGTAATAATTAAAAGAACCACAAAGGCAAAGGGCCACAGTGTAAATAGGTAAAACACAGAAGGGCAAAATGTAAATAAGACATCTCAAGAATAAATGAAAAAAATCCTGTAAATAATCATGATGAATTAGTTCAGATGATCTTAACATTACTATTATTTAATCTCTATACATTGATGATATGAATATCCAAAGGCGGTAATAAAATATTTTTTTATCAACCAAACAATATGCACATGACTTATATATATATATATATATATATATATATATATATATATATATATATATACATATATGGGAGTCGGTTCCCTAGGACGTGTTCACTACAAAAAATAAGACTATTAGTGGCAGCCAAAAATACTGTTATTAACAAAAAAATCTGTTATTTTAGTAGCGACAGGACTAGTAGTGGCAATGTTTTTGTTAATAGCGACAGTTTTGGTTGCCACTGAAACACCTTATTTTTGTAATGCTATAGGGTTGAAACCTACAGATGGCTAGTTAGGCTCCATGTGGTATTCAATCTGACGGTCTGGTGCCACGACAATTTGCCCAAGGTCAATCACGTACCATCTAAATTTTTTTATTTGAAAAAGTTGGCTTTTCTATTGTTGAAGATTGGGTCAAAGTTTGAAAAAATTCAATCCACCATGTTTGTAACGACCCCAAAACTTAGGAAAACGTGTCGACCAACTCGGTACGTGTGTTGGTACGGTGCAGTGTATAGTGCTGAGTTTGACCTTAGTGTGAGTGAGAATACTCGAACACCTAAGTCATGTGGGAGTGGGAAGCAAGTGAACTAAGTTATGTGTAAAACACCCAAGTATGGTGTTTTCACGAGGGAACCACCTAGGTTATAAGAAAAGAGTAAAACCTTTGGGTTACGTTTGCCTTGCAAATTCCAAAGAAAGAAAGAGTTAGGTGAAAGGGGAAAGAGAGAAAATCCGATTTGAAAAAAACCCCAAAACCTCGAAAGTCGCTCTCGCGAGAAAGAGGCTGTAGAATAGGCGTGGAATTGTGTTTGATTAGTCGCTCGTGCAACTGAAATGGAACTGGGAAGTTGCTCGAGCGACATCAACCTCGCTCATGCGACTGATGCAGGCCGTGAGCTCATGAAATGTAAACAAGCTATAGTCACTCGAGCGAATTTGCGTGACTGTGAGGTGCCATATGACTTGCTCGCGCGACCCTGAATCTTGCGTGCGACTTAGCAAGTTAAGGCAGTTTCTGATTTTTCTTTGAGAACTCTCCGAATCTTTGGTTTGTATATTCTTTTAAGGTTGAGATAATGGTAATTGAGTACTTTAAAAATGTAGGTTGGACGTGGACTATCGCAGAAGGATTCTCGCTCTGTTTTGTATGAATTAATGTGAACTTCGTAAGAGGAAGGGGAAATTCAACTTTTAATTTCACCCTTGTCTTTGATTTATAGATTCTCATGATATGATTAGATTGCATTAGCACTTGTGATGTGACCTTGATTCATAAAATATCATAAAATGATTAATGGGATGCGACGAGTTTGATTGTCATTGAGTTAGAAATGAACCTGTTAGAAAAGACATTTGTATTTCAATCTGATTTGACCAATGCTAAGAAATCTTTGAATCTTTGAGATATAATTGAAGTTTTAAAATTTTTAGTTGCATCTGAAATTTTGAATATGGAATATGAACTCTGAGTTAGAATAAGATCGATTTAGCTTGAAATTATTAGTATGAGCATGAAATTTGAACTCGGTATCCGAAAGTGAATATGAATTTAGAAAATAGACTTTGAACATGAGCTGTGAATATGAATACAAATCCGAACTTGAAACAATAATATGAACTCCAAATATGGGCCATGAATCGAAAGATATGAATATTGAATTAATAAAATCTGATAGGAACTGCGATGAACATTGAACCTGATGTGAATTTTGAATGTGAAACTGTGGACTTTGAATTCGTATAAACTGACAGGATACTGATTGCGTGACTGCATACTGTATACTACATATTGGACCGGTACGGCGGGTTAATCCGTACACACTACATACTGGACCGATGTGGCGGGTTAATCCATTACACACCGCATCTTGGACAACATCTCTTGAACCGGTACTGGCGGGTTAATCCATACATCGCATACTACTATATTAGAAATGTGAACACTGTAAGATGTGAAGTCGAAATATAAATACAATAACATGTGAATTAGGAATTTGAATGTGAACTTGAGAACTGAGAATGAATCATTGAAATTGTGTAAAAAGACGAGTTATTGATTTTAATTTCAAAATAAGGATATATGCAAATTGTGTTTTGATAGTAAAATGTGCTTTGATACTCTGTCATGAATATTTGCATTGATATGATGAGATGTGAAATTGATATTGACATTTCTTCTACTGAGCTTAGATGTAGCCCACCTTTCGATTATATGTCACAGGTATAATACTTATCAGGACACCGACTTGTGGATTGAGGACTTGAAGATTGGTAAGATTTTCAGGATCGTAGATTTTGTATCTTGTAGAATTTGATAAGTTTAGGCTTGGTACATTCGTACTATTATACATGTATTGTACACTACTGTTTGGTGATGGTTAGTCATCATTGGTGGTTTGTTCTAATTACTACAATATTGGATAATAGAATTGAAGTTTTAAATTGTGTCATATATATTACCTGCTTTGATTTTCGCATGTCTGTAGATGTACCAAGTATTCTATGTCAGATTGTGATCTACGATCTGGCGGTCAGGATTTGTTCATTTAGTTATATATATACATACATATATATATATATATATTAGAGACAATCTTAGGTTGGGAAAATTCGGGCTGTCACAGTTGGTATCAAAGCTTAAGCGTTAGGTCAACTGGGACTCAAACGCGATGGGATAAGATCCTATCAAAACTTAGGAGGGATTCACTATCCCTATTCTGAAATCTCTGAATGACTTTAGATTTTGTAAGAACTTTAGGATTATTTTGCCAGGATGTAATAACCTTAACTAGGCATGCATTAGATCTTCACGACCACTTCTGATTAAGTCTTTGTTTGATCGTGACAGATCAGTATGGCTCTATGTGTAAAAGGTAGAGGTAGACTGAGAACGGTCCACATAGCGGATGTCCCTGAAGGCGAGGGCACATCACATGACATAGGAATCGCCACCGGTCCTCACACTATTCCATTAGGAAGGGAGAGTGAAACAGATGAAAGAGAAGAAAGAATGGCACAAGCCATGGAAGTCGTGGCCAATGCAATGACCCAACAGACGGAGATGTTGGCCGCGATGCTAATAATCATCAGCACCCACCTCCACCTCCGACTCCACTTACACAATCAACATTTGTTGACTCTAGGAGATTGAAACCTCCTAGTTTCTATGGTCAAATGGATCCGCTTAAAGCTAAAAAATAGATGAACTAAATCGAGAAGCTTCTACAAAGACTACCATGTACCTATGAGGCGAAAGTGAGCTGGGCTTCCTTCCAGCTAGAGGGAGACGCTGATCCTTAATGGAAATCGTTATTGAAGATGAGAGAACAGTAAAATCTAGATGGATTATGGACTTGGGAACAATTCGTTGAAGTGTTCAATAAAGAATATTTTCCCAAGCAAGTAAGAAACCATATGACAGTAAAGTTTATAACATTGGAGCAAAGGGGGATGTCCGTACGAGAATACGGAACAGAGTTTACGAGGTTATCGAGGTTTGCTCCAGACTATGTAGCCACGGAGTTAATGAAAGCCAATAAGTTTGAGCATGGCTTAAGGTCGGACATACGTGATAGAATTTCCGTATTGGAGTTAGAAACGTATGGAGATGTAATGGGTAAGGCCTTGATTGCCGAGAAAAATATCGAAGAAATGTATAAGAGAAGCAAGCAGTGCAGTCAGGATAAATCAAGCCAAACTCAGTCATATGTCCATGAGCCGACCGGCATATAACCAAAATTCCTGATGCCAACGCCTATCCAACCTGCTCAGACTGCCTACTTGAGACCACTCGTGACTACGGTCGGAACACCAAGGGTGCAACAACCTTCATGCACCACTTCATCAGCTCCAGTTGAGACATGTGCACACAGTGGCAGATGATATAAGATGACAAAATGTTGGTGGTCTACTGGTGCTTGCCTTAGATGTGGCCAGATGGGACATCAGATTATAGACTGTCCCGAGAAGGGAAAGGAAAGAATAACTTCGACATCTATTCTGAGGCCATAAGTTTACGTTGGGTTTACTTTGGCAGTAATGTCACTTTTGTTATGATGAACATAGTAATGGTGGGTGTGCTTTAAGGATTTCTCATGTACTAATAACTTAAACTTTTGATGATTAATAATGTCACTTTTGTTATGATGAGCGACTTAAGTCTTTGGGATGTGTTTACAAGTTTTGTGTTTATCTGCTTTAGATCAAATGATAAATGACTTGAATGTTGTAGAAATTAGTTATGGATGCCTCATGTTGCACTTGTGATTTTGGATGATTAGGTAGATTATGATCGAAGTGTTACATTCGTTGTGGGTATTTTGTTTGGCTAATTGTGCAAGATTCATGTGCCTTATGTGAATATTTTAGGACAAAAATTTATTAAGGGGAGGAGTATGTAACAACCTTGATTCTTTTTGGAAATAAGTATGTCAATTTTTGAGGACGAAAATTTTATAAATTGGGGAAAATGTAACGACTCCAAAACTTAGGAAAACGTGTCGAACAACTCTGTACGTGTGTTGGTACAATGTAGTGTACAATGCCAGGTTTGATCTTAGTGTGAGTGAGAATACTCGAACGCCTAAGTCATGTGTGAGTGGGTAGCAAGTGAACTAAGTTATGTGTGAAACACTGAAGTGTGGTTTTTATGTTTCACAAGGGAACCACCTAGGTTATAAGAAAAGAGTAAAACCTTTGGTTTACTTTTGCCTTGCAAATTCTAAAGAAAGAGAGAGAGTTAGGTGAAAGGGAAAAGAGAAAGAAAATTCGATTTGAAGAAGAAACCCCAAAACCTCGAAAGTCACTCGCACTACTTTGAGACTCGCTCGCACGACTTAGGGTTGCTTGCACGAGAGAGAGGCTCCAAAATAGGCATGGAATTGTGTTTGATCAGTCGCTCGTGCGACTGAGATGGAACTGGAGAAGTTGCTCACTCGACATCAACCTCACTCGTGCGACTGATGCAGGCAGTGAGCTCATGAAATGCGAACAAGTCATAGTCGCTCAAGCGAGCTCGCGCTACTGTGATGTACCATATGACTCGCTCGCGTGACCTTGCATCTCGCGTGCGACTTAGCAAGTTAAGACAGTTTCTGATTTTTCTTTGAGAACTCTCTGAATCTTTTGTTTGTGTATTCTTTTAAGCTTGAGATAATGGTAATTGAGTACCTTAAAAATATAGGTTGGACGTGGACTATCGCATAAGGATTCTCGCTCCATTTTGTATGAATTAACGTGAACTTCGTAAGAGGTAGGAGAAATTCAACCTTTAATTTCACCCTTGTCTTTGATTTATAGATTCTCATGATATGATTAGATTGCATTAGCACTTGTGATGTGACCTTGATTCGTAGAATGTCATGAAATGATTAATGGGATGTGATGAGTTTGATTGTCATTGAGTTAGAAATGAACCTGTTAGAAAAGACATATGTATTTCAATCTAATTTGACTGATGTTAATAAATCTTTGAATCTTTAAGATATAATTGAAGTTTTAGAATTTTTAGTTGCATCTGAAATGTTGAATATGAAATATGAACTCTGAGTTAGAATAAGATTGATTTAGCTTGGAATTATTAGTATGAGCATGAAATTTGAACTCAGTATCCGAAAGTGAATATGAATTTAGAAAATAGACTTTGAGCAGGAGCTATGAATATGAATACAAATCTGAACATGAAACAATAATATGAACTCCGAATATGGGCCATGAATCGAAAGATATGAATATTGAATTAATAGAATCTGATAGGAACTGAGATAAACATTGAACCTGACGTGAATTTTAAACGTGAAACTATGGACTTTAAATTTGAATAAACTGACTGGATGCTAACTGCGTGACTGCATACTAGACCGGTATGGTGGGTTAATCTGTGCACACCGTGATACCTTTGTACTAATCGAGTATCTTGATAATCTTTGGACCGATCGGTTGCATACTAGGCTATTCTGGCGGGTTAATCGCATTACACACCATATCTTTGGACATTGACTACATACTGCATACTGGATCGATACGACGGGTTAATCCGTACATACTACATACTGTATGCACTAACTGGACATTGACTGGATACTTACTGAACACTAACTGTACACTGTATGATGTGAATTAGAAGTGTGAGCACTTTAAGATGTGTAGTCGAAATGTGAATACCATAAGATGTGAACTAGGAATTTGAATGTGAACTTGGGAATCGAGAATGAATCATTGATATTGTGTGAAAAGACGAGTAATTGATTTTGATTTCAAAATCAGGATACATGCAAATTGTGTTTTGATAGTAAAATGTGCTTTGGAACTCTGTCATGAAAATCTTCATTGATATGATAAGAAGTGAAATTGATATTGACATTTCTTCTATTGAGCTTAGATGTAGCTCACCCTTCGACTACACGTCACAGGTAAATACTTATCAGGACACCAGACTTGTGGATTAAGGACTTGAGGATTTGTAAGATTTTCGAGATCGTAGATTTAGTATCTTGAGGATTTTGGTAAGTTTGGGCTTGGTACGTTCGTACTGTTATACATGTATTGTACACCATTGTTTGGTGATGGTTAGTCATCACTGGTGGTTTGTTCTAGTGACTGTCATATTGGATATTAGAATTGGTGTTTTCAATTGTGCCATATGTATTACCTGCATTGATTTTCACGTGTATGTGGATTATCAAGTATTCTGTGTCAGATTGTGATCTAAGATATGGCGGTTCGGGTTTTCTCATTTGATTTTAAAACATATATATATATATATATATCAGAGAAAAGTTTAGGTTGGGAAAATTCGGGTTGTCGCAGTTGGTATCAAAGCTTAGGCGTTAGGTCTACTGGGACTCAAACGCGATGGCATAAGATTCTGTCAGAACTTAGGAGGGATTCACTATCCCTATTTTGAAATCTCTGAATGACTTTAGATATTCTTAGAACTTAGGATTATTTTGCCAGGATGTAAGAACCTTAACTAGGCATGCTTTGGATATTCACGACCACTTCTGATTAAGTCTTTGTTTGATCGTGACAGATCAGTATGGCTCCACGTGTAAGATGTAGAGGTAAACCGAGAACGGTCCGCATGGTGGATGTCCCTAAAGGCGAGGGCACATCACGTGGCGTAAGAATCGCCACCTATCTTAACACTATTCCATTAAGAAGAGAGAGAGTGAAACAGATAAAAGAGAAGAAAGAATGGCACAGGCCATGGAAGCCGTGGCCAATGCAATGACCCAATAGACGAAGTTGTTGGCCGCGACTAATGCTAATAATCATTAGTAGCCACCTCCACCTGTGACTCCACCTGCGCAATCAACATTTGTTGAGTTTAGGAGATTGAGACCTCCCAGTTTTTATGGTCAGACGGATCCGCTTGAAGCTGAAAAATGGCTGAACCAAATCGAGAAGCTTCTATAGAGACTGCCATGTACCGATGAGGAGAAAGTGAGCTGGGCTTCCTTCCAGCTAGAGGGAGACGCTGATCCTTGGTAGAAATCGTTATTGAAGATGAAAGAACAACAAAATCCAGATGGATTATGAACTTGGGAACAATTCATTGACGTGTTCAATAAAGAATATTTTCCCAAGCAAATAAGAAACCAGATGGCAGTAAAGTTTATGACATTAGAGCAAAGGGGGATGTCCGTATGAGAGTACGGAACAAAGTTTATGAGGTTATCGAGGTTCGCTCCAGACTATGTAGCCACGGAGTTAATGAAAGCTAATAAGTTTGAGCACGGCTTAAGGTCAGACATACGCGATAGAATTTTCATTTTAGAGTTAGAAACATATGGAGATGTAATGGGTAAGGCCTTGGTTGCCGAGAAAAATATCGAAGAAATGTATAAGACAAGCGAGCAGCACAGTCATGGTAAAGCAAGTCAAACTCAGTCATATGTCCATGAGCCAACCGGCATAGAACCAAAATTCCTGATGCCAACGCCTATCCAACTTGCTTAGACTGTCTACTCGAGACCACCCGTGACTACGGTCAGAACGTCAAGGGTGCAGCAACCTTCACGCACCACTTCAACAACACCAGTTGAGACATGTGCACGCTGTGGCAGGTGACGTAAGACGACGGAATGTTGGTGGTCTACTACCGCTTGCCTTAGATGTGGCCAGATAAGACATCAGATTAAATATTGTCCTGAGAAGGGAATGGAAAGAACAACTTCGACATCTATTCCGAGGCCATAAGTTTACCTTGGGTTTACTTTGGCAGTAACATCACTTTTGTCATGATGAACATGGTAATGGTGGGTGTGCTTTAAGGATTTCTCAAGTATTGATAACTTAAACTTTTGATGATTAATAATATCACTTTTGTTATGATGAGCGACTTAAGTCTTAGGGATGTGTTTACAAGTTTTGTGTTTATCTGCTTTAGATCATATGGTAAACGGCTTGAATGTTGTGGAAATTAGTTATGGATGCCTCATGTTGCACTTGTGATTTTGGGTGATTAGGTAGATTATGATCGAAGTGTTACATTCGTTGTGGGTATTTTGTTTGGCAAATTGTGCAAGATTCATGTGCCTTATGTGAATTTTCGAGGACGAAAATTTATTAAGGGGAGGAGAATGTAACAATCCTGATTCTTTTTGGAAATAAGTACGTCAATTTTCGAGGACGAAAATTTTATAAGTTAGGGAGAATGTAACGACCCCAAAACTTAGGAAAACGTGTCGACCAATTATGTATTTTTGTCAGTACGGTGTAGTGTACAGTGTCGGGTTTGACCTTAGTGTGAGTGAGAATACTCGAATGCCTGAGTCATGTGTGAGTGGGTAGCAAGTGAACTAAGTTTTGTGTGAAACACCCTAAGTGTGATTTTTATGTTTCACAAGGGAACCACCTAGGTTATAAGAAAAGTGTAAAACATTTGGGTTACTTTTGCCTTGCAAATTCTAAAGAAAGAGAGAGAGTTAAGTGAAAGGGAAAAGAGAAAGAAAATCTGATTTAAAGAAGAAACACCAAAACTCGAAAGTCGCTCGCGCGACTTTAAGACTTACTCGTGCAACTTAGGGTTGCTCGCGCGAGTGAGATGGAATTGGAGAAGTTGCTTGAGCCACATCAACCTTGCTCGCGACTGATGCAGGCCGTGAGCTCATGAAATGCGAACAAGCCATAGTCGCTCGAGCAAGCTCGCGTGACCCTGAATCTTGCATGTGCGACTGTGAGGTGCCATATGACTCGCTCATGTGACCCTAAATCTCGCGCGTGCAACTGTGAGGTGCATATGACTCGCTCGCGTGACTCTGAATCTCACGCACGCGACTTAGCATGTTAAGGCAGTTTCAGATTTTTCTTTGAGAACTCTTCGAATCTTTTGTTTGTATATTCTTTTAAGCTTGAGATAATGGTAATTGAGTACCTTAAAAATGTAGGTTGGATGTGGACTATCGCATAAGGATTCTCGCTCCGTTTTGTATGAATTAACGTGGAGTTCGTAAGAGGTAGAAAAAATTTAACCTTTAATTTCACCCTTGTCTTTGGTTTATAGATTCTCATGATATAATTAGATTGCATTAGCAATTGTGATGTGACCTTGATTTGTAAAATGTCATGAAATGATTAATGAGATGTGGCGAGTTTGATAGTCATTAAGTTAGAAGTAAACCTGTTAGAAAAGACATCTGTATTTCAATCTGATTTGACTGATGTTAAGAAATCTTTAAATCTTTGAGATATAATTGAAGTTTGAGAATTTTTAGTTGCATCTAAAATTTTTAATATGGAATATGAACTTTGAGTTAGAATAGGATCGATTTAGCTTGGAAATATTAGTATGAGCATGAAATTTGAATTTGGTATCCAAAAGTGAATATGAATTTAGAAAATAGACTTTGAACATGAGTTGTGAATATGAATACAAATTCAAACTTGAAACAATAATATGAACTCCGAATATGGGCAATGAATCGAAAGATATGAATATTGAATCAATAGAATCTGATAGGAACTTGGATGAACATTGAACCTGGCGTGAATTTTGAACGTGAAACTGTGGACTTTAAATTTGTATAAACTGATTGGACATTGACAGCATACTGAACTGGTATGGCGGGTTAATCCGTCCACATTGTACACTATACACTTCATATCGAACACTGATCAGATATCGATAATCGACCTGCATAACGGGTTAATCCATACACACCGCATAATCGACATTGACTACATATCGACATCGGACCGTGCACGGGTTAATCCGCATACTGTATATCGACATCGACTACATATCTATATGGACCGGTACAACGAAAGTTAACCAGACATATCGCATACTATACACATCAACACTAACATGATACCGATCAGATAATCGATGTGAATTAGAAATGTGAACACTATAAGATGTGAAGTCGAAATGTGAATACCATAAGATGTGAACTAGGAATTCAAATGTAAACTTGGGAACTGAGAATGAATCATTGAAACTATGTGAAAAGATAGGTTATTGATTTTGATTTCAAAATAAGAATATATGCAAATTGTGTTTTGGTAGTAAAATTTGCTTTGGAACTCTGTCATGAATATTTGCATTGATATTGACATTTCTTCTACTGAGCTTAGATGTAGCTCACCCTTCGACTATACGTCACATGTATAATACTTATCAGGACACCAGACTTGTGGATTGAGGACTTGAGGATTTGTAAGATTTTCGGAATCGTAGATTTGTACCTTGTGGATTTTGGTAAGTTTGGGCTTTGTATGTTCATACTGTTATACATGTACTGTACACCATTGTTTAGTGATGATTAGTCATCACTGGTCGTTTATTCTAATTACTGTCATATTGGATATTAGAATTGGAGTTTTAAATTGTGTCATATGTATTACCGGCTTTGATTTTTTACATGTATGTGGATGTACCATGTATTCTATGTCAGATTATGAACTACGATCTAGCGGTCCGGGTTTTCTCATTTGGTTTTATATATATATATATATATATATATATATATATATATATATATATATATATATATCTCAGAGAAAAGTTTAGATTGGGAAAATTTAGGCTGTCACAATATTGTTGAACAATTCCCAATATTTGACTTGTGAGTTGAAGTGCTAAACAGTTCTAATTTTATTTTATTTTTCTAAAACCCTAAGGGATGGGTGAATCCTAGGAGAAATGAGTGTCATTTTAGGATTTGGGTGCCACGTGACAGCCCAAATAGACCACATCGCAGGGTTCAAACCCTACAATCACGTCCTAGGAAGCTATATATATATATATATATATAGAGAGAGAGAGAGAGAGAGAGAGAGAGAGAGTATCCCTATGAATGCATGGTTCATCCAAAAAAATCCAAAACAATTTTTTTTTTAAAACGGGTTCAATAAACTCTTAGAGGATGGGTGTAACTTGTGATCATGTGCCATGTGACATGTGTTCTAGGGTTTGAACACGGTTCACACAGTACATTCGAACTCATATTCAATTTTTCATTCATTTTTTTTTTTGTGCAAAATATATCTCATTTCTTATATATATATATATGGGAAATGATCTCGTAAGTCCTAACTAATACTCCAAAATGCCTAGAAATTAGAGGAGTGAAAAGTTAAGGCCTCATTACTTTGGCCTGATAACATGCATTGAAGTGTAGTGCTCTTGTATAGCAATTGAAATGAGCTGCACCTCATGCTAATTCAATCCCAATGTATACAATATACATACATGTGAAGATGATGGTCTTCAAAAATGAAACACGATGAGAGATGATGCTAGATCTCAGAAAAAGTGATGGAACTCCAAATCATCGATTGTATCTACAATGTTGCGTTTGAACAGGGAAAATGCCCAATCAGCCCCATAATGATATTTTCACAACTAAATCACATCACATGATCAATCAATTAAATCACACATCTATTAATTAAAGTGGCTTGGGACTATGCAACCTGTTGCAGAGGTCATTCATGCAACCACATCTGTTGGGCATCATATATCACAATTGGGTGCCATAACAATTTTGATAAGATCGATCACTTGTCACACAAAAATTTTGGGCACAATCCGATACCTATCGTGCACCATTGAAAATGTAGTCAAATGGGCTCAAATCCAATGCACCAGTTTTATGAGACATTATGGTTTCTTTGATCCATCAAATGGGGACAAAAAAGTCCAAAAAATAATTTCTCTTTTAAACCACATACCCCATGGCCGATCATCCAAAACTGGTGTTGTTTTGAATTTATCATGCCACGTTGCATGTGAAAATGCACCTAGTTGCAGGCATTTCTCATCGACTCTAGTTAAAATCAATATACATTGTGTACAAGAATTAAATTAAACTGAAATATAATACATCTATAGAGGAAAGCTATGTCATAATGATTACTATGGCCCTGTTTGGCAACTATTTTTCAAAATCACTTTTCAAGAGAAAAATTTTGGGTGAAAAATATAATTTATCTAAGGACCTAGCCACCTCTAATTGAAAATGGTTAAACAAAGGCAATAGAAATACTGCTTTTTTCCACGCTTCCACCAATAACTGTAGAAGGCTTAATACAATTTCTACAATTGTAAAAAATGGAGCTTCTTTCTCCTGCCAAGATGATATTGCCAAAATTACCATCGACTTCTACTCAAATCTATTTAGTGAAGTTAATAACAGCAAGCCTAGATTCCTAGGTGCTTATCAGAAAACGCTCTCTCCAAACGATTCCGTTCTTCTTGAAGGCAAGCTTCTTCCTAATGAAATTTGGGCTGCAATCAAGGATTGTAAAGCCGATCGGGCTCTAGAACCAGATGGCTTTACTCTCCGATTCTTTCATAAATATTGGCCTATCATGAAGGAGGATATCATTCGAATGATCAAAAAGTTTTGGGAAGACAACTTTATTCACAAATCCATCAGTGTCACTTTCATGTCTCTTATCCCCAAAGAAAGGGGTGTGACTTATTTGAAAAAATTCATGCCCATTTCCCTCGTGTCCAATTTATATAAGATAATGGCATAGGTCTTAACTAATAAATTAAAGAAGGTGATGGGAAGTGTAATCTCTATGTCGCAAGGTGCTTTCATTGAAGAAAAAAAGCAAATTCTAAATATCTTTGTTATTACCGAAAAATGCATCCACTCGAAACACGCTTCCAAATAACAAGGGGTTCTTATTAAAGTCGACATGGAGAAAGTTTACGACAGAGTAAGTTGGGATTATCTTCTTTGGATGATGAAAAAAATGGGGTTTGGAGTCAAATAGCGATCTTGGATTCATGGATGCATAGCCAGGCCTCAATTAATGGCAAAGCTTGTGATTTTTTTAAGCATCCAAAGGTCTGAGACAAGGGTGTCCCTTATCGCCATATTTGTATAACATAGCCAGTGAAGGTCTCGCTCTCCTTTTTCAAAAAGGTGATAATGAAGGTACGATCCAAGGTTTTTCTAATCTTAGAAGCAATTTCAATGTAAATCTTTTACAATATGCCAATGATTCTCTTATAATGTGTGAGGAAATTTTTTTCCAAATCCAACAAGTTTGCAAACTATTGGAAGCTTATGAAGAGGTCTCGGACAATCTTGGCAAATCCAATATTTATGGTATTAATGTTGCTGATACCACTTTAAACAGATGGGCTATTGGATCCAAATTTGTTGGGCCCATTTTCCCTTTAAATATCTCGGCATTCCCATCTGAGTTGGGAAATTAAAAGCGTTCGATTGAGATCCTATCATTTCTAAGGTTAGGAACAGACTTAGCTGGTAGAAAAGTAAAATGCTTTCCAAAGGGGGAAGAATAATTCTCGTTCAATCTGTGCTTAGCGCACTACCAACCTATTATTTATCTATGTACAAATGCCCAAGGTATGCAAAGAAATCGAACGGTTAGAGTGAAACTTCTTATGAGATGATCTCAGTGATAAAAGAAAAATTCATCTCATTAGTTGGGACAAAGATCCAATGGGCTGGTGGCCTAGGCATTAGATCTATTGATAACATGAATCAAGCTCTTCTAATGAAATGGTGGTGGCGTCTTGGAGACGACAATCCGAAATGGCGGAAAGAGATTGTCATCCACAAGTATCGAACCTGCGATAAAGGTTGATAAATTAAACTCGGGAAGTACCAAAATTCCTCTTGGTGGTGGAAAGGGATCTTATCTACGAGAGATGAGTTCACTAAAAAATTCCATTCAAAGTTGGCAAAGGAGATCACACTCATATTTGGAGTGATAGTTGGGACAATCGAAATTGTTTCAAAGCACTATTTCCAAATCTTTATGCTATTGCCTCTTCCCCAACCTCTACTATTGCCAATTCATTTAGAGTTGATGGTAGTTGGGTTATCAACTTCAAACGTCATCTCAATGAAGTAGAAATTGTGAAATATTTATTCTGGTTTCTTCGAGAAGTCCGATTTTCTAGATAGCAATGCCCGCGACGCTGACATGTGTTTTTATCAGGAATTCTGAGGCACATGATTCAGTTTTATTTACTCAATAAAATACACAAATTCTAAAAAAATGATATTGTGTTGAGAAGCTGCCTCATGCTTCTTCTCACACAATGCCATCTTCGACATGTGATAGACCTTTTTGAGAAGTAGGATTTGAGAAGTAACATGCGGCACATCTCTTTACAATAGGGATGCAAGCTTTGACCTGAAAATTGAGCAAAACGAATCGATCCGAATCGGCCCGAAAACAAACTCAGACCGAACCGATTCGTTTCGGTTTCAGTTTAGGGTGGAAAAAATAAAAAATCGAGGGGGTAGGATGAGAACATCAAAAAAATCGAAAAAAAAAGAGCCATTATTTGCACACGCTTTTCAAGTGATTGCACCGGATTGCATCGAATTTAAAAGAAAGACTTGCAAGTTTGGCGACCTCTATTATGTGAAAACACCATCTAGGCCATTTGATTTGAAGGCCATGATTTAAAGATATCAATTGAAAAAAATTAGAACAAAATATAATTTTCATCATTTTGATTAAATGAAGTCAAAGGCTATTATATAATTCAACAGTTGACTACAATAGATCATATGACAAGATTCCTGGTTTGCTCCAATTTTATGTACTAGAGATCTATTGATCATGAACTTCAAATCAGATGGGCCATATTGCATTTTTACATAGCACATGTCCCTAAAAAACCAAGTCTTTCATTAAATTAGGTGCAATCACTTGAAAAACGTGTACAAGTAATGGCTCCCTAAAAAAAAATACATTAAAAAAATTAAAAATAGTCAAAAATATCGAAACAGAAACAAAAAAACCGAAATATTTCGATTTCAATTTCTAAAATAGAAAGATACTGAACCAAACCAAAACCGATTCACTTCGGTTCAGGCTGAACCGACCCCAAAAACCAAAAAATTTGATACATCGAACTTGCATCCCTACTTTACAACACCAAAAAAGTGCGTTTTCGAATAGTGTTGTCAAAATGTCCTATAATATACTTTGACTTGCTTAAAGGTGCTTCATAACTGTAACAACCTATCCCATTTTGATCTTTTTAATGGTGCTAGATAATGTTTTGCATGGTGCATGATGTTAGTGCTCCACACCGGAACCCGCCCTATTTTTCAAAAACCTTATACGTAGTTCTCTTTTTTACATCTTCTTTTAAGAAACCCTAGCCGTCACCACCTCTCTCTTTCAACTCAACTCTTTCAAAACTCTCTAATCTCTTTCTACAAATCTTCTGCTCAACTATCGACAAGATCAAAGGGGAAGAAGAAGAAGAAAGCTTAGACGAACCGACGCATTGGGCATCAACCTCTTCAACCTAACCACCGTAAATCAACATTCACGCTTCAACAGGTGGGTACCCATCAATCTCCTTTGTACTTCTTAGATCCCGCCGCGTGGGATGTGTTCGATCACACATCGATGGGTTTAAAAATCAATTTAAACCTTGATATCCCTTGATTCAAATAGACCTGCATATTTAATATCATGTTTTTGTTTAAAATTTGTATATTTCTAGATCTGTATGTGTTCTTTCTATTTTTATTTTCTCTTGATTCCACCCTTTGTTTGGCTGCCGCTAGCGAACAACTGGCCGGACAGTGCCAAAAATTTGGTAGGGAGGTCCAACCCTACCCAAGCCCTAATTTCTATGGAGAAACCAACCCATATCTGTTGAATATGGTTCCAACCCATTCGGGCGGACCAATTTGGATCCGTTCAGGACGGATGTCCATGGGCATAGGACAAACGTCCATGACTTCGGAAAAGCAACAAGACGAACATCCGCATTTTGAACACCTCATTGTTCTATGCAGGACGGATGTCCACAACTTTAGGATGGACGTCCACATTTTGGATACCTCGCTGTTCTGCGCAAGACAAACTAACGGGGTCATGACGAACGTCTGTTATTTGTCTGCATAGGATGGACGCATGTGGGCGCAGAACGAGCGTCCGCTGTTCCTGCATCACCAAAGTGTGTGCATTCACGTAATTAAGGTGAAATCTTTGACTGTTCATACCGAATTCGTTTCATATCAAAGCGTGATATATGAGTAGTTGAAATTCATCGCCTCGACTTGATCTTCGTGGTGGCATCGATACTTTAGGACTTTGATGTCATCTATAAAGTCAAAAATTGACTTTTCACAATTTTCGAGGACATCAGAGATCATCCTTCAGATAACACCTTGAGTACTTAAAAATCGACTTGCGATATTTTGGACTCGAATATCTCACGTGATTCGAGGTCTAGGGTTCCGAAACATCGATGTCATTTGGCAGAGTATCAAATACTATATCCCAATTTATCATGACCAAAACTCTTAATGTATACTAATCACAAATTAGGTTTTCGATTGATGGTCATGATTTACCTAACTTCAAATTACAAGATCTTTCACTTAATTATTAGATTACAATGTATTTTATTTATATATATATATATATATATATATATATATATATATATAAATTTTATCGCTTCAAGGCAATGAAGATTTAGAAATTTGAGGCCCTCGTGAAATCGAACTCTAACCATCATGTTTTCGATTTCATGAATACTAATAACTACCTTATTTTATAGTTATATTGGAGTGCTATATTAATATATACATATAAACATAACGCAACCTTGAATTTAAATCTACCCACTAGTAAGATAATTCTATGCTACCATATTGGTTACGTTGTATGAGTTACAGATAGAGTAGGTCATGTACGCGAGTGTAGGAGATCATCCCTACGATTGGGTATAGTGTTTCGTTGAGATGATTTCGAAGCGGAGATCACACTGTAATCGCATGCCTCACAACTCATGGTGGCATGGGACATCATGACAAGTGTAGTGAGTGTCGATTTAGTGTAACATCATACATAGTGCCATAAAAGATATTTTATCGCCATAAGCCTTAAATATGATAGTTTAAGTGTACGTCTTGTTTGGGGATAAGTTCAAGGTTAAATTAGGTGTTAAGATAAGAGTATGCTAATAAGACACCATTGTGTAGGCCAGCATAAGATTAAGAATTTAAGTTTATACGCGTCTATGATGACCCAATTTTTCTCGTATAGAAATCTGGGAAAATCAGACCGTTCGATTCTCTGATATCAACTGTGACGACTAAATTTTTTCTGCACAAAAATTTGGGAAAACTGGACGTCCGATGCGAAAATCAAAACAGATATCATAAATGGTAGTATACAAAATTCCATTCTCATGCAGAACAAAAAAAAATCCAAACCAAAATGACCATTGGTGACAGCTAACCGTCACCTAAACAAGGGTATGAGTTACAAATAGACATCAAAACTAAATACTAAGATGTACCAAGTCCAAACTTTATCTGAATATAAAGTCCAAATATCCAACAATCTATGGATAAATATCCTCAGGCGAAAGTTTCTTCTCTTCTTCCGGTACGTAATCAGGATCGCTCTCAAGCTTAGGATCCTGATCAGTTTCAGCACCTATGACACCAAGTGTCGGAATGAGCTAACAGTTTAAGCTCAGTAGGAAAAAAATCAATACCAATTCACATCTTATTTTATCAATGCATAGATTCAATGACATTTTCATATAAAAAATGAAAGGCATTTTCATGTCAAAACATAAATTGACATATCTTAATTTCGAAATCACATAGTCTAAAGTGGGTTTCACATATGATTCAATAACATAGGTTCTGAACTTTCACATGCTTCTGTTCACTTATTCATTTCCTCAATTTACATGCAAGTTCTTAATTAATAGAGGACTTAAATTCATAACTTAAGAAACTCCAATGCAAATATAGCGTTGTTGAGTTGAATTATCGATGGGAATCTCGTCTTAACCATCTTCATTCAATGAATAATTTTCAGAGTGTACGGATAACCCGTCGTACCGGTCCAGAGTTAGGAGATTCGTTCACATGAACCTTAAATTATCATGCAAGTTCTAATACTTAGTATGTGTCATTTGTTCATAATTAATATCTAATCCATTCACAGAGTTCAAAGGATTCAAATTTCATATCAGCATTCGATCCAAGAGGATCCAATATTCAGAGTTCATATTCAGAGTTCATCTTCAGAGTTCATATTCAGAGTTCATATTTAGAGTTCATATTCAGAGTTCAAAGTTCTAATTTCATATTCAGAGTTCATCTCATATTTAAAGTTAAAAGTTCTAAATTCATATTCAGAGTTCGAAGGATATGATACAATGATCACCATTCAATTCAAAGTTCAAATTCAATTTCAAAGTTCAAATTTCCAATGCTCAAAAATCCACTTAAAGTATCTCATATAAATCTACGAATCAAAATCAGAATGTAATTGTGCATTGAGTTTTCCCTACCTTGGTTCTAAAGTCGCGAGAAGTCAAAGAGGTGGTACTTATTGACGGTCTCGGGTTCTCCTTCCATAATACATTCACAAGCTAATGCGTCAAAGACTGTTTATGATTCTAATGGTTCGAAGTTCCTTCAGTTTTACCAAACGAGAGTTGGGGCAACCAAAAATGCTCAATTCGCTCGAGCGACTTCCAAAATTGCTCAAGCGACTTGTCACATTTCTGTGTGGCACACACATCTTGCTCGAGCGAGTTTCACCCAAAAAATTTAACCTATTTTCTGAAGGAATTTCACTTGAGCGAATTTTCACTAGAACTTTGTTTGAATCTGAAGGAATCTCGCTTGAGCGATTTTGTAATAGCCCGAAAAATCACGCTAAACTATGACCTCGGGATCCGTGCCCGATTGGTCACAAGTTTGACCAATTAGGAGATCAAGAGTTAGTATAGGATGAAATGAACGGACGAGATGTGATAGTTCGAATTATTGCGTGGTGTGTGTTGTAAATATGAAGTCGCATACACCTATTGAGGTGCATGTGCTCAACACACAAACTAGGAGAGGGATAAAAGGGTTTAATAACCCTAAAATAGATGTTTGGTAGTTGAGAGAGAAGTAAAGAAGAGAGAGAGAGGAGTAAAGAAGGTGATTAAGCAAGGAGTTATTGTGGGTGATTGGAAGAAGGATTCAAGTATTAAAGAGGCTGATTCAACGCAAGGGATCCGTTAGAACAAAAGCTGGAAACCCTAGCCTTCCAACTGTTTGATAGAAATCAACTTGAGATCTATCCAAGGTAAAATTTTTGTAAATAAGATGCATAGATTATAGGGGTTAAGTTGTGGTTAAATGTGGGTTAAAATCATAGGATAATGGCTTAGAAAAATAGAGGAAAAAGTATGGAAAAAGATTGGAAAGAACAGCTCGAAAGGGGCTGAATCTGATAATTTCGATTAATTGAAATTGAGTTTCGATTAATCAAAATTGGCCAGGAAGTTGAAAGGTCAGAGGACCCCGATTTCGATTAATCGAATTTGATTTCGATTAATCGACTTTGGATTTCGATTAATCGATTTGGGAATCGATTAATCGATTGAACTCCAAGTGGACCCTGTGGGTTGGGGAAATGATTTATGGAAAATCGACTAATCGAAATGGGATTTCGATTAATCGATTTTAGTTTTCGATTAATCGATTTGGGATCGATTAATCAACTTGTGAAACTCGACTGTTCGAACTGAGAGTCTACTTTGCGAAAAGAAGAATTTCGATTAATCGAAATTGGATTCGATTAATCGAATGAAAACTCATTTCGAACGGAAATTACTTTGCGAAAAGAGGAATTTCGATTAATCGAAATTGGATTCGATTAATCGAATGAAAACTCGACTGTTCGAATAGTGAAATTACTTTGCGGAAAGGAGAATTTCGATTAATCGAAATTGCTTCGATTAATCGATATTGACCTTCGATTAATCGATTTTGGAAATCGATTAATCGAATCAGATTCGATTAATCGATTTTGGAATTCGATTAATCGACTGAGATAAATTATGTTGACTTTTGGGTTTGACTTTAAGATTCTTGGAGGATCTTATACCTTCTTTATTCATCCTTTGTGATGTGTTTTACCTGTTATATGGTACCATAGGTGGTACGTGTGGATTAGTGCACAAGGAGCCACGTGGGACCTTGATGCAATGATCGAATGAAGACTTGAGGTAGGGAACACCTTGAACATGTACTTTATTTTACAAGAGCATGTATGTAGTGATATAGAACTCAATTCAAATGTTTATTTCTTAAGAATTTGTGAAAAGTGTGTGTGTGTGACACCCATAAGAGTAATCATAATGAGCCATCCCCAGGGGATGAAGAAGTAAAGAGATAAGAGCATCAGGTGTGATGCAAGTAAATGGATACATCCCAGGGATGTATCCAAGGATTGAATCATGTTTGATAGGGCCTAAGTGATATAAGATAGCACATTTTCACGCTGAATAACTATATGTAAGGCACCGATATTTTGTTATTTGAGGTTTGAGGCGGGATATCCACTGACACGGCAGGATATCCGTGACCGATACGGCGGCGAAACCGTAGGCCAGTGCGGAGGCTTATCCGTACATAGTAAGCACACCCCAGGGGTGTTGATTGAGACAAGTGAAACCCCGCCACCAATCCCCAGGGGAAAGGGGCTTGGGTACTATTTGTATTCCCAGGGAATACGGTTAAAACTGTCTATATAGATGACGATGATGGGTATCTCATCGGGGCTCGATGCTATATTGCTCGGGGATTACTTAAGTTAAAAGTTTAAGTTTTGCTTTAGGCCTTTTCAGCATCATTCATGAGTAAATGGAAATACATATAATCAACAGTAAAACGAAATGCTTTTTAACTGTTTCATCAATAATTGCATAGACACATCATGCATGACATATCATGGAATATATGTGAGTCATAATTTATATGTTCAACTGTGTTTGTTCCCTATTGAGCTAGGATGTAGCTCACCCTATAGACTATACGTCGCAGGTCCACTACTAGCACGGCGGCTGTGAGGAGACGATCGTGAGTCGGACCTTGCGGCCGGTGAGGAGTTGGAGCCACCTCCAGAGGACTTCTTCTAGAGGACTCCGTTGTGCCACTTTGAGGGATTTTTGGAGAGAGTTTTGTACGGCTTGGTATGTCAAGCCTTGATCCTGTTTAAACCATGTATATATATATATAGATGGGATTATTCTTTTGAGGCGAACCATCCGTGATGATTGCTATCATCGATGGTTCGGATCGGTTCTCCATTCATGTAGAGGCATGAGGGTAGAACTGTCCTTTGGAGAGTTAATTAATATAGATACAAATTCCGTAATTTCGTTTATTATTTTATTGTAATGCTTGATATACCAGTGTTCCGTGCTTAGATAAGGGGCACGGTCAAGATGATCGTGCTGATGGCACGGGTTTCGGGGTGCCGAAATCCGGGCTGTCACAGATTTTCAAAGAAATTTTTTCCTTGATACTGGGCCTCAGGCCATGCTCAAATTTCTTGGCCTTCATTAGTTCCGTGGTGATGTGTTGTGGTGCGAATCTGGAAAGCCTAGTGAATTTGGCTTCGTACTCGCACACGGACATCCGAACTTGTTCTAACGATACAAATTGAACTTTCCCCTGATCTCTAACTACGTCCAAGAAGTATTTCTTGTTGAACACTTTGGTGAATCGAGCCAAGGTCCATGGGGCATTCGGCGTTTCTTGTATCCTGGTTCTCTCGACGGACTTCCACCATGGATCTTCCTCTCCCTCAAGTTGAAAGGAAGCCCCGTGGATCTTCTCTTCTTTAGCGCAAGGGATCACACAAAGAATATTATGGATTTGGTTTAACCACTTTTCCGCTTCAAGTGGTTCGGCTTGGCCGTAGAAGCTAGGAGGATTCATCCTCCCGACTCTTGAAATCCCGAAGGTTGCTGTCTCGTCGCGAGCAATGAGGTTTGTTGGGCCATGGTGTTGACCATTGTTTCCAGTAACTGCCCATCTTGCCCATTGTCATTCCCTACTGCCAAGGGAATGTTGTTGGCACCTGGCTATTCCTTCACCACTTGACGTTCCTTCACCACTTGGTGTGCCTCTGGCGCGGACGGTTCTTGGTCTACTGCGAGGGGCCATAATGATCTGTCACGATTGAGCAAATGTCTTAGTCAGAAGTGATCATGAAAATTCAACCTATGTTCTGACGGAATTTAATTCCATAGCTCTGATACCAACTGTGACAACCCGATTTTCCCTGCACAGAAATTTGGGAAAATTGGACCGTCCGATTCTCTGATACCAACGATTTTCTCTACACGGAAATCTAGGAAAATCGGACCGTCCGATGCAGAAATCAAAATAGATATCATAAATGGCTGTATATAAAATTCCATTCTCATGCGGAACATAAAAAAAAACAAACCAAAATGACCACTAGTGACGGCCGACCGTCACCTAAACAGTGGTATGAGTTACAAATATACATAAAAAATAAACACTAAGATGTACCAAGTCCAACATTTATCTCAACACCAAGTACAAATATCCAACAATCTATAGATAAAAATCCTCAAGCGAAAGTTTCTCCTCTTCTGGTATGTAATCAGGATCGCCCTCAAGCTCAGGATCCTAATCAGTTTCTGCACCTCTGAACCAAGTGTCGGGATGAGCTAACAGTCTAAGCTCAGTAGGAAAAAGATCAATACCAATTCACATCTTATTAAATCAATGCATAGATTCAATGACTATGATTCAAGGGCATTTTCATATCAAAACAAAAAGGCATTTTCATGTCAAAACCGAAATTGACATATCTTAATTTTGAAATCACATAGTCTAAAGTGGGGTTTCATATATGATTTAATAACATAGGTTCTGAACTTTCACATGTTTCTGTTCACTTGTTCATTTTCTCAATTTACATGCAACTTCTTAATTAATGGATGACTAAAATTCATAACTTAAGAAACTCCAACACGAATATAGCATTGTTGAGCCGGATTACCGATGAGAATCCCCTCCTAACCATCGTTATTCAATGAATAATTTTCAGAGTGTATGGATAACCCGTCATACCGATCCAGAGTTAGGGGATTTGTTCACATGAACCTTAAATCATCATGCAAGTTTTAATACTAAGTGTCATTTGTTCATAATTAATATCTAATCCTTTCAGAATTCAGAGTTCAAAGGATTCAAAGTTCATATCAACATTATCTCATATAAATCAATGAATCAAAATCAGAATGTAATTGCACATTAAGTTTTTCCTACCTTGGTTTTGAAGTCGCGAGAAGTCAAAGAGGCGATCCTTATTGACAGTCTCGGGTTCTCCTTCTACAATACATTCATAAGCGAATGCGTCAAAGACTGTCTATGATTCTAATGGTTTGAAGTTCCTTTACTTTTATCAAATGAAAGTTGGGGCCGCCAAAACTGCTCAATTCACTTGAGCGACTTCCAAAATCGCTCGAGCGACTTATCACATTTTTGTGTGGCACACACATAGCTTGCTCGAGAGAGTTTCACCCAAAAAATTTAGCCTATTTTTTGAAGGAATTTCACTCGAGCAAGTTTTCACCAAAAATTTTGTCTGAATCTGAAGGGATCTCGCTCGAGTGATTTCCAATCTTGCTCGAGTGAGATAGAACGATTTTCCTTATGTTTCCTTTTTCCCTACTACTCAAATTCCTCAAAATCTTTGCATGCAATCCAAATACCCACACTAATCATGTCTAAATTTCAAAAATTAAAATTCGTACGATTATGCTACGATGCTTACCTTCTTAGGTCACGCATGCGGGGTCTACGATGGTCGATATCGAGAGATATCGGCGCTTACGCTTCTCACTCATCCGATGACTCGATCGCTTCCTCTCTTAGATCTTATGGTGTCAAAATTCAAAGGTTTCTTGCAGATGAATAGACAAGGATCTTCTTGCATGTAGAAGAATTTGAGAGGAGCTCCAATTGCTATGATCTCTTCAAAAGAAAATGAGAAGAGGAGTGGGGGTTCTCTTCCTTTCTTTCTCAACTCCTTTCTCCTTTCGACGGAATTCACATGGCTCACTTCTGCGTGAGTTGTATTATACTTGATGGGGTTGACACGGTGTTGAGCTAGCACACTGAGAATGTTGTATTGGCTCTTATAAAAGGGTCTAAAATAAAGTCCAAAACTCACTCAGCCACAGTTCTATCCCTAGACCTCTTACTTACAACCAAGTTCCTAATCGTTGTGCCATCACATGGCTTGCATAACTATTCACATAAATAAATATAAGAACCCTTTGCACTATGTTACATATATTTAAAATAACGTGCTCAAAATTCCAATGGCGTGTAGCGTATACCTTTACCAGGCATGTACACATAATTGGGTGCATTAGTGTTCGAAAAATTCAGGACGTTACATTCTCCCCCCCTTAAAGGAATTTTCGTTCTAGAAAATTCATCCCGTGACTTTTAGTGTGCCTAACGGCGTAGTGGTATCAAAGCTAACATGTGGAAGAGAATGATGAAGGTCATACTGGTTCATTTTACGAATAGTATAGTAATTCCATTTGTCATCAAAAGATGACCATCTAAAAGCTTATCGATTAGCAATATACATCCACAACTAATTAGAAAAAGACATATCCACAACCGCTCAATATTCCTGACAACCATTAAAATAAGCTAGAAGTTACTTTGAAGGAATGACACTGAAATAAGATAGCTAAGGTTGAGAAAAAGGCTAGCCATTGGGCTTTAGGGCATCATTCCACATAGTGTGAGTTGGGTGTTGAGACCCGAAAAGGTCTTCCCTACAATATGTCCAATAAAAATAGAAGCTTAGATTGCCCTTTAACACTGATATTAAAGGGATTAACTTACACCTCTCCCGTTGTATGCATCAAGCTTGCTTGCATCTAAGGATTTTCATGGCTTTGGGAATTTGCCTGAACCAGAGGTCGGCTACGATCACGACGCGTGTGATGGGTTCATAGGAACACCATTCAAGAAATGGGAAAATGGTGTGGTGTGTTAATTCCTAACTTGGTTACTACATTAAGTACCGACGTTTTAGTTTACACAGTCCTACATGGATTTGGATGCAACCATCGCTCTGTAGCGCTACAATTATGGTTTATGGAGAGAACGAAATATTTTAATTCTATACTTTCTTCCAATTCCAATGCATGTAATGCTACATTCAATGCAATAGTTGCAAGGTTCTCCAAAACGTCCTTTGTCACAAATTTCGTACCTCATTCGAAGAGGTGCGGGCGGATACACCAATCCATACCGAGGGTCACATCGAATCCTTGCATGTCCAACAGAATTAGATCAGCCATCGTCTCATGGTCTTCAATCGAAATAATAATCGATCGACAGATCATGTCTGTGCTTATTGAGTTCCCTGTAGGGACTGACACTGCTAGGATGAAGTCTAAAGGTTTCGGGGCGACATTCAATTCGGCCGCGAATTGAGACGTCGCAAAGGAATGCATAGATCCTAGGGCTATCAAGACATGCGCCTTGTGTTGACAGATATCACTACTTCGGTACATGTGCAAGGTACCTAAATTTCATGCATGCGATTTCAGTTAAGTGCACGTATGATGGTATCGTGACATTCATGAAGTGTCAAAATCAAAACAAATTCCAGTTAATTTGACAATCAATAATGAAATTTATACTTTAGATAACTTCGTTTGTTGCTTGGGCATCGCGTGCCGAGACTACAAAGATGCGACCTTGAACTGTAGGTCGAGAGGGCCTCTGAGTAAGTGCTAATGTTGATGCCCTTTCTACGCCTTGGGACAATCCCTTATCAAATGTCCTCTCATGCCACACCTGAAGCATGCACCAGTGGTCCATCTACATTCCTATGCCTTATGTTGCTTCCCGCATCTTGAACATGATTCGATTGGTGCAGATGAAGAGGTGCGTGAAGCTTGTTGAACCCTTGACGCTCTAGTCGTAATGGGGTTCGCAGGACGGAAAGACCTTATAGGCGTAGACATAGGTGGTCTCGAATAGGAGGTCTAAGCAGGCTGATAGGGCACTGACATCAATAGCCTCAATTTCTTATTTGCCTGCTCATGGGCATAAGACTGCATTCGAATCACCCTATTCTTATTTTGTTGCTCTCTTCTCTGGTGTATCTTCTCGATGTCTTGCTCAGCTATAAGAGCAAAGTTCATGACGTTAGCATAGGTCCTTAGCTTAAACAAATAAATTCTTTCCTTGATACTGGGCCTCAAGACACGGTCAAATTTTTTTGCCTTCATTAGTTCCGTGGTGAAGTGTTGCAGTGCGAATCAGGAAAGCCTAGTGAATTCGGCTTCGTACTCGCGCACAGACATTCGACCTTGTTCTAACGATACAAATTGAACTTCCCACTGATCTCTAACTGCATATGGGAAGTATTTCTAGTTGAACACTTTGGTGAACCGAGCCCAGGTCCATGGGGCATTCGACATTTCTTGTATCCTGGTTCTCTCGACGGACTTCCACCATAGATCTGCCTCTCTCTCAAGTTGAAAGGAAGCCCAATGGATCTTCTCTTCTTCAGTGCAAGGGATCACACGAAGAATTTTCTGGATTTGGTTTAACGACTTTTCCGCTTCAAGCAGATCGGCTTGGCTGTAGAAGCTAGGAGGATTCATCCTTTTGAACTCTTGAAATCCCGAAGGTTGCTGTCTCGTCGCGAGTAATGCGGTTTGTTGGGCCATGGTGTTGACCATTGTTTCCAGCAACTGCCCAACTTGCCCGTTGTCATTCCCTCTTGCCAAGGGAATGTTGTTGCCACTCGTGGCTATTCCTTCACCACTTGACGTTTCTTCACCACTTGGTGTGCCTCTAGCGCGGATGGTTCTTGGTCTACTGCGAGGGGCCATAATAATTTGTCACGATCGAGAAAATGTCTTAGTCAAAAGTGATCGTAAAAATTCAGCCCATGTTCCGATGGAATCTAATGCCATAGCACTGATACCAACTGTGACAACTCAATTTTCCTTTCATAGAAATTCGAGAAAATCGACCGTTCGATTATCTGATACCAACGGTGACGAACCAATTTTTCCCACTCGAAAATCTGGGAAAACCAGACCGTTCGATGCGAAAATCCAAATAAATATCATAAATGGCAGTATACAAAATTCCATTCTCATGCGGAAAATAAAATAAAATAAACCTAAACAAAATTACCACTGGTGACGATCGACTGTCACCTAAACAGTAGTATGAGTTACAAATATCCAACAATCTATGGATAAAAATCCTCAGGTGGAAGTTTCTCCTCTTCTTCTGGTATGTAATCAGGATCGCCCTCAAGCTCAGGATCCTGTTAAGTTTCTATACCTGTAACACCAAGTGTCGGGATGAGCTAACAGTCTAAGCTCAGTAGGAAAAAGATCAATACTAATTCATATCTTATTATATCAATACATAGATTCAATGACTATGATTCAAAGGCATTTTCATATCAAAACAGAAAGGCATTTTCATGTCAAAACAGAAATTGACATATCTTAATTTCGAAATCACATAGTCTAAAGTGGGTTCACATATGATTCAATAACATAGGTTCTGAACTTTCACATGTTTCTGTTCACTTATTCATTTTCTCAATTTACATGCAACCTCTTAATTAATGGATGACTTAAATTCATAACTTAAGAAACTCCAACACGAATATAGCATTGTTGAGCTAGATTATCGATGAGAATCCCCTCCCAACCGTCGTCGTTCAATGAATAATTTTCAGAGTGCATGGATAACGTGCCGTACCAGTTCAGAGTTAGGGGATTCGTTCACATGAACCTCAAATCATCATGGAAGTTATAGTACTTAGTAAGTGTCATTTGTTCATAATTAATATCTAATCCATTCAAAATTCAGAGTTCAGAGGATTCAAAGTTTAGATCAGCATTCGATCCAAGAGGATCCGATATTCAGAGTTCATATTCAGAGAAGTTCATATTCAGAGTTCAAAGTTCTAATTTCATATTCAGAGTTTATCTTTAGAGTTCACCTTCAAAGTTCAAGGTTCTAAATTTATATTCAGAGTTCGAAGGATTCGATACAATGATCACCATTCAATTCAAAGTTCAAATTCAATTTCAAAGTTCAAATTTCCAATGCTCAAAAATCCACTTCAATTATCTCATATAAATCTATGAATCAAAATCAGAATGTGATTGTGCATTGAGTTTTACCTACCTTTGTTCTGAAGTCGCGAGAAGTCAAAGCGACGGTCCTTATTGACGGTCTCAGGTTCTCCTTGTATAATACATTTACAAGTGAATGTGTCAAAGACTGTCTACGTTTCTAATGGTTCAATGTTCCTTTAGTTTTGCCAAACGAAAGTTGGGGCAGCCAAAACTGCTCAATTCGCTCGAGCAACTTCCAAAATCGCTCGAGCGACTTGTCACATTTCTGTGTGGCACACACATATCTCGCTCGAGCGAGTTTCACCCAAAAATTTAGCCTATTTTCTAAAGGAATTTCACTCGAGCGAGTTTTCACTAGAACTTTTGTTTGAATATGAAGGGATCTCGCTCGACCAATTTCCAATCTCGTTGGAGTGAGACAGAGCGATTTTTTCCTTTATGTTCCCTTTTTCCGTACAATTCAAATTCCTCAAAATCTTTGCATGCAATCCAATTACACACACTAATCAAGTCTAAATTTCAAAATTTGAAATTCGTATGATTACGCTACGATGCTTTAGCTTCTTTGGTCACGCATGTGGGGTCTACGATGGTCGATATCGAGAGATATTGGTGCTTATGCTTGTCACTCGTCTGATGACTTGATCGCTTCCTCTCTTAGATCTTATGGTGTCGAAATGCGAAGTTTTCTTGCAAATGAATGGACAAGGATCTTCTTGCATGCAGAAGAATTTGAGAGGAGCTCCAATGGCTATGATCTCTCCAAAAGAAAATGAGAAAGGAGTGGGGGTTCTCTTCTTCTCTTTCTCGTCTCTTTTCTCTTTTTGACGGAATTCACAAGGTTTACTTCTGCGTGAGTTGTCTTATACTTGATGGGGTTGACACGGTGTTGAGCTAGCACACTGAGAATGGTGTATTGGCTCTTATCAAAAGGTCTAAAATAAAGTCCAAAACTCACTCACCACAGTTCGATCCCTAGACCTCTTACTTACAACCCAAGTTCCTAACCGTTCTGCCATCACGTGGCTTGCGTAACTAAATAAATATAGGAACAACTCACTCACCTTATTTAAAATGAGGTGTTCGAAATTCAAATGGCGTATAGTGTATACCTTAGCAGGCACGTACACATAATCGGGTGCATATGTGTTCAAAAAATTCAGGACGTTAGAGTGTTGTTCCTTATGTTGCCATTGTAAGGACCACCATGTCTCCCAAAAGACATTACGAGTTATGTTATGATGTACGTGTTCTCGCCTTTAGACACCGTATGACTTGTCGGCCACCCATGTGTCTGGATGGGGTGTATGATATGATATGTTATGATAAGGAGGACAGTTTGATATGGTGGTATGCTACTATGGTGACCCCCTCACATGGTAGGCTCGAGCAGCGACTCTGACACTGGTCGTAATAGGATTACGAGTATGTAGGTACGCTCATGCGATGTACAAACGCATCTGACATTGTAATATGATATGTTACGTGTATGAGGTATGGTGAGGTACGTTAGGTTTAGAGAGTGTCTAGATCATAGTCTTGTATGTTCATCATGGTATATTTTTCCCAATTTAATTATTTTGACACTCATTTATTTTCATGTACTATCATACTACTATTATCACTCACGAGATGCACCCATAATACGCCTGAGTAGTGTAGGGTGGATTGGTGGTGTATCCACTGAGTTACGCATTATTTAGCAACTCAGCCATCGTGACATTTATTATTTCATGTGACTATATTGACAGAGTGGACGCTGGCTATCTCGACCCTATTGACACTGAATTTATTGATCTCGTAGACATAGAATACTAGGAGCCTTGGGAGGGCGACGCCGCAGGACACTAGGACCTTGGTGCTGATTTTGATCCGAGTGCCGATTATTGATAACGCTTATTTGGGAAAATAGATTAGGATCTTTAGTTTGGCCAGTATTCTTTCGTTTTTATTCATACAGCTATTGTCTATTAATTGCCTCATACTTTTGATTTATGTTTGACATTACTCTTCCTTCGATTAGTAGTTATTTTATGAATTTTTATCGCATTTATTCATTATTTATGATTGCCCTTATATCTCATATTTATTTATTCATATTTTGTGGAACCGTACTGTGTGAGAACTCTGATTATGGATATGTCCACTTAGCGTATATAGGATGCGTGCGGGTCATAACTCGAAATTCTAGGTCCTCGGGATGGGGTACTATTTTGGGTCATGACAGAGATGATATCAGAGCCCAGGCTTCACTTCCTGTTAGACTTTAAGGACTTAAATTATTACGAGTTCTAAGTCGTTGAATTTTGAAACAGGATTACAATGCCTCCGTGAAGGAACGGTGATGGATCTTCCTCTCAGGGAGAAGAAAGTGAGATCGCACGGATGTTGCACGAGGTGATTGCCATACAACATAGCACATGGCCCAGCTGAACGAGACTCACCAACAAGAGACTGCTAGACTGATTCAAGGGTTCAACCAACAACTAGAGAAGCAGACAAAGATTTATCAAGATCTTATTAACCAACAACTGAACAATCCTACTCACTGGTGCCCGATTATACCTACACCACCGCCCCGCTTTGGGAATAATAACCATAAAGGGTATGTGACTTTTATCAAGGCCCGACCCCCGCACTTCATCGGACAGTTAGATCTAGACACCGTCGATAATTGGATCACCCAGATAGAGAAAATCTTCAAGGTCACTACGCCCATGGAATTTGATAAGGTACCTTGGGTCGTGATGTGCCTGAAAGGAGATGCACAAAGTTAGTGAACGTCAGCCAAAGGTTGGCGAGTAGGCAAGAAGAAGAGCACTAGACTTGGCAGCAATTCATGGAAGTGTTGTATAACAAATACTTCTCGGATGCCATGAAGACACTGAAGAAGAATGAGTTCTTGCTTTACAACAAGGAACCATGACTGTGACGGAATACGATGTAAAATTTGATCGACTTTCTCGATTCGCCTCTATGTCGGTAGCCGATGAAACTGAGAATTGCTACCACTTTGAAAAGGGCCTCAACCCCAATATTAGGAGCAGAATAACAACAATGAAGATTTTCACTTATGGAGAGCTTATGGAGCGGGCTCATATCCAGGAGCAGTAGAATGATGAGATGCACGTTCAACATATAGCCCTCCAGGTAGCTCAGAGGGGTAAACAAATTTGGGAAGCCCCTTCGTCTTTCTCTTCGAGAGTATCCCCTTCTCCACATACACCGGTACAGAGACAACATCGTATTGCGTCGTACCCTCAAAATCGCCCATTTCAGATAACCACCCCTATCTCTAGTTACCAGAGATTTACACCTTCGTCGGGGTACACCTATCCAGGAACGACTACAACTCAACCTGTTCAAAGAGTTGTTGTAGATAAGGCATATTCCAGAAATGCCCTAGCTCCCCAGTACCAAAAGACAACAACCCCTACTAACACCCTACAACAACGCCCCTATGTTCCCTATGAACCATGCGCCAAGTGCAGAAAGAGGCACAAGCTGAGTGAGTATTTACTTTACATGAGCATATGTTTCAAATGAAACAAGCCGAGACACTTATTTGGCACTACCCAGAGAGAGACCCTACCACAGAAATTCCTCAGAGAGGTTAGTAGCAGCCACATCAACCATGAGCGTAGGGCCGAGTTTTTAATATGTCACATGAGGACGACTTGGCTACCGATGAGGTCGTTCAAGGTATGAATCTTAATATAATGACTTTTCCTTACGTATTATTCCATTTTTCCCCTTGTGTGATTGTCTGCTCTATTGCATATATGACTTGTTTTGGGTGTGATTTTATTTTATTATTTTCTTGAGAAATGCTATGCGTGTGTATAACTTAGACCGTGTGTGAACCCTTGTGTAATTCGGAAACTATGAAAGTTTCTAAACCTACTGATTCGTGTGTCTTCATGCTTGGGTTTTGATCGACTCTAGATTAACCCACTCCTTGATTACATCGAGTTTCATTTCTAAAATCGAAGCTAAGCCTGTAGCACTGGATGTTGTGCTCATAATTTCCACGCCATCAGGTGATGTCATGATGACATCTAGAGTTTGCAAAGCCACGATCTTATTAATTAGAACACATGAGTTACCTGCAGACCCTGTAGTGCTTGGATTCCAAGACTTTGATATAATCCTCGGTATGGATTGGTTGGCAGCTTATCACACCTCAGTAAATTACTTTTCTAAAGTAGTTGTCTTCCGACCGATTGGGAGCCCCTCATTTAAGTTTCGTGGCATTAAAAGGAGAGGAGCAGCCCTACTAGCTACACTCGACAGTGATTGTGATGAGAAGGCAGACCCCTCAATTATTCCTATCGTTGGAGAGTTCGTCGATATTTTTTCGGAAGAATTGCCTAGACTTCCTCTTGACCGAGAAGTAGAGTTCAAGATTGATATCGCGTCTGGTACGCTACCGATTGCAAAAGTTCCGTACCAAATGGTGCTAGCAGAACTGAAAGAGTTAGAGATTCAGTTACGAGAGTTGTCTGATAAGAGATTTATCCGACGTAGTGAGCTGCCATGGAGAGCATAGATTTTATTTGTAGAGAAGAAAGATGGCTCCATGAGACTCTGTATTGACTATTGACAGTTGAATAATGTGACCGTGAAAAATAGATACCCTCTTCCTCGTATCGATGACCTATTTAATCAGCTACAGGGTGTTATTTATTTTTCGAAGATAGATTTAAGGTCCGAATACTACTAGTTGAAAGTCTGAGCTAAAAATATTTTGAAGACTGCTTTTGGGACAAGGCATGGACACTACGAGTTCCTTACTATGCCTTGTGGACTCACGAATGTACTTGTCGTGTTTATGGACTTAATGAACTGTGTGTTCAGAGAGTTTCTCGACAAGTTCATCATCATGTTTATTGACGATGCCCTTATTTATTCTCGCGAGAAAGAAGCTCATAAGGACCACCTTCACACTGTGCTTTAAACTCTCCGTGAGCACATGTTGTACACGAAATTGAGCAAGTGTGACTTTTGGCTTGAGAAGGTAGCTTGCTTGGGTCACGTGATTTTTGCCGCAGGGATTTCTGTGGATCCATCAAAGATTGAAGCTGTTGTGAGTGGCAAGCACCGAAGAATGTCACCGAGGTGAGAAGTTTCCTCGGCTTAGCCAGATATTACCGTAAATTCGTGGAAGGGTTCTCTCGTTTAGCACTCCCACTCTCTATGCTAACTCGTAAGAATAGCAAATTCGTGTGGACAGGTCAGTGAGAGCAGAATTTTAATTTATTGAAGTAGAAGCTCACGATGGCTTCCATACTCACCTTACCTTATGGACATGGTGGTTATGAAGTTTACAAGGATGCCTCACGCCAGGGGCTTGGATGCATGTTGGAGTAACATAAGAGAGCCATTGCCCGCGGCTCAAGACAATTGAAAACACATGAAAAGAATTATCTGGTTCATGATCTTAAGTTGGCAGCAGCCATCTTTGGTCTTAAGATTTGACGACACTCTCTATATGGTGAGACCTTTAAGATCTATACGGACTACAAAAGTTTCAAATATTTATTCTCTTAGAAGGATCAAAACTTGAGGCAGAGACGGTGGATGGAGTACATGAGACACTATGACTGTTCGATTAATTACCATTCGAGTAAGACAAACGTAGTTGTTGAGGCTGTAAGTCGAAAATCCTCCAAACTACTAGCACGTCTAAAAGCTTGGAAGCTACTCGATGAGATTGCTTAGTTGGATGTGCGACTTGATAGAATTGGCGAATGAGCATATTTAGCTAGTATGATGGTCAAAACTACCTTTGTTGACCGTATCAGAACCGAGCAGCCCCGAGATCTCGAACTTTCAAAGATTGTGGGATAGTTAGCCGAGGGCCCTAAACAAGACTTTTCCATACGCATTGATGGGACCCTCCTATCCAGGGATAGATTAAATGTACCCAATATTGTAACCTTGTGGAACGCGATCCTCGAGGAAGCACTTAAATCTGGGTAATCAGTACACCCAGGTAGCATGAAGTTGTATCGAAATATTCGAAGTTATTACTGGTGGCCGAACATGAAAAGAGAGATTGCCGAATATGTCTCCAGATGTTTGGTATGCTAGCAGGTGAAAGTTGAACACTAAAAGCATGCTAGTCTTTTGCAACCCTTACAGATTCCCGAGTGGAAGTGGGAGAACATCTCTATAAATTTCATAGTTAGACTTTCGAGGACTCCCAAGAAGTGCAACGCCATTTTAGTTATCATAGATCGATTGAATAAATCGGCGCACTTTCTATCTTTCAAGAATACTGATAGTGGGGACAAACTTGCTGAGACGTACCTGAAGGAAATAATCAAACTCCATGGGATTCCTGCGAGTATTGTTTTGATAGAGACATGAAGTTTACCTCAGAGCATTGGAAGAAATTTCAAGAAGCGATGGGTACGAGATTAAATTTCAACACAACCTACCATCCAACATCCAAAAAGTGACGGGCAAACCAAGAGGGTTATTCAGATCATGGAAGACATGCTTCGAGCTTGAATGTTAGATTTATGAGGGAATTGGGATGATCATCTGCCTCTGATCGAGTTTTCTTATAACAGAAGCTGCCAAGCAAGTATTGAGATATCACCTTTTGATGCTCTTTATGGCTGAAGCTGTAGGACACCTCTTTTTTAGAACGAGGTTGGCGAAAGGAAGATGCTTTAGCTAAAACTCATACGATCCACAACTGAGAAGGTTAGAGTTATCTGACGGAAATTGAAGGAGGCTCAAGACCATCAGAAAACTTACGCCAACAATCGAAGACACTTATTAGAATTTGAGATTGGTGATTTGGTTTTTGTCTGTGTGTTATAGGAGTCATGTGTTTTGGGATGCGGGAGAAACTAGAGATATGTGGGACCCTTTGTAATAATTGATCGTATCGGCGAGGTGGCTTCCCGAATTTGCTTCTGACATATTTCGCCGGTATATACAATGTGTTACATGTGTCCATGTTGCGCAAGTACTTGCCTCATCCATCTCATGTCCTTGATATCAAGCCAACTGACGTCAGGGATGACCTGACTATCATAGAAAAGCTGGTTCACATTATAGCTGTCACTACCGTTAAGGGTTAATCTGTAAGCTTCGTCAAAGTTCAATAGCAACAACACACACCGAAGGAAGTCACTTGGGAACGAGAAGTTGAGATTATGGAGAAGTACCCAGAGCTCATCACCGCAGGTGCGTAATTTTCGAATACGAAATTTTTTAAGGGGGGGAAATGTAACAACCTGACCCAATTTGATCTTTTTAATGGTGTTACATGATGCCTTGCACTGTGCATGGTGTTCATGCTCCACACCGGAACCGACTCTATTTTTAGAAAATCCTATTTAATTTACATAATTCTCTTGTTTTAACCTTTTCTTCTTTTAAGAAAATCTAACCATCTCTTATCTCTTCTTCTTTTAAGAAACTAGCTGTCACTACCTTTCTCTTTCAACTCATCTCTTCCAAAACTCTCTAATCTTTCGCTCAACCACCGACAAGATCAAAGGGGAAGAAGAAGAAAGCTTGGATGAACCGATGCGTTGGGCATCGACCTCTTCAACCTAATTATCGTAAATCAATGTTCACGCTTCAACAGGTGGGCACCCATCACTCCTCTCTGTACTTCTTAGATCTCTTCGTGTAGAATGCGTTGGATCGCGCATCGACGGGTTTAAAAATCTATTTAAACCTTGATAACCCTTGATTCTGATAGACTTGCATAATTAATATAATATTCTTCTTTTAAAATTATATATGTCTAGATCTGTATGTTTTCTTCGTTCCATTTTTATTTTCTCTTGATTCTACCCTTTGTTTGGCCGCCGCCGATGAACCACTGGCCGGATGGTGCCAAAAATTTGGTAGGGAGGTCAAACCCTACCCAAGCCCCAATTTTTGTGAAAAAATCGACCCACATCCGTTGGATATGGCTCCATCCCATTCGGGTGGACAAGTTCGATTCCGTTCAGGACGAACGTCCGTGGGCATAGGTCGAACGTCTGTGGCTTCCGTAAAGCTATAGGACAAACGTTTGCATTTTGAACACCTCACTATCATGTGCAGGACAGAGTCCGTAGCTTCAGGACGGACGCTCGCATTTTGCATTCCTCGCTATTTTGCACAGGATGGACGTCTGTGGTTTCATGATGGATGTCAGTTATTTGTCTGCATAGGGCGGACGTCTGTGGGCACAGGAGGGACATCCGTTGTTCCTATATCACTTAATTGTGTGCATTCACGTAATTAAGGTGGAATCTTTGACTGCTCATACCAAACTCATTTCTTATCGAAACGGGGCATATGAGTAGTCGAAATTCATCACCTCGACGAGATCTTCGAGATAACATTAATATTTTAAGACTTTGATGTCATCTATGAAGTTAAACTTTGACTTTTCACATTTTTTAAGGATATTAGAGTTCTTCCTTAAGATAAAACCTTGAGTACTTAAAAATCGACTCGCGAGATTTTAGGCTCAGATTTCACACTCGATTCGAGGTCTAGGGTCCGAAACATCGATGTCTTTTGGCAGAGTATCAAGTACTCTACCCTTGTTTATTATGACCAAAACTCTTATTGTATGCTATTAACAAATTAGGTTTTCGGTCGATGGTCATGATTTACCTAACTTCGAATTACGACATCTCCACTTAATTATTAGATTATAGTATATTATATAATATATCAGTTTTATCGCTTTAACGTGATCTCCACGATAACATGAAGATTTAAAAATTCAATGCCCTCATGAAATTGAACTCTAACCTTCATGTTCTAGATTTCACACATACTAATAACTACCTTATTCTATATTTATATTGCTGTGCTATATGAATATATACGTATAAACATAACGTAACCTTGAATTAAAATCTACCCACTAATAAGATAGTTCTATGCTATCATATTGGTTATATTGTACGAGTTATGGATATGCTAGGTCATGCACATGAGTATATGAGAACATGCCTACGCTTGGGTAAGATGTTTCACTGAGATGATATCGAAGCGGGGATCACACCGTATTCACAAGTCTCACAACTTATGGTAGTATGAGACATCATGAAGAGTGTGGTGAGTGTGGATTCAGTATAATCGCATACACGATGTCATGAACAGTGATTTTACCACCCTGAGCCTTAAATATAATAGTTTAAGTGTAGGTCTTGTTTAAGGATAAGTTAAAGGTTAAGTTAGGTGTTAAAATAAGAGTATGATAATAAGACACCGCTGTATAGACCAATATAAGATTAAAAACTTAAGTTTATATATGTCGTTCCTTACGTAGTTACTGTAAGGGGCACAATATCTACAGTCAAGACGGGGCTCTCAAAAGACATTATGAGTTATGTTATGAAGTACGTGTTCTCGCCTTTAGAGACTGTATGACTTGTCGGTCACCCTTGTGACTGGATGGGGTGTATGATAGGATATGTTATGAACCTCAAGGGGCTAGGTGAGCTGGCCAGGTACTTGCTTCCAAAAGCAGGAGACCTGAGTTCGAATCCCCTCCCCCCTTGAGGTCACCTTAGGGATTTATATCTTGTGCTGACTCGACATGTGCTGAATTTGGGGTGCGCATGTGCCCCTGGGATTTGGCGGGTGCTCTAAGAGGCCCGGATACCCAGGTTATCAAAAAAAAAAAGAAAAAAAAAAAATAATATATATATATAGGATATATTATGATATGGAGGGTAGGGTGGTATGCTACTATAGTGACTCTCACATGGTAGACTCGAACAATGACTCTGGTACAGGTTGTATTAGGATTACGAGTATATAGATACGCCCATGCGATGTACAGACGCATGTGACGTTGTAATATGATATGTTACGTGTATAAGGTGTGGTAATATACGTTAGGATTGAAGTATGTCTAAATCATGGTCTTGCATGTTCATTATTATATGTTTTTCCCGATTTGATTGTTTTGACACTCATTTATTTTCATGTAGTGTCATACTATTATTATAACTCACGAGATGCATTTACAATGCACCTGAGTAGTATAGGGTGAATTGGTGGAGTATCCACTGAGTTGTGTGTTGTTTATCAACTTGGCCCTCATGACACTCATTATTTCAGGTGACTATATCGATAGAGTGGACGTTAGCTATACAGGCCTTACTGACGCTGACTTCGTTGATCCATTGGACGCAGAGTACCAGGAGCCTTTGGAGGGCGGCGCTGCAGGACACCAGGAGGACCTTGGTGTTGATTTTGATCCGAACACCGATTATTGATAGCGCTAATTTGGATATAGAGATTAGAATCTTTAGTTTAGCCAGTATTCTTTTATTTTTATTCATATAGTTATTGTCTATTCATGACCTCATACTTTTGATTTACATTTGACATTACTCTTTCTACGATTAATAGTTATTTTATAAATTTTTATCGTATTTATTGAATATTTATGACTGTCCTTATATTTCATATTTATTTGTTGGATTCACGGATTTTATGATACCGCGTGAGAGTTCTGATTATGAATATGTCCGCTTAACATATCTGACATACGTGCAGGTTATAATTCGAAATTCTAAGCCCTTGAGATGGGTTAGAATTTCGAGTTGTGAGAATAACCTTATGTGGGTAAGTGGCAAGTGGCATTCTAGCACCGTTCAAATAATGGAGTATGTGTGAAATAAGATTAGCATTTGGAAAGGTAGATACCTGACAAGGTCCAACGAGCCACGGGAAAAATAGTGTGGTAAAGAATGCAAAGTATTCCCTCGTGAATTTTGAGTGTGGTAACAAAGTTCTGATCTGTTATGCATCAAGTACAACAAAAGCAAGCAATATTAGCTACCTTCTTTTTTATGAATGCAATATTAGTTACTTAGAAATTTATTTATGAATAAATATTTGTAAAATTTTGTATAATGATGATTTATAAGGATTATTTAATTCCATTGCGATGCTTAAAACCATTGAATGATAGCTTAGTTGGTATCCTCCCTCCTTTGTTAGGTTTGAGGTCGTGGGTGAGGCCAGCCCTAAGAGGTGTCAAGCAAGGATCAAAATAGTGATTTCGTTTTTAGTTTTGGGCATGATTGAAACCAAAATTTCGGCTGAAAGTTTTTCCTCTCCATACATATTTTGACCACATTTCAGTTCAAATTTTTGTTTTGGTGGGGACTGAAATTGATACATTTCAGGTGATAATTTGAATTATCGGAAGAAATTTTTAACCATGGTGTCAAGTGAGGTGGCTTGACACAATCCCCCGACCTGCTTAGGCCCTATGCTACATATAAGTTTAAAAGAAAATAAAATAAAAATTACATTACGAACAAAATGATAGAAGATATAATCGTTTGATAGGTGCACCATGATCTGAAGATCTATTTATGAAAATTAGGACGAAAAATGATAGCCATTGTCTGATTCATTGCAGTCACTACAAAAAATAAGACTATTAGCGGCAGTTTTTAGCTGTAAAAAATTGCCGCTATTAATAAAAAAGCTATTAAGACTATTAAAGGCAGTTTTTTGTTAATAGCGGCACTTTTTGGCTACTGTTAATAGTCTTATTTTTTGTAGTGAGTCAATAGTTTTTATGGTGAAAATATGTGTTTTCTTCACAGAAAGATGGGTGCAAATAACGCCACCCTAAGGATTGTTCGTACTTATTTTCAGACTAATTTTAGGAGATTTCTCTTGCACCTATTTTTGGAGATTTCTGCTACTATATTTGGATAGGAGAGATTTTTCTCTTAAGAGACTCTACTATTGTGTTTTTAAACACACCAAGGTTGGGTGTATAGGCTGTGGTAAAATTAATTAAGAGAAGAACTTTATACAAAAGAAGGTTTGAACCTAGAACCTAGTGTCACAAACCACTAATTCAACTATTAGAGTGGTTACTAAAATATGTAGCAAAATAAAAACTTTATTCCATATATAATTTTTGAAAATTAAAATAATGTCATGCATTCTAGAAAGGGTGACATTATTGGCACCCATTTTTCTTATGAAGAATACAAGCATTTCCACCATAAAAAATTATTGACTAACTTGAATTACACGATGGAAATTGTTTTTCGTCCCAATCTTCTACACAATAGATCTTAATTCCATGTAGCAAACATCCCTAGATCTGCCTTAGGAGCTATTACGGATTTTTTTTTTATTAATGTAAATAAGCTCTATTTCAAAATCTAAACATAGGCTGCCAAAACCTAAGGACGAGCCTTGGTCGTGGGTTTTACACTCCACCTTAGCTTCCTCCCTTATATTAATAAGGTGAGGATTGTTGCATGAGATTTATTTCTTATGTCAATCAATGTGAGTGTTTTGTTGTGTAAGAAATATTTCATAAGTTCTGATCTTGAGCATAGTGACAAATTTCGTCGAAATGCGGTGAAATTTCGTAAAATTCGCCGAAATGAGGGTCAAACGAAGATTTCATAACTTTTCGATAATTTCGTGAATTTTGATATTTTTCAACGAATTTCAAAATTTTTGGTATTTTTTTTTCAATGTTTAATGTTTAATTTTAATTAATTTTTTTTTTTTAATAATATGGCAAGATAATAGTTGCTTTGTGCAATTGTGCTCACCAGTCAACACACAGCTGGTTGGATGGCTTAATCTATATTATATAGGAGGCTTCTCCTGTCAATTTATTTGTTCTCACCGACATGGGACTAAAAAATGAATGCAGTTTGTTCAATGGGTACTGTTTACCCACCCAAAAGGTTGCTTTTTTACCCCACCTCCCCTACTTGGTATATATTGACTGCCTTTGAATTAGATGGTGAAGGTCATTATTCGTCCCCATCGTTTGCACACTGAATCTATGGATCGTAGTCGTACCATCAGATGGTTGATTTTTTATTATGCATTGCACATATCTCAAAAGGTGACGCTAAAATCATGCTTGAGCGTAATAGAGGTTATATGATTTTAGGGTCACTTTTTGAGATATGTGCCTTGTGTAATAAAAAATCGTCCGTCTGATGATACGCGCACAATCCATTGGTAAAAACGACCACCATCCGATTCAAAGGCGATCAATACATGCCAATTGAAGAAGGTGGGGTGAGAAAGCAGCCTGGTGAGGTGAGTATAATGGTATCCTTTGTTAATTTGTCTTTTATGGTTCTATGCTTGAATTCAACATCAGTGCTTGGATAAATTGTTAATTTTTATAAAAAATATTAAATATATATTTTTTTGAATTATATTGAAATTAATTTGAAATGTACCGAAAGGACCCCCACCGAAAAATTACCGAAAACGAAATTTGTCACTATGCTCTTGAACTGTCATACCGTCTATGAAAAAAAAAAAAACAAAAAAAAAAGCCGAAAAAACCCTCCTCACACAGCCCGATACAAGTGATTCTTGATTTTCATGACCTCCTCACTTTCCAAGTTGCACATCCAAGGGTTTTAAAACCTCAACACAACCCTATGACCGGTTCGTGTTGACGAAGCCACTGTTTAATTGTCAATTGAATAAGTCCCAGTTAAAGTATGAACCGGTAACAATCTTTGAGTTCACTCAGGTTGAAAACTTATTGACTGCTTTGAATGAGACGATGGAAGTCATTCATCGTCCCAATTTTTCACTTGAGGGATATGAGATTATGGGTGTATCAATGAGTTTTTTTTATTTTTATTTTTTTCTTTCACATGACACATCTCATAAAAATTACCTTAAATCACATGAAACTCATTATGCTCAAACACTACGAAAGAAATAAGATTATTAGCAATAGTTTCTTGCAATAAAAAAGTGCTGCTATTAACCAAAAATAACTATTAAGACTATTAGCGACAAGGGTATTAAGGGTAATTTTTTTTGTTAATAGTGATATTTTATGACTGCTCCTAATAGTCTATATTTTTTGTAGTGAAACTTAATTTTAAGGTTAATTTTTTGGAAAGTATGACACGTGAAATAAAAATACTACCATCTGATAATTCGCTGAGGATCTTAAGATCTATTATGTGAAAGATTGGGATGAAAAATAATCTCCAACGTCTCTTATTCAAGGAAATCAATAAGTTTCAATGCGGGTGAACTCAAAGATTCGGTGGATGACTTCAAAGGTACCGAACATGAATTTCCAAAAGAGCCCGAGTATTAGGTAAACATGGTACCATTGGACAATAAGGGGTGGTATTAGGTAAACATGGTACCATTGGACAATAAGGGTCACTCCCCCTTTATTGCAGGTTTTAGAAGGCATTATAAGAAACTAATCATTACTGATTTTGAGGCCTCTAAGTTGAGCATGATTCTAGTAAGACTTTTCTTCTCCATTAGATACAGTGCTCAATTGAGAGGGTCCCATCTTATATGAAGCCTCTAACATCTCATTATTCCAATTCGTGGAAAAAAAAATAATAATAATAAAAAAAAAAAAAAATTATAAACCAAGGACAAAGTGGTGCAGGCGATTGATGTGGCACGACATGATTGACTACACCGACGTGCATTAATTGGGCCCATCACACTTACAGTCACTTGCATTGTGCCACATCAGCCATCTGCACTATGTGTACATAAAATCTGTCCTCCAGATATAAAACACCGTCAAAATAAAAAAATCCTCCTATTATTCCTATCAATCATTAAATTTTCTTTTCACCCATTGTTTCCGGGTTACAAATATTGCAACCTTAAGCTTGTTGGTCTTAAAATAATAATAATGTTATATCCCAGATGTTAAACTTAGGCAAAACAGGCATAAGGGTAAAATGGTAATTGCACCTTCAGCCTGTTGTCTAGAATTGTCTGAGGTTTATAATTTTTCCGAAAAAAATTATCTTTATAACTTGGATTGCTTACAGCCACATGCCACCTTGCTTAATCAACAAATGGCCGATGACATAGTTTATGGCATAACCATGAAAGATAGCGATCACATGCCATTATTCCTTGAGATATTCATTCCAGATAAGAGTGACTATTTCTCCTTATTTTATAACACACATGGATAAATCAAGACCATCCAATCCAAACTGTTGATCAATTATTAACTCAATTCGATTGGCCTTTTCAAGGGAAATTGTTGATAGCTCTATAGACTAGTCAACTTGCATTGGAGATGAATAATAAATATTATTTATTGATAAAAATGAGTAACAAATAATGAGTACAGCCTTTTGCAACTAATGCTTGGACCGTTAAAAACTGTTTTGACTGACTTGAATTGAATTAGATGATTCAGATTTTGTTTCCATGTGTCATATATTTTCAAGTGCACGTGATCAATATTTAATTGTCTGATGAGTGAGTCATGATCTAAAGTTATATTTAATTGTCTGATGAGTGAGTCATGATCTAAAGTTATAGTGTGTGAAAGATTGGGACGAAGATTCAAAATAGTCAATAGTGTTATCGGTGGAACCATCATTGATCACGAAAGCCGTGCATTAAATAATAATTAGAGAAAACTACAAAAAACTATATTTCATAATAAAAGAAAAGTAGAAGGTAGAAACACTTGCCAATGACAGGATGGGCTTAGGAAAGGCTTTATGTAGAGCTTGAATCACCAGTTGTTGTTGTTTGACGGGGCTAAAGTTTTGGGAAACAAACGTGACTGCTTCGATTAAGCTCTCGTACCCCATCTTTCCATTCCTAATCCCTTCATCATAAAAACATACCCATTAGTAAATTATTATATGTCTATATACATAGAGAGAGAGCCGGAAAGGTACACCAAGTGGAGTATATATATATATATATATAGAGAGAGAGAGAGAGAGAATCGGGAAGGTACACCAAGTGAAATATCCTTATTGTACTCCAACATCCAAATGGAGGTCCATGTGATAGTCAAAGCAGATTTTGGGTGTCACATGGAGTAAGGTAGCATTATTTAGATCATTTCTGGAAAAAAAAATAATTCTCAAACAACATCTCTATCATATATTTTTTGAATTATAAAATCTAGATCTTTGAATCAAAGTCAAAATTTGACTTTTAATTTTAAAACTTCGCTTTAAAATTTTTTGTTTTTTAAATTGATCAATATTGGCTCCTAAGCTCCAAGTGGTACTCAAAATATACTTTGACTGCCATATAAACTCCTGTGTGGATGTTTGAGTACGGTGAGGGTACTCCACCCAGAGTACTTTCACCTTTGATATATATATATATATATATATATGGAGTTGGTTAGGTCCTCCAATGGAGGACGGTGACCGTCCTCCAAGATACATGTGGAGCTCCATGTGACATTCAAAACATATTTTGGGTGCCATGTAGAGTATATGTGCGTTGTTAAGATCAATTTAAAAAAAAAAAATTGAATTTTTTTTTTTAAAGAACAAGTCAAAATTGGACTAGTTTCAACGGTTCAAAAAAAAGTTAAATTTTTTTTTCTTCAAAGATGATTTAAACAATACACCTATGCTCAATATAGCATCAAAAAAGTGTTATGAAAAAGATCTAAAACATGTTTTGGGTGCAAATTGAACTGGGTTATTTTGTCTCCATTATTATCAAGAAAAAAAATTACAACATCATCTCCACCATCTATTGTGAGGTTTAAAATTTTGATCATTGAAGTCAATCAATTTTTTATTTTAACCTTTAAAAAATTTAATATAATTATATTTTAACTAATTAATTGAGCTCCAGTTGCCAAAAAATATTGTTTTCATGTCACGTGAGCTCCACCTGGGGCACCTTATAATCAAGAACTAATAAATTTTTCATTGTTACAGGTGCAAAATGGTTGGGGTGGATAATGACAACCAGCCTAGCTAACGAGTTATATATATTTATATTTTTGATAATTAAGCATTCAAAAATAAAAACAGAAAAAAGAACAACAAAAGAGTTATAGGGCTGTGAGCTTCGACATCGCCATCACCCACAACCCCATAACAAAACAATAGCCAAAAACAACCCTCCTATTTGATTCTAAGATAACAGACACCATCTCTATCGAGATTAATAAGACCAACAATATGACTCGGAAGATCATAGACATGAGGAAAAGTAATGCACTGTGCACTAGACGAAACCAATCTAGCTAGCCCGTCCGCAACACTGTTGACCTCTCTAAAGCAATGACGATCCTCCCAGCATTCACCTTGAAGAAACTCCAAAATTTGATTGACTACCGCAGCAATATTCCAAGGAATGGCCTCACCAGATAAGGCCTTAACCATCAACAGAGAATCAGTGTCAAAAATTAATCTTTTATGCATGGATTTAGCTAATCTAACCCCATCCAAAATATCATAAGCCTCAGCCTTATTGTTAGATAGCCGGCCCTAAATATTACTAAACGCAACGATAAAGCCTCCCGTTTCATCCCTAATGATCCCACATCCTCCAGCTACACTCGGATTACCCAAGGACGAACTGTCTGAATTACGTTTGATACCATCCCTGGGAGGAAAACTCCAAGTGACAGCAAGTATACTAGGATTCTTTTTAATCGCCAAAGGAATACCGAGACAATCCAACGCTTCAAAACCAATGAAAGTGTAATTCCTCGCAGGTTTAATAAGGGCATTAAGATCCAATAACCAACCACCCACTTTCGAATTAATAGCATCAACAGAAACCGATTTACCATCAAAACGAGCTACATTACGATATACCCAAAGTTTCCACCAAAGAATCATCGGGATTAACCCAAAAATAATCCTAAACTGCGATTTTAATATAATCAATAGTACCTTTCGGAATAGGCAAAATAGATATCAAATAGATTGGATTGAGCTAAGGACATGCTTGAGCAAAATCAATTTGCCACCATCTGATAGAAATTTGCCTTTCCACCCATCAACCTGTTTGAGAATCTAATTAACAAGGCCCACACAATCTGATCTTTTGAGATGCCCATTGACAAGAGGGACCCCAAATAGTTCGCAGGAAGGAGCCCATGATTGAACACCCCAAAATATCGTTGATCCTCTAAAGCAGTGCATGAGGAGAGTCTTCCGGGGCGAAAATACTACTCTTGTCCACATTAAGTAATTGGCCCAACTCCAATTCATAGGCGTTAATTAAATCCTGGATGTTCTTGAGAGATTTTTTAGTCCCCTTCGAAAAGATAATTAAATCATCCGCAAACATAAGATGAGAGCTGGAACAAGCACTTCGTCGAGGACAAAACCTATCAATTTTCCCGGCTGAAACCCTGCCATTAAGAGATATACTAAGCACATCTTGGATAATAATGAAAAGGGTTGGAGAAATTGGATTTCCTTGCCTAAGACCTCTTTTTCCTTCAAAATAATCGAACACATGACCATTGACCATAATGGAGACACCGGAAAATCAACTTCAAAAGTTTGTCAGAAAAACCAAAAGCTAACATGACTGTTTCCAAAAAAGTCCAGCTAACTCTATCATAAACCTTGGACATATTGAGCTTGAGGGCAAGGTTTCCACCAATTGTCTTTTTGTCAATATCATCGATCAAATCATGCGCAAGAAGAATATTATCAAAGATACTTCTTCCCTTGATAAAAGCTCCATGTTCCTCTGAAATGATGAAGGGAAAAAGACTAGACAAACAGACAACAAGAATCTTAGAGAAAATTTTATAAACAAAATTACAAAGACTAAGGCCGAAAATGACTAATTTTGGATGGATGATCAATTTTAGGGATAAAAGTAGTAAAGGAAGAGTTAACAACTTTGGGAAAGATACCTTCGCAAAAGAAATTATGAATGACCACAATAATGCCCGGCCCAACAATGTCCCAACAGGTAACGAAAAAGCATCCCAAAAATCCATTAGACCTAGGCGCACTCTTACTATCTATAGACTTAACTGTATAAAAAATCTCAAATTCGGAAGGCATCATGGTAAATAAGGAATTTTACAGATCATCCACAATCTTTGGGATAGTGTTAGTGAGCTTATGGTCCCCACACACAACACTCTTTTCTAACATTTCTTGAAATTCCTCCACCGCTAAGGCACCAATGTTAGATTCACCCTCAACCCAATTGCCATCTTTATTCTGGATTTTATTAATATCATTCTGCCTATACCTAATCTTAGCAGAAGTATGAAAAAGGTGGTGTTTCTATCACCATCAACTAACAACTTTTCCCTCGAATTTTGCATCCAAAAAGATTCCTCATCTTTCAAGATGTTTTGAAATGTAACTGCTCCATTACACAACTCATCTTGGAGAGCTTCAGACCACCCCATAGAGTCCATTTGGTGCTCGAGATTCTTAATTTTAGCTTCAGAGATTTATTTTTGCACAACAAGAACACCACCATGATTTTTATTCCAATCTTTCAATGCCAACTTAAGTCTTTTCAATTTAGCAAAGACCATGTTGATAGGCTTATCAGATACCTCATCCTTCCAGTTGCACTTAACCACATCCATGAACCCAGGCCGGCTCATCCAAAAATTGAAAAAACAAAAATATTTCTATAAAGAGCTAGGAGGGATAAGGCAAATAGATAACGGACAATGATCAAAAGAGATACGAGCCTCATAAACAACAATAGGAGTACCAAAATAAACCAACCAAGAGGAGAAAAAGAGGCATCTATCTAACCATTCCCAGGTTTGACGAGCACCTCGGCGATTATTGCACCAAGTAAAAGAATTCCCCTTGAAACCCACATCAACATAGCCAACATTAGCAATAAAACCATTAAATTCCTCCATAGGTCCTGAACTAGCAGGATCACCTCCCAATTTCTCCACAGGATTTGATAGACAATTGAAATCCCCACCAACCATAGCAATATCAGTTGGGAGGATGAGAGTAGAGAGACGGTCCCAAAGATCCCTCCTCTCCAGATAAGAACGAACTCCCCGGACAACTGCATATTTAGTAATACAATTATTAAGGCAAATTTCAAAGAATAAGAATTGATGATGAGCTTCAATTAATTTTATAAGATTAGAGTTACCAAACCAAAAGAACTAAATCGATCCAAAGGGATTAACAAAATTATTTAGAAAAGAAACATGTAGGTTTGAACCGACGAACAACACGGGAATAACCATTAGAATTTATGGACATGGGTTCAAGAATAGCCACTGAGAGAAGGCTATTAGATTTCCTAATTAATTTCTTGAGACGACGTTGGGTAGAGCGATTCATCAGCCCTTGACAATTCCATATTATGGAACTAGACATCAAAGCCATTCTTAGAATGTAACCCCTTCGGGTTAACCCACCGATTGTGTCTTATTTTGATTGGACTACCAAGATGACTCCAACTTTTTCTTCTTCGAAGTTTCCTCGACACCACCTCTTGAAAATTATGATTATTCAGACCATGTCTCTCAAAATTCACGGACCTGATTTCCAAACTCCCATCAACCTCGGAATCTGATTCAGATGGAAGGCCATCACCATGCCCTCAAAATTCCCAAGCCCATGGGCCTCGCTAACTATATTTTCAAAATTCGAGTCCATTGAATCTCAATGCTCCTCAAAGCTCGGAGGGACACATGAACCTGTAGAAAACAAGGAATCTTTTGAGGTAGGGGATGAAATATTTAAATTCAAAGGAACGTCAATAGGAGAAAAGTTATGCAAAATTTGAGGAGAGATTAATATATTATTGGAAATTACCAAATTTGCAGATGAGCCTCTATGAGAAGAATGCGAAGGATCCAAGGATCGATGATTCTCCTTACGCTTAATAAGATCTTTAGGAGTATTGGTATGGTCAAACTTTGACCCCATAATTATGTTATCCTCCATGATCTCAGCCGCAAAAGATGTCATTATGATCCCTTGCATCCCGACAACTCCCAGAGTAGCACCATCATCGGCACTCCGATGTGGTCCAATCTTTCCCTAACAAGCACCCTCGCCGATGATTTGATGAACTCCAGCCTCTACCTGAATCAGAACCTCCTCACCACCAATAGTAGTATTTTCATTAATGTCGACTCCATCCCCCAAATCATTCATTACACTTCTGTCATTGACCATAGGGGCTTTAGGTCGCCATTCCATCCTAGAATTCACCGGTTGGTCACCATGACAATTGTCATCCACTTCAGTAGCTTTAAATAAGGCAAAATAAGTAGTTTTATGGCCTTGTCTATGACACATAGAGCAAAAATTGGTCGAGTTTCGTACTCCACAATCTGCCAACACTCGATTTTGCCATGCCCAAGCCAAATACAATTTGGGTATACTTTCTCAAGGTCCATAAGAATGCAAACACGAGCTTTCATAAATCTGGTTAAATTCTTGGTCTGGTTATCAATCGTTAGCACCTCACCAATAAGGCTAGCCACCGATAGGAGAATACGTTCACTGTAGCAAAGTAAAGGCAGATTTGACAATCTAATCGAAGCCGGCACAATCGATGCATTGGAGTAGGATGCTCTGAAAAAATGACTCCATTTAAAAACTTTCATGGAATAATCCACAATGTCCCATCGATCATGTAGCCATATTTTCACTATATCTTCCTTATTGTCAAAATTAAAAAGAACGTGTCTATGATCCGTAACATACGCTCTACAGCCACCCTTGATCTTCCAATATTTCATCTAGCGTCACACATAATCAATTTCAGGTCTTGCACCATGAGCATTTGCGGGGAATATGATAAACTTTCCAATCAATGCAAACTGGAAATTCGAGGAGCCTTCCAGAATATCCTCTGTATGAAAATATATAGCTGGCTCCCGGAATCGATGCCACCTTGAATGAGGTTAGATTCATGAACAACACCACTCGATGAGGCATGTATATCCTTCACTGCATCAACAAAGGGTCGACCAACCATCCCTGAAGAACCACCCGCCCCAAATGATCCTCCGCCCCTGGATCGCCCGTCATCTTCCTGTTCCTCTTCCAAAGAAGAGAAGATAAGTAGAAAAATAAATATTGCTTATATTTTTCCAATCTAGCTAAGGCAGGCTTATCTAATTTGGCTTGTAGCATTGCATCTTGGGATGGTGCCCATGGTATTCTGGTCACTTTTCGAGATGTGTTCATGAATTAAATGATGGATATCATTTTTATTTACATTTACAACAAAGTTTATTACATTATGGTATACCCAAGGTATCAAATATCAGCCGATATCACTATGTATCGACAATATGTTTTGATTTTTTGACAAATCGATACCGATACCACCCCAATATCAACTGCTACGGGTCATTATCAGCCGATATTGTCCTGTCACGGGATCGATTGATACTAGCTGATAAAAATCTTTTAATATATATATATATATATATATATATATATATATATATATATATATATATATATATATATATATATTTGCCGATACAGTATTGCGAGTTCAATATGTATTGGCCAGTAGGTATTGGTCCAAGATGGACTGATACCCTTTTTATACCTTGGGCACACTTAAAAGATATAACACCTGGTGATTCCACTTGACACACATCCCAAGATGTTACGAGAGTATAAAGTAAGCAATATCCTAAACGGATGGGAGTTCCTAAGACATTTAAAAATAAATATAAATATGTAAACTTAATTACCGATGAAATTAATGTTTTTAAATAATAAAATAAGTATATTATATAATGCTTTATAATAAACGTAATATGAATATAATATTGAAGCATGAAATTCAGAAAAAATTGAAAAATTAATCTAATTTGAGAAAAAAATTGGAGAATCGACAAATCAAAGAAATATTTGATGAAGAGTTTAAGAGACGACCTACTTGGAGAATTTAGCTAAAATTTTGATTAATTTGGAAAAAAAAAATTGTGCATTAATTATTTTACTTTTTTACATGTTTTTGTATTATATAAAAAGCTGATCAATTGCCTCGAAAAGCCCGATAAAGTTTTGATTATTGCGTTAAATAAATCTTAGGCGCTTCGCCCCTCGTGTTTAAGAGAAATTACTAAAACGTAAAAGACAAATTTGGATTGAATATATTTTACGGTGGCAAGACCCTTGGAATATGGGAATCGACGGGCATGCTGTTCCTATTTTATTTATTTATTATTTATTTTTATGAATCTGTTTTGTTGATAAGGATTCTTTTGACTGTATTTGCAGGCTTTTGAGCTTTGATCGAAGGGTGGGCGTCCAATGATACCATTTTAGTGTTGATTCTAATGATGTCATCTTCGCTATAAACAATAGCATATGGCCGGCCACTTGGAACATCTCTGATTTATGACCTCTGAGGCTGTCATCGTCGACGTAAGATTTATCAAAGCATCTCTATCTTTTCAATTGATACTCGATGCATACTATGAAGCATTAGCCACCGAGTTTTACATTAGCCTTCGTTTGTGGATTTTTGGGACTCTGTTATAGATCAAAGTCATGTATTGACGCTAGTCAATAAGATAGAGGCCACTTAATAGTTGGAGTGACCAATCGAATTAGCAAGGTTGGTGCATCCCACCTCATGGAAGAGCAGTCGAGCAGTCCTCGGTTATTTCGTGGCCATGCTGACCCACATGCCATAATATTATATGGTTTTATGTTTAGGTCCCTGCCCTGGTTTTGTTTCAAGGATGGGCTTAAGTCCCCACCCAAAACCCGTCATGACATGTAGCATTCACAATCATATATAGCCCAAGGTCAAAATTATATATACCTCTTATTAAGAAGCTACAAGAAAGAGAAAATAAATGGCCAAAAAAAGATTTTGACAAATTCATGGTAGTCAATGCTTTTTTTTGCCCTTCATGCTTTAAATCAGATGGTGCAGATAGTTTTAGATAGATTTTCAGTCCAATCATAGGGTGAATCTGATCTAAATGACGGCGGCATTGTGAACCAATTGAGCGATGACCTAAACAATGAACTATTTATTTGCACTTTTAGAATATGAGTGTGGAAAGGAGACTTTCACGGGCCTCTAAACAATGAACTATTTATTTGCTCAACCTCAGCTAAGGATATTTTTGTTTACAGCCTGCTATTCTCTCTTTGCAGCCACTCGTTTGAATCATATAATATATGTGTGATATGTGGAATAAAAATATGATTATCCTATGGTAGACCCATGATCCCAAGATCCATTGTATGAAAGATTGGGACGAAAAAATGGGTCTCTGCAGCATACCTCAGACCAGTCAATGCTTTTAGCATGTGAAACCTGGGCTGAGAACAGAAATCTGAGATTATAAAAGTATTCATCACCTAAACACTAAACTATTTATTTGCTCAACCTCAAAATTTTCAGAGCAGACTTGTTTCATAAGGACTTGTTTTCCGAACTATCAATCCTGTAAGTATATATATATATATATATATATATATATATATATATATATATATATATATATATAAAGCCGAGAAAATCTAATTTTTAGCAATTGTGCAAAGGGATTGATCACCCATTATTGTTGCTAATATGGAATATGTCTAAGTGTAGCTCATCATATATTGGGGCCATGGTTTTTGGAGTCTAAAAAAGGAAGGAATGAAAAGTAGAAAAACCTGTAGTTGCTTGGACGCTCTGTGAGAGATGGTTAATGGCTATCAGGTCGAACCAGTTGTCTTTGTAAGTAGTTGTCGTTGCTGTTTCGCTTAATCTCTCCTTTGTAGGCTTTGCCAACACAGATGTCACCACCCTCAGATAGTCCCTCCGCCTCTGGATACTAGTCCGGGCTTTATTGGTAACGGAGGGAAGGTTCCTATGTGGCGCAAGAAGCTTGGTATCCATAAGAGAGAGAGAGAGAGAGAGAGAGAGAGAGAGAGAGATGAACAGAAGACTTTCCGGGAGCATATAAGAAAGGGTTTGAGAAATCACAAAGAGGAATCTTTCAATACACTATGTTCACTCCAAGAAAAGATGCCGTTGTTGTTTTTACTTGTATTTGGATTATTAAATATAATGGGTGGTAATGTTTTAAAAACAGGACCGGACCTGTTGGACCCGGGATCCAACTATGTTCAACCATACTGGTGCAAGAAAAAAACTTAATAAGTTTATAGGATCATGTTATATGGAGGATAAATTTTATACAGGCAAATTACAAGCGATTGATGTGCCGCGATGCAATTGGCTGCAAGCGCGGTGGGGCTCAATTAATACAGGTCATGCAGCTAATCACGTTCAGCCACCTCAACTACCTGCACTTTGTCCTCAACAAACCTGTCCTTTTATAATTTTCCAAGCTTAGCTTTTACTGGTTTTGGAAATAGACATTATAAATAATAACCTTTCTTAAGGTCAACGAACATTAAACACTGAGCCTTTTTGGTTAAGCCTTACAATTTATTACGATTCAATTGATTTTGGGTTCAAATTTCCTCCGCAACATATACGCTTTTTAAAGAGTGAAATTGGCTTAGAATGGGGACCATTATTTGCAACCAAGCATTTTCACCGTTAAAACTATTAACTGCCTTGAATCAGACCGGAGATCGTTTTTTGTCCTCATATTCTTTACAACAGATTTTAACATCATGGCCCACCTATTGAAATCCCAAGCTGCGAAGACTGAATCTTAAGTGTTGCAAATACTAATACCTAAAAGGACTTATGATGAGCTGACTCGAACTGGCTGGTTTAATGCAAAACCCTATCGGTATCTCCATTAAAGTAGAAAAATGGAAACTTTGAACCGAATGCCACTACAAAAATAAGACTATTAAAGGCAATTTTTTACAGTAAAAAATTATCGCTATTAAGAAAAAAATTATTAAGTGCTATTAAGACTATTAGCGGCAATTTTTTTGTTAATATCGGCAGTTTTTAGCTACGGCTTAATGTAATATTTTTTGTAGTGTGTCCCCTTATTAAGTTCTATTACTTATTTCTAAGTATACGAGGCATACTTCGAAAGAAGACCATACTTAATGTTGACCTTTTGACCATGGCTGAACCATTGATTGTGCTCGAGGCAGTCTTGGATCTTGCTTTTGCTTTAATATATATATATATATAGGTAGCCGGTTAGGTCCTCCAATGGAGGACGGTGACCGTCCTCCAAGATTCATGTGGAGCTTCATATGGCATCCAAAACACTTTTTGAGTACCACGTGGAGCACAGGTGGACAGTTTAGATCAATATTAAAAAAAAAAATCGAAATTTATTTTTTAAATTCACAAGTCAAAGTTTGACGATTTTCATTGGTCCACATTTCATGGTTCAAAATATATACGATGGAGATGAGTTTTTAATTTATTTTTTTTTACAAAGATGATCTAAGCAATGCAGCCAAGATCCACATGGCACCCAAAAGGTGTTTTGGATGCCATGTGGAGCTCCACGTAAAAGGTTGAAAGACGGTGACCGTCCTCCCATAAAGGACCGAGGCCTTTTCCATATATATATATATATATGTGTGTGTGTGTGTGTGTGTGTGTGTGTGTGTGTGTGTGAAAGTAGGCAAATTTACTCCCTAAGAAAAAAAACATAACGGGTGTTATATTTAATTTGAAAGAGCTTCCGCATTGTCATCACCCACGAGAAGTAAAGAGTTGCAGAAAAAAAAAACAAGAAAAACAAACCTATTATCCTAAACGAATGGCTGGGATTCCTAATCGATGAGCGTCAAAACATGTTCGAATGCTTGTTGGCATTTCACCATGAGTTGAACAAATCCCAACCATACCAAGCAAGGCTATCAACTATTTTCTAGAGAAATGATTGGAAATTCGCTCTCATTTTAAGAGAAGTCTCTTGATTCTATCTTTAACCATATTTTCACAGTCCAAGGACAAGGCCCACTATTAAGGGTATTGGCCACAAGTTTTGAGTTTGTTTCAATATGCACCATGCAATTGTTGTTCATCAACACCAATCCATCATATAGAGCAAGAATCTTTGCATAATTGTTTGTGTTAGGAATTCAACTAATACTACTTAACTTCCTATTGTGATGAATATGAGAAACGGAAAAAGACGCAAAAGCAATCACACACAAAACAAGAAAATTTATGTAGTTCACCCAATCTAGGGCTACGTCCATGGAGTATATGCACTATTTATGAATGTTTACAATGCACATACTCTCTTCTCTCTAGTGCACTCTCAAGCAAGATCTGATACGATCTTCAATAGCCAAGACACTTTTAAACCAAGGACGTAGTCCTTCAAAGAACAGAGAAGAGATCTGTCGAAGTATAGTAACGATTTCGGCACAAGAACGGCTGCGATCAGATGCTTCAATCCCCTAACCTTTCTTCAATACCTTGCCTCTCAGGTAGTCACTTGTTTTCTCAGACCAGCAAACTCTCAGTTGGAACCCTAGAATAACTTATGTTAATAAGGTCCAAAACCCATCAGGAAACTTGACCTAGAAAATCTTTTATAATAGCCAAACAGTCCAAATCTGCGGAACTACTCCGCTCAGAATCGATCGATCAACTTCACTTACTCGATCGATCGATTTCAACCCGATATAAATCCAACAATATATGCTCATATCGATCGATCAACTTTTCAAGCTCGATCAATCGATTACCAGCAGTGAGCAACCTATTTATTTCCATCCAGAATCGATCGATCGCTCTAAGAGCTTGATAAGCTTTGAAAAATACCGCTTTTCACCCCTTAATCTGGCCTTTGATGGACCTCTGAACAAGCTAATAATGGTTTTTAAGTGTGCTTTATAGATAACAACAAAATAAGAGATTATTGCTGCAATCCTTCATTTTCAAGCCAAGAAGATGGAATTTCAAGTCAAGCTATGGAGCTGATGGGTTTACCAAGAATACACCATGGTGGCCCACAACCAAGTGACCATTTTGATTGCCTAAAGGGACCCTAAAAGTCCAACAGAAGGAAGAAAGGTGGACCCAGGCACAGAAGACTGCTGCAGCAGTCAGTGCACAGCAGCAGCCATGGATAGAGGATCTCGCGAAGCTAAGGCTCGCTGCATTAAAACAGCTCGCTAAGACCTCGCGCAACTCAATTGAGCCTCGCGAGCCTTTAGGCTACGGGATTTTAAACTTCGAGAGCCTGGAGAGGAGCCCAGCGAGAGAGTTCCCTATCTTTGATCTTCGTGAGCCTGAATGTGAACCATGCGAGCTGCCTTATCTTCAAAATCCAGCCTCGCAACAGTCAAGCGAGAGTCTAGCGAGAACATACACTTGGAGCTTCAACCTTGCGAGCTACTTTGTTCACGCCAATTCATCCTTGCGAGCTGCTTTGTTCACGCCAAAAGATCCTTGCGAACTGCAATTCAACTTCGTAAGATGCAAAAATCAAACATATTCAACTGCGTGAACCTCGGGGTCCCCACTTCTCAGTCCATACACAAGGACTATGTGGGTATTTCCCAACGTCTAGGACACACCTCCCGAGGTGCCTAGCTGTCCCACACGAGGCAATCCAAGGGCCACAGATAGGCCATGACATCAACTCCAAAGCATTCTCATTTTGGATTGGCAAATACAAATTAGGGTTTATGGTTTGTATAAATAAAACAGTTTGCTGTTTTATAAATTATCCAGGATTAGCCTGAGATCATTTTTAGGGTTTTAACTTTTTAGGGTTTAGTTCCCTTTCTTTATTTTCCCCTTTCTTCTTCCTTAGCTCAGCAACAATGCTGGGCTAAGTTCTTTGTAGAAGCTAGTTTATTTTAGTTTTGCAATGGGTTTTGTTCAAATAGAGTGAACTGTTTTGGGGTTTGCACAGGCTGATGCCTTGAGGGCAAACATTGTAAGTTCTATTTTATGCAATGAAATACCATTTATATAGTTTAATTAAATCTGTATTTCTCTATATTTTTCATAGATTTTTATTGGTTTGATGCTCCCATGGTTACCTGAGCTTGTAGCCTTGTAACCATGGTGGCAGCAGCAGTTATCCTGTTCTACCTCATTATCTCTGAGGAAAATAACCTTTGAGGATAGTCTATGACCATTTAAGTGGACAGATTATAGCCCTAAGGCTGGTCTAAGTCATAGATTTGAAATGGATTATTCTTCTCTGCACTTGAGCTTGTAGCCTAGTGAGAGATTGTTGCAGAGCCAAACTCTACTCTGTTTTGCATCACCATCATTAGTGTTTAGATATGAGATTTTATAGAGATTGCAGACTTGTGAGTTGAGTCATTGCAGGCCTTTTGTAGCAATGACCAGCTGAGTATAAGTCCCCATTCAGCCTGGGATCTCTTGTGGTTCCCACTTGATTCTCAAGGTCTGTTTGATCCTATGGATGTCTGAGCTTGTAGCCTTGCAAACATAGTGTCTGCAATGGTATTTATTTTGATCTAATTCATTGAATGAAGGAAATCTCTAAGGATAGTTTGTGACCATTCAAGTGGACGGAGGATAGTCTGTGATCATTCAATCCATTCTTTTGGAATAGGTTAGTGTTCTGATCTAACCCTTTGATTGGATGAAGTCCTTGAGGATAGTTTGTGACCATTCAAGTGGAGAGACTATAGCCCTGAGATCAATTCATACCTTTGGCTTGGGTTATATTCTTTTACCTTGCAGATGTCCTTGTAGCTATCTAAAGGACTGCTGCAGATCCCAATCTACCACTGAGTTGCAATGTTGATTTAATCTTAGCTATTTACTTCTCCTTGTTTTCACTTTATTTCCTCATTCCATCATCATTCTTCTTTTCCCTTCTTTAGCTGTAGTTTATTTCTGTTTTTAGTTTTATTTTAGTTGTGGCACCTAAACTTCCTCTCTTTACCTTGCTTTCTAGCTTACGTTTAGAGTTGCCAGATATGTAGTCAGATCTGGAGTTACTATACAACCCTTGAGATCTTAGATCATCACTCCCTATGGGATAAACTCTTACTTCGTAAAACTTACTACAACAGGCCCTATATCTTGCAGGTTTGTGTATTTTAGATTGCTATTTTGTGTTTGCTTTGTGTTTTGCTCCATCCCTTTCATTCCACCTTTTTATTATGATTTTTACCATCTCATTTTAATAATAATAACAAGCATATAAAATGTCCCAACAGAGCTCGATCGATCAATTGGAACTCGAGACAACTCCTCAAAGCATCTCAAATACAACGCTAGGGATTAAACCTATTCAACAATCTCCACCTAGGTTTCATCCCCAACCGTGTCACCGACCCAACGGGCATCAACATTTGCAACAAGTGTTGATCAAATTTTGGCAATGCCTAAACTTATTCTGTGTAGCTGGTCTGGTCAACATGTCCGTTGCGTTCTCTTTCATATTGATCTTCTCAATCGATATTTCTCCATCTTCTATTATATCTCTGAAAAACTTATATCAGACACCTATATGCTTTGTTCTAGCATGAAAGATTTGATTCTTTGCTAGATGAATGACACTCTAATTGCCACAGAAGATATCAGTGGTCTCATCAACCTTTCCAATTCACTGACCAAACCCTTAAGCCATGAGGCTTTCTTAGTAGCTTTTGTAGCCGCTATATACTCAGCCTCTATAGTTGACAACACTACTATCCCTTGAAGCATAGACTTCCAACTGATCGCTCCATCTGCCAAGATGAACACTTATCCCATGATAGACCTTCTTCTGTCAAGGTCACCAGCATAGTCGGAGTCAACGTAACCGTAGAGATCCAACTCGCATGTATAGACCTTCAAACATCCACCCATTTTCAGTTATACCTTTAAGATATTTTCAATATCCCTTTAACCGCAAGCCAATGCTCTCTACCTGGATTAGATATATACTTGCAAACCACACTTGAGACTCGCGTTAAATCTGGTCATGTACTCACCATGGCATACATCATACTCCCAACAATATTTGTATACGAAATATTCTTCATGTTTTCCCATTCTGCATGTGTGGACAGACTCATCTTCTTTGTGAGTTTAAAGTGCTCTGCTAGAGGAGTTGATACAGGCTTGACATCATTCATATTATACTTCTCAATGAGCTTTTGGATAAAAGTCCTTTGCGTTCGCTAAAGCCTCTTCTTCTCACGATCTCTCATGATTTCCATACCTAGGATCTTATTTGAGAAACCAAGATCATTCATCTCAAATTTCTAGCTCAATATTGTTTCAGCATGTTGATTTCAACCTTGCTACTTGCTACTATCAGCATATCGTCTATATAGAGAATTAGGAATATTCTCTCTTTCACAATACTCTTTCCAGTAGACACAATAATCATATTGTCCCCTGTGATATCCTATGCTCAACATATATGAATCAAACTTCTTGTACTACTGTCTGGGTGTCTTTTTGAGGCCGTAGAAGGATTTCTTCAATTTACAAACGAGTGATTCTGACCCTTCTGCTACAAATCCTTCTAGCTGTCTCTTATAAATCTCTTCTTGCAGATCTCCATAGAGGAAAATTATTTTCACATCCATCCGTTCTAGTTCGAGATCTTTCTGAGAAATGACGACCAACAATGTGCAAATCGATGTGTGTTTCACAACCGGAGAGAATATCTCATTGTAATTGATACCCTATTTATGAGAGAACCCATTTGCAACTAGCCTTGATTTGAACTTCAGAGTTTGACTCTTATCATTTTTTTTCTTTCGAAAGACCAATTTACAACCGATGGCCCTCGTCCCTTTAGGAAGTTCCATGAGATCCCAAGTCTCATTTTTCAAAAGTGACTGTTATTTTTCTTCCATAACTAACTGCCACTTTACTACATCTGTATCCACCCAAGCTTCTGGAATTGTGTTTGGTTCCCCATTCTCTGTGATGAGTGTAAGTGCTAAAGAAATCATATCTTTAAACTTTTCAGGACGCTTCTTCGTCCTTTCTGACATTCTCAAGGTAACCTGAACCGGTACCTAGGACTACAAAGTCTTGAGAAATTGTGTCATCATGCTCTATTTCAGAGTCTTCATTATCTTTCTCATTTTGCTCATGTCTTTCAATATCAACTTGTACCTGAGGTTCACTAGATGACTGAGGTGTATCTTTCACCTTTTTCATCGAAAACTCATATTTATTGAAAGTAACATCTCTTTCAACTATCACTTTGTGAGATTGTGTATCACACAAATGATAACCCTTTACTCCTTCGCCATAGCCAATCAAGATACGCTTTTTGAATTTTGGATTCAACTTGGATCGTTCACTTCCCTGAAGTAATGTATACGCCGCACATTCAAACACCCTAAAATGAGTAACTTCTGTGTCTTCCATACCAAACCTCATCTATAGTTTTTTATTTCAATATCACTGAAGGCGACCAGTTAATGAAGTAACATACTGTGTTCACTACCTTTGCCCAGAACCCATGACTCAAGCCGGAATGATTCAACATATACTGCACTTTTTCTAATAGTGTTTTGTTCATCCTCTTGGCCATACCGTTTTGTTGAGGATTTCTAGGAATTGTTAAGTACCTAACAATTCCTTGAATCTTCACCTTTCTGTTTGTCTATTTTTCAACTATACTCTTTCACTGCTTGAATTTTTGAAACACATCCGACTTATTCTTAATCGGATACACCCAAACTTTCTTGGAGTAGTTATTTATGAATGATAAAAAGTAGTTGGCTCCACCTACTGAAGTAACTTTAGTCGGTCCCCATACATCTGAATGTATGTAGTCAATTAGCCACTTCGAAGTATATTTTCCTATGGAGAAACTAACCTTCTTCTGCTTCTTGAAGATACAATATTCACAAAATTTTAATTTATAACTTTGAATGTCAGAAATTGCCTTATTATTTATGAGCTTTGTCAGCCCACGTTTCCAAATATTTTTTACCTAATTTTGAGTACCTTGATAAGCGTGCTCAAAAAAGTTAAGTGACGAATTGTGAGGATTCGGGCATGTAAACCTAATTGATGATTTTTGGTCAAAGGAGATTTGATTTGAAATGGTGGAAGTCAAATATTTAGTGACTTATACACTAAGTTGTGTGTTTGCACTTAACACTGGAAATAATTACAAGTTAAGTGGATAGACTTGTAAATAAAAAGATCATGATATTTTGGTCAAATATCATGATATTTTGATATGACAAATGGAATTATAAAGAGAGAAATGTAGAGGAGAAGTTTCATTCTTCTTCCTCTCATGAGAACCAAAAAATTTAAGCTTTTGCAAACCTTCTCTCTCCTTTGTTTAGATCCTTTTGTAATAGCAATACCTCTCCCCATCTCAGCTGTATAAAAGCTTAGAAAGCAACTTCTGATTGTGTGGATAAATTGAGAAAGAAGGATAGGGGAGAGTGGATAATTCTGTGTATAGTTTGAGCTGTTGCTCTAACAGCAAGGTTGGAGATGGACTGAATTTTGGAGTCCAACTGAAATTGCAGCTTGATCTGGTGCTTAGAATTGGAGCAACGGAAGCTAAATGATTCGAACTAAAAAGGTAGGCTTTTAAACACCTTTGATTAAAGTTATTTATACTTAGAATAGTTTAGATAAATGATGCATATAGAATAGATAACAGGTTAGTATTTTGGAACAAAATTGCAAGAAAGGAGATAAAAATTGAAAAACACTGACCTTTACAAATTCGACTATCGAATTAAAATTTGATGATCAAATTTTAGAGAAATTTGACTGATGCACTTTTGGGTGAATTCGATGCTCGAATTCAAATTCGACCATCAAATTTAGAATTCGATGATCGAATTCTGCCCTATTTTTCTGGTCATTGGAAATGTCTGGGAAAGGTCTTAGTTGGTTTTTGTTTGGATCGATGAACCTTTTTTTTTACACTATTATGGGGTTAATACTTGTAGGTCCCAATTTGAATCCATTGAGAGGACTTCTTGGTTTGTTTCTTTGACCAATTCAAGTCAAGTCAAGGTAGGGGAACCCTAAGACTTGGTTGCATTTTATTTAAAGTATTTGGTTATTTTTGTTTAAGGCATAAATTCTAAAATTTTGTTAGAAACAACATGATTAAGAACTTTGAAACTGTAATATCAATAAGGACTCAGAAATTGTGAAAATTTTGAACCTCATCTTTGAATGTGAATTTTGTATTAGAACTTAGAAAATCTAAATATGTATTATGTACATAAAATTTGATATGTTTAGTATCCACATTTGATTTGAGGTTCATTAGAACGAAACCCTAGATTCTGCCAACCGTGTTGACGGTATTTCAACCTTGCACAAGTTTTCCTCATTACGTAGGGGCTTGTTGCACTTTCCGAAAAAGGGTTCATGAACGACGATGGTCAGTAGGGTTTCCCATCGGTGATACTCGTGCTCTCATGCTAGTATGTAATTTGGGAGATACAATTAAGGTCGATGCTAGTATGCTAGTTTGTGGCCCGATGATCAGGTCGAGGTTTACTTCTCCTATAATTTCTCTTCTGGTGTTGTCGAATCCCCTGGCGCTTGTTATGAATGGCTCGCACAAATTTTAATCGTCGTCCTTAGAGGGCATACGTTCAGTGCCGACCCGTTGTCTATTAAGACCAACGGCACCACCAGGTTTCCCATTTTCACTATTATATTCAGGGGCTTAGAGTGGTTGTTCCCCTCGAGCGACAGATCCGCATCAGTGAATGAGATGGCATTTGGGGCCAATACTTACCCGATTATTTCTCCCACCTCATCTGGATTACGTAGGCGAAAACATGTGCGTCTTTGAGTGCTCCCATTAAGGCTTGAAAGTGGAGCGGAGATGTGATTAACAAATCCCACACAATAATATGTGCGGGTATTCTCTTGAGTTATGTCTCCAACACGTGCTCTCTGGCCATTTTCTCAAAGGGGTTCCCTGCGGCCTGCTCTTTCTTCTTCTCTTATCCTCTGACGGCCTCGATGCTTCTGGCTGTATAGAAATCCTGTCAGATCAGATAATAAATTCAGCAGTCTCCTCTCAGTTGCAACCAGCATTCATATCCATCTGTTCATAGCTTAACGGAACTTGATGCGGGTTATAGGCAGGTTTCAGGATGAGGAAGGGAGTGCATGATGATTCTGGGGATGATTGGGCTGAGTATGTCGGATTCTCGGGTCTGACCAGGTTAACTCCAATGGGGGCAGAATGGTAGTGGCGGGAATTGGCGAGGTTGGATTTGTGGGTGTGGAGGGGACTTGTACAGGTACTACCTAGGCGTGGTAAAACCAGTGGTGATTGGGAGCGGGTGATAAGGGGAGTGGGTGAGGGGTTGTTTGTTTGGGTGGGTGGAGTTGGATTGGGGGCGAAATAGCGAAGGGATGGTGGGGGTGTGACTGGGATGGAGTGACTGGGAGACGTCGGAGGCGCGGGTGGAGCGGGGTGATAAGGATATGAAGGGTTTGTATATGGGTGGCATGATGGGGCAATGATGGGTTTGTGAATAAAACGGGGTAGATTGGGGATGATGGAGTTGTGCATGGAGCGGGGTGATTGGGATATGACGGGGTAGTGGATGGAGCAGGGGGGTATGGATATGAAGGGTTTATATATGGGGTGGCATGGTGGGGCAATGATGGGTTCAAGGATGAAATGAGGTGAATTGGGGATGATGGAGTTGTGCATTGGGCAAGATGATTTGGGGATAGCGGGGTGATATACTGGGTGGTGGGATTTGGGAGTGTGTATGGGATGGGATAATTTGGGGATGGCGTAGTGTATTGAGTGGAGAGATTCGGGGGTGCGTATGGGGTAGGGCAGTATGGGGATGGTGGAGTTATGTATGGCGTAGGGAGATTTGGGTGTGACGGAGGGGTATATGTGGTGGCTGATGGTGGGATAGTGTAGGGGATGGGGTGATTGGAAGGTGGGGTGTACTGTGGGGTAAATTGGGAGTGAGGCGGATATGTGTATGATTGCGGCGGGGTTGTGCCCGTTTGGATTTGATAGGCGGGAGCGGGAGTGGAAAAATACTGTCCTAAATCTAAGGGCTCCTCTTGGTATGTCGAGGTGAGGAAGTAATCGGCTACGTACAGCGGCTCGATCACCCCTACACATGGTTTGTCCTTATTTAATCGGGGAAATGAAAACTCTTCTTGATTATTGATGTAATCTGAGGGATCAAACTCTTCTTCTTCCTCTTCTACCCAATGGATGTTAGGCCTGAGGCTTCCTAGGTGCGGGGGTAGAGGGGCTTGATGGATGTTCTGATTTTGCCCTTGAGGAGCGGTGGGGGAACAATTTTTTCTGCCTCTATTAGATCTTGGACCGCGTGCTTTAGTGGGAAGCACCGGTCCGTAGGGTGACCCGGCCCCTGATGGAAGTTATAATACAAGTTCGGGTCATAGTTTCTCAGGATTGGATTGGGTGGTGGGCGAGGCTGGAGTAAATTGACTAGACCTTTTTATAGCAATACCGGCAATAAGATACTTAAGGATTGCCCCAACGGTGTGAACACTCGTTCGAATCGTGCTCTCATCTGTTCCTGGGTAAATGGGGCTCTTGGTCCATTGTTCGGCCTTGGCGCTTGCTCAAAACGGGCTGGGGGTGGTTGCGTGGCCTGGAGCTGTATCGGGGGGGATTGGTATTGGCCTGGGGGTAAACGATGTTCTGTACCTCTGTCCCTGGTCTTTTTTCAATTCTTGGTTCTGCAGCCTTTTGAACCCCGGTGGCCCCGTTGGCCATGCTCTTTCCCAACCTGCCCACTCTAACGGCGTCTTCGCAACGGTTGGCATTTCGGACCAAATCAGCAAAACTGGACTATTACTAATACACCAAAAAATTTGCGATGAGTGGGAGAGCTCCCTTGGTTATCAATTCAATCTGCTCATCATTAGGAATCAGGTGAGTCACCTGAGTGGCCAATGCCCTCCACCTTCCTAAGTAGGCACTGAAAGTTTCATCATGCCTTTGCTTCAAACGGGCCAGATCCGACTTCCTTGGCTCTGTCCATATTATAAACATACTGTTCTTAGAATAAGTGTGTCAGATCATTCCAAGTTTTTATCATGGATGGTTCTAGGGACGTAAATCATCTCAGTGTTGGGCCCGTTAGACTCTTTTGGAACACTTTGATGAGGAGTCATTCATCTCCGCCGTACTGGCACATATCCCCACAGTAAGATTTTAAGTGGGCGATGGAGTTGCTAGTGCCATTATATTTATCGAATGATGGCATCTTAAATTTTTGTGGTAGGGAGACATCCGAGAACAGACATAAGTTTGAAAAGTCTGTCGAATGTAATTCTAGCCCTCCCATCTTCGTCAGCTGCTTCTGTATTCTATCTATTTGTTCTTTCAGCTGCTATGATTCTTTTGAGGTTGTAGCTGGGACTGCCTCCCTTGATTTTGTTCGACCCTGGGTGTGACGATGGTGGGCCTGGGGTGGCCGAAGCTCGCAGCTCCTCCACTGTTGCGGATCTCGTCCTCCTCGTACTATTGGTCATTGTACTGGTGAGAGGCGAGGTCCGCTATTTAGACGTGGGGGTGATGGGTTGGATGACATGGTGGGGCCACAAGGCTTGTAGGGGATGGGAAGGAGTGAATGGATGAGTGATTTGCGGATGAATGATGTGTTGAGCTGGGTGCACATTCTGGGGGTGATGGGGGTGTGGTTGATGTGGCGGGATGCTGTAGGCGTGGTTTTAAGGAATAGAGTGGATTGGATTTTCTGTTGGAGGCGGGATGGGGGCATAAGGGGTATAGGTGAATGAACGGTACTGGTGAAGGGGTAAGGGGTTCGTGAACGGGCCTTGATGAGTATGGGTGGACGGGCCTTGGGTTTGATGGATTTGGGCTTGATGGTTTTTGAAGGCTTGGGTTGATGGGCCTTGGGCCTGGGTGTGGGGGTTGGATTGATTTTGGGCCAATGGGCCCTGTTGGGTTTGGGCTAATGGGCCATGTTGGTATTGGGTGTGGGGTGATGGACCTTGGGCCTGGGTTTGATAGGTTTGGGCCCAAGGGCCCTGGGGGGCTTGGAATTGGGCTTGGGCCTGAGTCTGGTGGGTTTGGGCTTGAGCCCATGGGCCTTGAGAGTTTTGGGCCTAGGCCCATGGGCCTTGAGGATTTTGGGCCTGGGTTTGGTGGGCTTGGGCCTGAGCTTGGGTTTGGGAGTGGGCTTGGGCCTGGGCCTGGAATTGAGGTAGGGGATCTTGGATGGTATGAATGATGGGTGGTTGGGCATGGCCATGGGGTAATGGGGTATGAAGGTTTTGGAGACCTGGATGTAGGGTTTGGAATGTAGGGCTCCAAGAGGTAGCCCACAAGTCATACATCATTCTCATGTCCTCCATTGAGGGCATGGATTCAGGTGTGAGATTGGAGGGTGATGGCCCATTCAAGGATGGAGGGGGTTTGGTGAAATTGGGCATGACCCGGGTATGGGGGTATGAATGATTGTGCTTGGAGGGTATGGATGTATGACTATGGAAGATGGTGGGTTACTGGTCATACCCTAGGAAAAGTTGGGATTGACCTGGGTAAATAGGGGGGGTATATTGGGATGTGGATAGGCCATGTGATGTGAAAGGCATGTGAGATGAGGTGGATGGGATATAGGATGTAGGGGGCATGAATGATGAGGTGGATGGGACGTGGGAGGTAGGCGGGGGATGGGGCTCCCGATGGGGTCTTCGGGAGTAGGGGGTGCGGTAAGGGTGTATGGATGGGAGATGGGGATGTATGGGTCGGTTGGGAAATGAGGATTTCAGTAGGGGATGAGATGGGGGTATGTTGGGAAAATGTAAGGGCGGGGAATGGGGTGGATGAGAACACGGGTGCCCCAAATGGACCCGTGACATCGAACCGGGTTTGGGTGAAGGTGTTGGAGATCGGGTCTTCTCCTATATGGGAATGGGATGGGGATGATGGTGGGGATATATCGGCGCTCGACATGATCCGCTGACGAGTGTAGTATCGATGTCTTGGGTAAGGGTCGTATACCTTCCTAGTTCTATTTCTACGGGTTGGTTTTGAGGTCGCCGCAATGACGGTCACACCGAAAGTATACGTATATACAAATTTTTGATTTTTCTATGTATATAATTTTTTTGAATTTTTCAAATGAAAATTATCTCCCCTATTTAAATGAATGATGATCTGGTGCCCTAAAAAAATTCCCTTCTCGGGTGATATATGCACCTTTAGTAGGTCCCACGACGGAATCCGACACACTTCGGAAGAAGCGAAAGGGAACCCTTTCGTTCTATTAAAGGTGAGGGAATCCACGCAAACGACCCGATCCCCCGGAGCAAATCAATGAGAAGTTGCCTTCTTTTGACTGGGCGGGGGCATATTGGGCGTTATAGAATGCGGGAGGCTACTGTGGGCACTAATACCGCTAATCGGGAAACTTGGGTGGTGGATTGGGCCTCAGATCGGGCTGCCTGAACCCAGTTTATACTGGGCGTATGTGTTATATACGCCTGACCAAAACTAGCAAATTTGGTTGAGCGTATGTATTATATACGCCTGACTTAAATCTGGGGATTTTGGCTGGGCGTATATATTATATATGCCTGAGTATTTATGGGGATTTGTTGTTAGGCGTATTTAATATATACCCCTGGCAAAATCTGTTCTTCCAGCTCTGTTTGACAGTGAACAGCAAGCCCACAATGAGTCTTTGGAATTAGTTTCCTGAGAGGGATGCTCCTGGGGACTGCTGTGTATGTTATCGGGTCATTCCTTTCCGCTTCCTAGGGATACACGACTGAATTCGGGCTGTCTACGCTCTCACCATTGCGGGTTTTACGGCTTGATCAGAATTGGCAACCCAATCGATATACCTCCGGTACAAGCGCCTTCTTAGGTACTAGAAGGGGTGGTTCTTTTAAGGATCATCACCACTAGGGCTGCCGCCTTACTAGGAACCAGGTAAGTTATATCTGTGCCTAAACCCTCCGAAAACTACCCAAAATGTGTAAAAACAGATTTGATTATGTCCCTACACTGTTGGTTCACTTTTAATTACAAATTTTTAAAGGGGAGTGAATTTAAGTCCAAGTTCGGGTCGGGGATGACAAGCCCGTGCCGCCTCAACGGCGTGGCCCTTTGTTAGGATATGATGAAGTAAGAAAATGACGCGGGCCAAGCGACAGTGTTAAAATTTAAAACCGAATCGTAAAGGTAAGTAAGAAAGGTGTCAGTCAAGTGACTAAGCGAAAATTGTTGAAATTTAAAGCCGAAACGTAGGGGTAAGTAAAAAAGGTGCCAGTCAAATGACTAGGCAAAAATTGCTGAAATTTATAGTCAAACGTAGGGGTAAGTAAAAAAGGTGCCAGTCAAGTGACTAGGCAAAAATTACTGAAATTTAAAGCCGAAACGTAGGGGTAAGTAAAAAAGGGTGCCAGTCAAGTGACTAGGCAAAAATTACTGAAATTTAAAGCTGAAACGTAGGGGTAAAAACAACAAAAATGAAAGAAAAATAACAGAAAATTAGAAAAACAACAATGGTTAATAAAGATTAAAAAAAAGGCCAACAAGAGAGGAAGCGCTAGGGTGATATCCCTAGCAGAGTTGCCATCTGTGTAACCATGGATTCCCTCGAACCCATCGCGGCGATGCGCACACGATGGAATGAATGTAGAGTCGCCACCCGGAGCTTTTGGTGACCCGAGAAACCTTTAAATCAATATTTTGAGCACCGAAGTGCTAAATATGACTCTGATTTACCGATTTTTGCCAAAGGCTCTAGGGTAGCGGTCTCTATCTATGGCTAAAAGGAAAATAAATGGGCGAAGCTTTCCCTTGCCCGAAGGCAATACGGTCCTATCAAGCTTTGAGCCAAACCGAAATTTTAGCGGCGTAACGACTTGAATCCTTGGACGGAGGAGACACCAAGAAGGTTGAGGAAGAGAGGGGTGAGCCGAAGCTCATGGGCCCTTGTTGCACCGTTGAAGACCTTCGCTTTGGCATGCTTCCGATGGCTTTAAATGACTTAATCGGTAGGGGAATGGATTCTAATGCTAGGATTTGGTAGATGGGAAGTGTAGGATGAAGCTAGAGATTAAACTTGACTAAAAAAAGAGTGATCTAATGGTTGAAAGGGGTTAAAAGGGGTGAACTAAGCATGCTGGAATTCTGTTTGAAGAATGCAAAATAAAATAGAATTTTCTCTCACTAGGGCTCTCTCTCTTAAGCTTAACTTTCAACCTTAATTTTTCAACCCTTTGGGAAGAGGGGGTGCCTCTCTATTTATAGAGAAGAGGTGGGTTAGAGGGTTACTTAAGAGCTAATTGATTTAGCAATTAAGTAATCCTCCATCTAAGGTTTTCTAGGTTTTTAGGGTCCTAGGAGTTTGGGAAACCAATTTCAATGGCAAATGATGGGGTGAGACCATAGGTGACTTAAGTGTTGCAAATAAGCTCAAAGGGGGTGCAACCGATCTTATGACACCCACCTCAACCAAGGGGATGGTCAAAAGGTCAAACCTGATGAAGGAATTTTGAGTATTTGATGACAGTTACTGTAGCTAAATTGGGCGTATATATTACATACGCCCAATTTATGTACAGTGATTTCTATGAAAATAAGAGGAGATTTGGGAAGGTAGGTGTCCGCGGTGGACCCTACCTATGCTGGGCGTATGTATTATATGCGTTCGGCCAAATTTGACCCAAAAATGTCAGGCGTATATAATATATGCGCCTGACCAAAATGGGGCCAAATTTGTTGGGCGTATCTAATACATACGCTTGAGCAAAAGTTATGATTTTATGTGAAACTTCAATCGGCCACAACTTTCGAACCACAACTCCAAATTGGGTGATCTTTGGCCCGCTAGAAAGCTGGAGAAGTCCTCCTTCCAATGGTATGTGGCTCATCCTCGGCAGTGATTCGTGTAAAATTTTGTAGCTCTCCTCCCATCAAATGCTCAGAAGGGTTTAAGTTGAGTCTTTGAAGAGATCCTAGGGTTTAGGGGTGATCTCTAAGGATTGGGGGAGTGGTTCTAAAGGGTTCAGGGTGATTTCTAAAGGTCTGGGTAGGTTCCTAAGGGTACAGGGCGATTCCTAAGGGTTCAAGGGTGCCATCGGAAGCACAAGGGTACATCTCTCTTGGAGTACAGACTGATCGGGCCTTTGGCCGAATTTGGGTGTCTACACTAAGCTTAAGAAAGAGAAGAAAGAACTAATGGCTTGGTTGAGTTTGGGTGTGGAAGGGGGGTCTTTTTATAGGTATCGGGCTAATTGCGCGCATGTGGGGATGTGCATAATTATCCGATTGCGCGCAGGTGGTCGTGTGTGTAATTGGATTACGCGCATGGTCTCCAGCGCTTAATTCGCTGGAAGTCGGTCACCGACCTACGAATGATTGGCTGACTGGCTCAGTCGTGTATCCTAGCTCCATTGTGCCATGGAACCAATTACGCGCATGTAGCCTTTCGCATAATTCGATCGAGCACATGGGTTCATGCGTGTAATCAGGGAATATGGGCGGTCTTAGGATTTACAGACCTGGTCCAACTTGGCACCAATTGCGTACACCCAGTGGTGTGCGTAATCGAATTGTGCGTCTGTAATCTGGCACATAATTGAGTCTTAGGGCGGTCCTCCGAACGGAGAACCTGATCTAGATTGGACCAATTGTGCATGTGTCCACGCGTGAAATCGAATTGCGTGCCTATGTGGAGGCACGTAATTTGGGCTCTTCCTAGGCTGAGTCGGGTCTGAGTCTGTGTGTAACACCCTATAATTTTTCGAGCCCGAGTGCAGAGGGTATGTACTGAGATTTAAGAAAACGGGAGCCATTAGTGATCTAGACCATAGGATAGAGACCATGTGTGTGACCTTGGGTATAGACCCATTTGATTAGACAATCTAACTGAAGGGACCCAATTCCAATAGGCCTTAAAGCAGGCCCATTGTCAACACTCGGAAGTTAAGACCCGTAAATTAGGTCTGGCCCATGGGTTACACCATTAGAACCCAGCCCTTAACTTAAAACCCCAAATCTGGGACCTTTATTAAAGCTTATACACCAAAATGGGTGTATATGTGCCACACCAAGGCATCCCCCTAGCCTTATAAACTTTAAGGCGTGCATGGGAGTGGAGTTAGCAGCACGAAAGAGGAGTGCATCTCTCCCTCCGTCTCCAGCTTGAGGAAGTCCCCGAACCAACCGATATCGATAATCCTGTGAATGAGAACCCGCGATCGTGAAGGAGAGATTTGGTTTTTAATATATAAAAAAAACACAAACTCTCCAAACAAGGACCGAGCCATTCTAGCTGGAGAAATCGCACTCGGAAGCTCCAAAGCCGCGCATGCGAGGAATTCGTTACGGTAAGCCCGTAAATCTGTTTTCCTAAAATTGTGGTCGGCTCACACGAGGGTTACAAATTTGGGAATCGGACATGCATGAGATTTCGTAGCCAAATCATTGAGGTTCGAAGCCTCGAATTTCATGCTTGCATGATCTGACACGTGTTGTAAGACTTGGTCTGTCCAAATCCGACCCCGTAGTGTAGAATTCGAAAATTTCATGCCTCGGAACACTGAGAATTGATCGCATCCACCGATTCACTATGCTTTGGATCAGATTTCCATGTGATCGATGTAGATTAGATACCGCACGTCCAACAAAAATTACAATATGAAGCTCTGCTACACTCGTAGTATACGGCCGATACCACGAAGTAGAAGTTTCGGAACCAAAGGGCGAAATCAGAAAAATAGCGAGCTGGTATGGCTCACTGTGGCGACATGGTCCCTCACTGCGGTGAGAAATCACCTGAAGCACTCGCCACGGCGAGTGCTACAACCAAAAGTAGTGCAATGTAGCACTGGGAATTCTTGCCGCGGCGAGACGGCTGCGTGCCATAGGACCTCGCCACAGCGACCCTGTGTCTGAGTATGGACTTCGAAATGTTGGTGGTTTATGCTCGAGAATATTTGAACTGTCCACGTAGGTTTCATTGACCATTAGTGTATATGCCACGCATGATTTAGGATGTATGCAAGGACCCATTTACTAAAAGATTGGCCTTGATTCATGCGCTTAGACTCACAAAGATTCCACTTGAGGTAGGGAAGAACTCTTACCCGATTGCTTGTTTTCTTGAATTCTTGTCATTGATGCAAGTAATATGTACTTGATATTTTCTAGATTTGATATACCGATAATGTGACATGTTTTGAAGCTTTTAAATTAGATTTTGTACATGGTTTGCATGTGTTAGCGCACAACATCTTGTTATGTGATTTTATTTGACTCCAAAAGCTTCCAACTGCTATTTGTGATTGGTATCATGACTGTCTGTTTTGTGTACATGCTTGCCCTTGGTATTTCCGTTATGTCTCTGATCAAGTGACCCTGTTAACGTAGCTCAGGGGCTTGATGGTCCCAGTACAAGTGATCCTATTAACTTAACTCAGGGGCTTGACATTTCGGTTCAAGTGACCTTGTTAACGTAGCTCAAGGACTTAATTTCTAAGTTCAAGTGACCCTGTTAACGTAGCTCAGGGGCTTGATAGTCCCAGTGCAAGTGATCCTATTAACTTAGCTCAGGGGCTTGACATTTCGGTTCAAGTGACCTTGTTAACGTAGCTCAAGGACTTGATTTCTAAGTTCAAGTGACCCTGTTAACATAGCTCAGGGGCTTGACCTGTCTCGTCTTGACTTGTCTCGTTTCAATTGACCCTATTAACGTAGCTCAAGGGCTTGCATTGAACTCGTTTACGAATTTTTGTATACGTTCTCGTGACTTGCCTTGATTGATATATTGCCAAGTTCTGGTTATGCCTTTTTGATCCGATATGCATTATTTGAAATATGGTTATTTACGTTTCATGAAAACTATATGCTTTGACATTTTATCTAAAGTCTTTATTTCCCTAAACTGCTTTATCTATGCATCAAGATTCATGCATGAGATTATTAAAAAGGTAATTTAGCATTGTTATTCCCTATTGAGCTTGGACTGCAGCTCATTCCTCGGTTATACGTCACAGTTGCAGGAGCTAATCTGGAGAGGGATCCGAAGCAAGAAGAAGATCCAGATTGCAACCCAGAGGAAGAGGAAGATCTGTCAGAGGGGCACTTCCCTTAGCAGTTTGAGTGAATATTTGGAAGTTTTGGGTTTTTGAAAAATGGTAAATGGAACATGAAATTTAATGCAAATGATATATTTTGATCCACTGTTTAGATGCAGGTCGGCCTTCATCGGTGGATGTATAGTTTCTTTAGGCATGTGTACATGATAGATAGTTTCCTTGTGAGTTTATTTTGCCATCTTGTTATTGCTATAGCTCTGTCATGTTTCCACATTGCACACTTTACCTCCGCATTGTAAGCTTACCATTTTGAGATGGCCCGATCCTTCCTAATGCCTAAAGTGAGGAAAGATCGAGTTGTCAGGAAGTGATGCTTGCACATTGATACCATAGCATCACTGTATTTCATATCGCACGATGTGATCTGACAGCGTGGGTTTTGTGGTAAGGAAATTCGGGCTATCACAGGTGGTATCAGAGCCGTAAGCTTTTAGTCTTATGGGCGTACCGACCTATACTATAGTTTAGAAAAAAGGGCATTAGATGTGACTATTATGTTTCGAACTGAAACCTTAGTCTAGGAGTCGATCTGACTTAGCGTTTGCTTGGTCATGATAGGTCGACATGCCTCCCACGAGAGGAAGGCTGAGAACAGTTACCATGGGTGGTACGACGAATAACGAAGGGATCGCCACCGGGCCCAATGCGGACCAGATAGGCAACCACAATGATTTCGGAGTCGAAAATAACATAGGGAATACGTCCGGAGTCGGAGCTAATGCTAGAAATAACCAGCAACTGCATGAAACCATGGTGAACACCATGGCCGTTCTGGCTAAAAGAAGGCAGCCATGTGGATTTCAAGACTTTCGGAGGTTGCGACCTCCGAGTTTTTATGGGCAGGTCGATTCCATGGAAGACGAGAGATGGTTAAATCAAATCGAGAAAGTACTGCAACGAGTTCGTTGTACAGAAGAGGAGAAGGTGAGTTGGGCTTCTTTCCAACTCGAGGGTGAAGCGGACCCGTGGTGAAAATCAGTGGAGAGGAAACTGATCGGAACTCTTTGTGTATCTAATTAAGTCTTAACCTATTGCAAGCGCACAATAGAAATTGTAGAGCTAGTATAGGATCGATCCCATGAGGAAGTGTTTCAAAGATTATTTTCTTTATTTTAAAAACTTTTATTTATCTTTAAAGGTTCTAAACTATTGGAGAAATATCAATAAAAGAATTATTATTAATCTAATTGTAGAAAAGTAAATCTTAATCTTCCTTCCTCAAATTGAGGTTGTCAATCCCAATCTTCAGCTATCGGATGTTTACAAACTTAAAGTACCATTACACCATATTGCAGTCTTTTACAATTTGGGCGTCAATCAAAAACTAAAATCCTTTAACACAGATTTAATCTAATCAACAATCTCCTAAAATCTAGTCATCAATCAAATTTGAGAAAATTGAAGATGAAAAGTAAAACCATTAGACTAATCTGCAAATTCCAACCTGAGTCGTCAATTCAAATTAAAACTTGAAGATGTTTACAAAGTAGTAAATTGTAATAAAATAAATCTAAACTAGAAAGCAAAAGTAGAACCATCCATGGGATCGGTCCTTCAACTTCCTCAGCGTTGGTTGTCAGGCAAGACCTTAGAGAACTGTGGATGATGTTACTCTGTAAATCCTAAACTACTTTGATCGGGATAAGACACAGACCTCAATTGTCAATTAATGTTGTAAAATTCTTTGATGATTATTCCTATGCCAAGCCCTCTTATATATAGATCATAAGGGGTCAGTTTACAGAGATCTAATTCTAATAAAAGAAACTACTAAAAATAAAAGATTCCTAATATAACTCTAATTCCTAATTTTATTCTTCCATGCTTTTGATAGTTGATGCGCACAGGATTCTATCCCTTGATTTCAGCAGAGAGATCTTTTAAGATTTATCTTCATCAATTTTCTCAAATCCGTGATTCGTCAAACTTCTAATTTACGAGTTCTTCTAAGTATATTCATGGCGGTGTAGATCTTCACTCACGTGATCAGCAGCAACAGTGGCAGAAGGAAAGCTTCTATTTGCACAATCATAAATTATGATTGTCTATTTTCTCTAAAATTTATGGTGCCGATTCTCTCGGAACGAATCGGCAGCACACAGATGTATCAGTTTACAAGGGTGTCGAAGTTGACATTTCCGATTCTCATCCTCCGGCCCCATTAATACCAGATTTCAACTATAAATTAAGCTCTAATTAAGCTCAAGGTACAATAGCTACAAGCTCATATATGTCAGATACATAGGTAGCAAATAAACCAACAACACAGACCAAATGGCACCATGGCAAGCACTGGCAACATGCTTTCCGCGGCAACCTCATAAGGTTGCCGAGGCAAGGTGCTCAGCTAAGCTGCTTGTCGCGGCCACCCGTATGGCTTGCCAAGGCAAGCCCATATCTGACTGCCGTTTTTGCTTCAATGACCCTTGGTCTGTATCTGGCATATGTGCGGTAACACTATAGTGCATTAACCCCGTCATGCATATTGGGTCTCAGGTGACCCACTATTCCATTCATGATACTAAAATGCCCATATAAAATCATAAGTACAACTTGGTGCACATGCCAAAGTTATAATAATAACGGTGTTTTGGACGCTTGAGTGCATAGCTAAGCAGCTATACCTAAGCGTGACGCATAGAAGTAAAGGTAGGGACTTTACATTGTTTATTTATAATTTGTTTACAAATTCATTGATGCTTAGCAAATGCAAACTAAATTAGTATGTGGTTGAGTGTTGTTATCAGACTATGCTCCTAACAAGTATTGTTAGTAGAAAGTTTGTTGGAGTGCATGGTTTTGCATGCATGATTTTGCATGACTTGTTTTATGTAAAAGGTAATATATGACATTTTAGCATCATGAGAATAAGAAAAGCCATATGGTCATATGAATAGAATTCCGTACACTATTTGATTCGACCTTGGCAATGCTAGCTCAGTTCTAGATAAGAAACATGTCTATGGATTATGCTAGTGTAGATAACGAATGGTTATCAACCATGATACAAATTTAGACCATGCTACGTCTATTTTGATAAATGATATACTCATTCCGGTGGAAACATGAAAGTCTGGTTTTGCTAGTCCATTGTCCATTGTATTATATCCTTTTGTAAGATCTATTCATAATATTCTTTTTGCATGCATGCATTGTTCATCTTGTTTTGGTTCCTATACTGCAATCCATGATGTTTTTTACACATTCTTAGTTAGTTTTGAGACAAGTGATCCCGCTAACTCGGGAGCTTGACTGTGTATATTTTGACAAGTGATCCCGCTAACTCGGGAGCTTGACAAGTAATCTCGCTAACTCAGGAGATTGATTTTTTTTGTCCAAGTGATCCCGCTAACTCGGGAGCTTGATTTGCTTCTGTCTTGCACATGTACATTTCGTTGTTCAGAATGATTCCTCATATAAAGTTGCACCATGGTTTATTTTATATATTTCCTCAGCATGTCAGTATGCTAAATTATTCACATGATGCTGAATGATTTATACTATCACTCTTAATTGTATTTTATGCCTCTAGAAGTGAATTTGGTATTCTAAAATATGAATTAACACTGTAAATGTCTCTGCTGAGCTTTGATGATAGCTCATCTTACGACTTCAATATCTTAGCTGCAGATCTCGACCCGGAGCACACAGCTTATGTACCGGACGAGGAGGAAGAAGAGGACGACGAAGAAGGCGAAGAGGAAGAATTTGCTGAAGAATTCTTTCCTAAATAGATTTGAGAAAGAGATGTTTTTTTTAATAAACTTGTATAAACCACGTATGATATTTTGTTCTGAGAAGTATAGGTTTTCTTTCCATTGTTTAGATGATGGGTGGCCGTCATCGGTGGAAAGCTATACATCGTATCTATTAGTCTTGTATATAAAGTTTGATAGTTTCCTGCTTAGATAAGTAAATATCAGTTTGTTTTACCATATTATTGCATGTCAAAGTAAGTACATTGCTTCCGTATTTGTAATACTTTGTGCAATCTAAGACACCCTTGTATGATAGGATCATGTTAGGTGATCCGACGACACGGCCTTTCCTATATACAATAAAGGGGAATGTCAGGTTGTCACAGAATCAATCAAAATTTTGAAGATATGTCAGCATGGATGTACACAGTTAAAAGCAGGATTCATACACAGCTGAGAACTATTTATGCTAAAAAATCTTGAAAGTGAATGAATGCAGAGGCTCCAATGAATTTTCAAAGCAAAAATATGATCCACTGCTCATTAACCTTCATGATTTAAAATTCAAGAATCATGATCTCAGCCGTTCTAGATGGGGTATATGAATGACAATAGAGAAAAACAGCCCATCTGAAAAAAAAAATTATGTTTTTATAATTTTCTATTTTTTTTATTTGTTTTTGAATCAGCCAGGGCTCTCAAGAGTCCTTAATTACTATTGCTGAAAAATTGCTGTAGATTTTTTAGGTGCTGATTTATTGTAAAGGAAAATAAAATCAAAGTAAAAAGAGGATGGAATCAGCACACTAAAACTATTCTAAACCTATAAGATACAGGGTCCATTTGTAGCAAGTTTTAATAAGTAAGAGTTTGTCCCATAGGGAGTTATGATCTAAACCTAAGAGGTGTATAGTAGGCCTCCAGATCTGGCTATAGATCTGACAATTTTAGCTAAAACTAAGAAAGAAAGAGAGTTTTTCGGGTGTCACTAGATCTAATCTACAAGACAGAATTATAAAACGAAATTTACTGAGATTGAGGAAGATGGATGATAAAATAAAGGAGAAAGTGGTGGGAAATAAGCAACTAGGGACTGGTTCTTACTAAAAATCAATTGGTTCAAAGGCAAAGCATAGAACTGATTTGCTACAATCCTTCATCTGGCTACAAGCTCAGATGCAAGGTATAAGAATCCAATCTTAATCAAGGAATTGAAGCAATCCTACGATTGTGATCTGTCCACTCGAATGGTTGCAGATCATCCCAGAGATTATCGCAATTCAAGGATCTTGATTGGAAGAGGTATGCTATTGTAGATGCTGTGAGTGCCAAGCTATAAGCTCAAGCATCCACAGGAATATCTAATCTAGGAAAATCAAAAACAAAAAAGTAAAATTTAGATCAGAATCACTTTTAAGAACCATAATTACTATAATTATACAACTTACAGCCTATTGAGCTCATATCTGCAATCTTGTGCAACATCCAATCCATTTACAAAGCTTCAAAACTCTCGATTTACATTTACAAACCAGATCTAGATTGCTTATCTAGATCTAATCCAATAGGTTATATTAGAGAGAGAGAATGGGGAAGAGAAAAAGGAAAAATAAAATATAAACTAACCTAAATGAGCTAAAGAGAACCAAAGTTATTCTATGGATTCCTTGCTGAGAAATTAGAGCAGCAAGGAGTTTGATTTATACATATGCAGTGATCCAAGTGCTTTGGATTACAGCCAATCAGAGGAGAGATTCTTCAATTCAATTTATGTTAATCCCTGTTTTAGCATTTCAACCAATCAGAGAGAAGAGAGGGAGATCCAATTCTGCTTTTCAGCTGAAGTAGTTTCAATTCCCGCCAAAACTTTGAAAATCAGTTCACACCCATGTGCAGACCTCCTTTGTGATTTTGCAGTTTCCAAAACTATCCCTGCTGTCCATTAATATTTGTAGTTGCACTCCTCAAATAATTACACACAAAATGTTGTGAATGCTCCACATAAAAATCACCATCCTCTTGGCTGCCTTGGAACTCGAAATAGCTCCCAAATGGTCATTTCTAGTACCGGGTGACAGCTCTACCCTGAGCTTCGAGTAGTTGAAAAAGGCATAAAATGATCTCGAGAGGTTTGAAGGTAACCAGCTGAAAGCCCAGCAGCTCCAGGTAAGGTTTCGTGAGGTTGATGGTGGTGTGGAGGTGTATTTCTGGAGGATGGTTCTGTAGTCGAGAGGTTGGCTGAAGGCATGAGCTGCTGGTCGAGAGGTTCTGTAGGTGCAGGGAAGCTGTCGATAGGTTGAGAGCTTTGATGGTGCATTCTTCGATAGGTTGGCTACGTATTCCCGAGAGGTTCTGAGGCTAAGATAGTTCTACTCGAGAGGATTAAAGTTAGAGTGCAAGTGTTGGTCAACAGGATGTTGAAGAGAGAGCTGAAGCTTGAATGAAATGGTCGACAGGTTGGATTAAAACTTCTCATAGCAGCAGCTTCAGGTAGTTGTCGTGAGGTTGGAGGCTGCTCTTCGACAGGATAAAAGGTTGAAGCATGCAAGGTGTCGAGAGGTTGAAGGACTGAGAAGGTATTGAATGGTCGACAGGTTCACACTTTCACTTAGTCGACAGGATTAATGCTTGGGAGCTGCAATTGCTGTCGACAGGATCAGTAGGTAAGGAGCTTGCATTCGAGAGGATTGAAGGGACTGCTGCAAAGAGATCTCGACAGGTTCGAGAGGTTGGTGTAGCATATACAAATAGTTGTTGACAGCTTCTGAAGGTGGGCATTTGATATGCCAGAGATGTTGGTTGGAGTGAGCTGCAAAGCTGTTGACAAGATCAATGGGAAGTTCTAAAGCTGCTTGCTGAACCAATCTATAGGTTTGGCTGGAGAGTCTACCTCTGCTCTATAGGTACTGAGTTTGGGAGATGTAGATGCATGGGCTGCTTGATAGGTATGCTGGAATGTGCATCTGATTATATATATATATATATATATATATATATATATATATATATATATATATATATATATATATATGTAGCTGCTATGGAGGTTTCAAGTGAGCTCATCTTGACAGGATGGGATGCATGGAGCTGCAAGTGCTTGATAGGTTTGAGAATAGAGGGCTTGAGCATCTACAAATTGACAAGATGACTGAAGGTCCCTCCTAACCATTCGATAGGTGTGGCTATTCATTTGATGAGATTAAGTGCAGGCTTGCATGGGTGCAGCTGCTGTCATTTGGAGAAGTTGGGGCTGCATTCTATAGGTGCAACATTGGGTTCAGCACAGAACTGAGGGGTATCTTTACTGTGCACATCAAGTGAAGCTACTGAATCGAAGTATAGTTGAAACATGCTGGTTTGGAGCTGCAACTGATGTGTTGGCTCTGCTGAAATGCTGAGTTCATGTGTGCATTCATTATAGCTTCTCAAGAGTGTTCATTGCACCCCTTTGAGAATTTTCTCACTCTTTTCACCATAGATTAAACAAATCCTCATTTCCACATGACAGCTCATTCCATTTCAGATCAGTAAGGACTTCTTATTGGATTGCAATGTGGCTTATGGGTGAAGTTTACAAAGAATAAAAGGGAATAAAAGGATTCAAATTTGATAAATCAGCAAGGTAAGGAGGTGATTCATGACTTCACCTTCTTCATTTTAGCACCATTCCATCTATTTCTTGAATTTTCAGATTTGAAGTGACCAATTTCTAATATTCTTTCCAATCTTTCAATGAAATGACTTCTCATTCTCATTCTTTTATTTTGCTTTTCTGTTTTTCTTTTCTTTTTGTATGTTTTGTACTTTTTCCTCCATTTTTCTTTTTATGGGTTGGGATGCCACAATGCCACCAAATGTATTTTCTTCTCTTTCAATCAAACATCAAACCTTGCTCCCCTAACCTCACTTCTCCTTCTATTTTCTAAATTCTCAAATTGAGGGTGAACTGAAACAGGTCAAGGGGTTTTGGGTTCAAGTTTTTTTATTTTTATCAAAGAAAATTTGAGATTTTTAAGGCTCAAATGGTGTGTATCAAGGGCAGTTCGAAGCTGGAAATTTTTAAGTTCAAACTGTCCAAAGGATGGCCCTACACCATGTCTTCAATGTCATGAATGTTGTCAAGCTGTTTTAACTCAGATTTGCCTAACTTCTAGTCAGCAAGAGTAGGATCAATCAGTCCTTAGAGCAAAAAAATTGCTTAGACACTCTTCAAAGAAAATTTTTCAGGCCCAAATCTCGCTAGGTATGGCCTCCCATCAAATTCCTGGGGTATATCCTCACAATTTCTCTTTTCACGTTCACTAAACATTAATTTTTAAAAATTCTTAACATTTGCTTCATGAAACTGTTAGAGCTACAACACATATCAGTTTTAAAAAGTTTTTAATTTCCTCTTTTTCAAAAAATCAAGTGAAAAATCACTTTATTTTCAAAAAAAATTCAACATAGCTGCACTAGCATTAACTTATTTCATTGGCACACCTGCCATACCCTCAAACCTAAGATGAACATTGTCCTCAATGTTTACACACTGAGTAACCAGGGGAAGTAGGGGAAAAATGAGAAAAGACAATAAGCAGGAAAAAACTATATGCAGCAGAAAATAAAAGTGCAAAACTGAGTAAATGAACAGAAAAATGGAAAAAATGATATACAAATGCAGAAAAATTACTGCTAAAATAGAATTTCAGCTACAAAAACAGGAAACCAAAGTTAGAACAGAATACAAAACTACAAAAATTGAAGGCAAACAGTAAAACTATGACACATATTAACCTAAGAAAGTAAAATCGGCAATCTAAAAATATAATTTAAACTAAAATTCCAAAAACAAAAAATCCTACGAATCAACCCTGAGTCACCTGTGCTAAGAGAAAGCCCTCTGTGCTATTGTGTGTGCTTTTTACTAAGAAATTGCTGAGAATGTGTATGAATCAATAAAAATTTTGAAGAAATGTCAGCATGGATGTACACAGTTAAAAGCAGGATTCATACACAGCTGAGACCTATTTATGCAAAAAAATCTTGAAAGTGAATGAATGCAGAGGCTCTAATGAATTTTCAAAGCAAAAATATGATCCACTGCTCATTAACCATCATGAATTAAAATTCAAGAACCATGATCTCAGCAATTTCAGATGGGGTATAAGAATGACAACAGAGAAAACAACCCTTCTGAAAAAAAAAATTATGTTTTTATAATTTTCTATTTTTTTTATTTATTTTTGGATCAGCCGGGGCTCTCAGGTGTCCTTATTTACTACTGCTGAAAACTTGTGGATTTTTCAGGTGCTGATTTATTGTAAAGGAAAATAAAATCAAAATAAAAAGAGGATGGAATCAGCACACTAAAACTATCCTAGACCTGCAAGATACAGGGTCCATTTGTAGTAAGTTTTAATAAGTAAGAGTTTGTCCCACAAGGAGTAGTGATCTAAACCTAAGAGGTGTATAGTAGACCTCTAGATCTGGCTACAGATCTGGAAATTCTAGCTTAAACTAAGAAAGAAAGAGAGTTTTTCGGGTGTCACTAGATCTAATCTACAAGATAGGATTATAAAACGAAATTTACTAAGATTGAGGAAGATGGATGATAAAATAAAGTAGAAAATGGTGGGAAATTGGCAACTAGGGACTGGTTCTTACTGAAAATCAATTGATTCAAAGGCAAAGCATAGAGCTGATTTGCTACAATTCTTCATCTGGCTACAAGCTCATATGTAAGGTATAAGAATCCAATCTTAATCAAAGAATTGAAGCAATCCTAAGGTTGTGATCTGTCCATTCGAATGGTCGCAGATCATCCCAGAGATGTCCCAATTCAAGGATCTTGATTAGAACAGGTAAGCTATTACAGATGTTGTCAGTGCACAGGAATATCTACAGGATACAAGCTCAAACATCCACAGGAATATCTAACCCAAGGAAATCAAATACGAAAAAGTAAAATTTAGATCAGAATTACCTTTTAAAACTATAATTACTGTAATTATACAACTTACAGCCTATTGATCTCAGAACTGCAATCCTGTGCAACATCCAATCCAATTACAAAGTTTCAAAACTCTCGATTGACAGTTACAAACCATATCTGGACTGCTTATCTAGATCTAATCCAACAAGCGGGATTAGAGAGAGAATGGGGAAGAGAAAAAGGAAAAATAAAATCTAAACTAACCTAAATGAGCTAAGGAGAACCAAAGTTATTCTATGGATTTCTTGCTGAGAAATTATGATAGCAAGGAGTTTTATTTATACATATGCAGTGATCCAAGTGCTTTGGATTGCAGCCAATCAGAGGAGAGATACTTCAATTCAGTTTATGCTAATCTCCTTTGTGATTTTGCAGTTTCCAAAACTATCCCTGTTGTCCATTAATATTTGTAGCTGCACCCCTCAAATAATTATACACAAAATGCTGTGAATGCCCCACATAAAACTCACCATCCTCTTGGCTACCTTGGAACTCGAAATAGCTCCCAAATGGTCATTGCTAATAGCTGGTGACAGCTCTTCCCTGAGCTTCGAGAAGTTGAAGAAGGCATAAAATGATCTCGAGAGGTTTGAAGGTAACTAGCTGCAAGCCTAGTAGCTCTAGGTAAAGTTTCGTGAGGTTGATGGTGGTGTGGAGGTGTATTTCGGGAGGATGGTTGTGTAGTCAAGAGGTTGGCTGAAGGCATGAGCTGCTAGTCGAGAGGTTCTGTAGGTGTAGGGAAGCTGTCGAGAGGTTGAGAGCTTCGATGGTGCATTCTTCAACAGGTTGGCTGGGTATTCCCGAGAGGTTCTAAGGCTAAGATAGTTCTACTTGAGAGGATTGAAGTTAGAGTGCAAGTGCTGGTCGACAGGATGCTGAAGAGAGAGCTGAAGCTTGAATGAAATGGTCGACAAGTTGGATTAAAACTTCTCACAGCAGCAGCTTCAGGTAGTTGTCGTGAGGTTGGAGGCTGCTGTTCGACAAGACTAAAGGTTGAAGCATGCAAGGTGTCGAGAGGTTGAAGGGCTGAGAAGGTATTGAATGGTCAACAGGTTCACACTTCCACTTAGTCGACCGGATTAATGTTTGGGAGCTGCAGTTATTGTTGGCCGGATTTGAAGGTAAGGAGCTTGCATTCGAGAGGATTGAAGGGACTACTACAAAGAGATCTCGACAGGTTGGAGAGTGGAGTTCTAGTCGGGAGGTTGGTGTAGCATATACAAATAGTTGTCGATAGATTCTGAAGGTGGGCATTTGATCTGCTCAAGATGTCGGCTGGAGGGCGCTGCAAAGCTATCGACAGGATCAATGGGAAGTTCTGAAGTTGCTTACTGAACTTGTCGGTAGGTTTGGCAGGAGAGTCAACCTCTGCTCGATAGGTACCGAGTATGGGAGCTGCAGATGCATGGGCTACTATGGAGGTTTCAAGTGAGCTCATCTTGACAGGATGGGATGCATGGAGCTACAAGTGCTTGATAGGTTTGAGAATAGAGGGCTTGAGCATCTACAAATTGACAAGATGACTGAAGGTCCCTCCTAACCATTCGATAGGTGCAGTTGTTCATTTGATGGGATTAAGTGCAGGCTTTCATGGGTGCAGTTGCTGTCATTTGGAGAAGTTGGGGCTGCATTCTATTGGTGCAACACTGAGTTCAGCACTAAACTGAGGGGTACCTTTATTGTGCACACCAAGTGCAGCTGCTGAATCGAAGTATAGTTGAAAGGTGCTTGTTTGGCGCTGCAACTGATGTGTTGCCTCTGCTGAAATGTTGAGTTCATGTGTGCATTCATTATAGCTGCTCAAGAGTTTTCATTGCACCCCTTTGAGAATGCATTGTAGCCATCTAACATGTAGCTGCTGAAGGTGACCCTCAAAGTACCTCCAATGTGCACAGAGCTGAAGCCATTCCATTCATCTCACTCTCAGCTATTAATTTGATTCCAAAACTCTCCTTATTGGCACTTTTTACTGGAAAACTGCACTAAAGCTGCAATTACCTCCTTACTGCAAAACAATACTAAAAAGCAATTATTAAGTACTCTGAAGTTTAGCAAAAGCCAGGTTTAAGGGGGTAAAATGTGGTAAAAATCATTGACTAACACACCCCTAAACCTAACCTTTACTAGTCCTCGAGCAAAGTGAAATTTAAAATAACTAACCTACAAAACTAAATGCCATTTTCGTAGGGAACACGGGTGCATTTGGCACATGGACCAAGCCTTTTAAACCCCTAGGTGATCCCTAGTGGAGGAGTGGAGTCTCCTTAGAGTTTTCAGTGAAGGTACCCACAAACATCTCCAATAAAATCAGTTAATACCAATGCGACATGCAAAAAAAGAGTTCAAGTTAAATAAAATTCATTCCACACCTTATTCATTCAATTTTAGAGGATTCTCAACAAAAAAACATCAGTTTAAAACTGAAATTCTGCTGCAATTCCTTCACCATCAATCAGTTCATGTTAAGGCATTGTGCCTGAAAATTAATGCAGAGTTCACCTTTCATTCGAGAATTCTGTTTTGATATTGCCCCAAACAAATTGGATTTCAGACCCAAGTCTTACCAATGCTTACCAATGCTGTTTACTCACAACAAAAGTAAAAGGGTGTATCAATTCACACGGCTCAAGAACAGTTACAGCCCTCATATAGGACTGCAAATATGAGCATAGGCAATGCTCTAATTTCTGAAATTTTCTCACTCTTTTCACCATTGATTAAACAAATCCTCATCTCCACATGACAGCTCATTTTATTTCAGATCAGTAAGGACTTTTTATTGGGTTGCAATGTAGCTTATGGGTGAAGTTGACAAAGAATAAAAGGGAATAAAAGGATTCAAATTTGATAAATCAGCAAGGTAAGGAGGAGATTCATGACTTCACCTTCTTCATTTTAGCACCATTACATCTATTTCTTGAATTTTCATATTTGAAGTGACCAGTTTCTAATCCTCTTTTCATTCTTTCAATGAAATGACTTCTCTTTCTCATTCTTTCGTTTTGCTTTTCTATTTTTCTTTTCTTTTTGTATGATTTTTGTACTTTTTCCTCCATTTTCCTTTTTATGGGTTGGGATGCCACAATGCCACCAAATGTGCTTTCTTATCTTTCAACCAAACATCAAACCTTGCTCCTCTCACCTCACTACTCCTTCCATTTCCTGAATTCTCAGATTTAGGGTGAACTGAAACAGGTCAAGAGGTTTTGGGTTCAAATTTTCTGGTTTTTATCAAAGAAAAATTGAAATTTTTAAGGCTCAAATAGTGTGTATCAAGGGCTGTTGAAAGGTCAGAATTTTTACGCTCAAGCTATCCAAAGGATGGCCCTACATCATGTCTTGAATGTCAAAAATGTTGTGAAGCAGTTTTAACTCAGATTTGCCTAACTTCTAGTGAGAAAGAGTAGGTTCAATCAGCCCTTAGAGCAAAAAAATTGCCAAGACACTCTTCAAAGAAAATTTTTCAAGACCAAATCTCACTAGGTATGGCCTTCCATCAAATTCCTGGAGTATATCCCCACAATTTTCTCTCTTTTCAAGTTCGCTAAACATTAATTTTTGAAATTTCTTGACATTTGCTTCATGAAAATGTTAGAACTACAACACATAGCAGTCTCAAAAAGTTTTTAATTTCCTCTTTTTCAAAAAATCAGATGAGAAATCACTTTATTTTCAGAAAAATTTCAACATAGTTGTACTAGCATTAACTTATTTCATTGGCACACCTGCCATACCCCCAAGCCTAAGGTGAACATTGTCCTCAATGTTTACACACTGAGTAACCAGGGGCAGCAGGGGAAAAATGAGAAAAAATAATAAGCAGGAAAAAACTATATGCAGCAAAAAATAAAAGTGCGAAACTGAGTAAATGAACAAAAAAATTGAAAAAATGATATACAAATGCAGAAAAATTACTGCTAAAACAGAACTTCAGATGCAAAAACAAGAAAACAAAGTTAGAACAGAATACAAAACTACAAAAATTGAAGACAAACCGTAAAACTAGGACACATATTAGCCTAAGAAAGAAAAACCAGCAATCTAAAAACGAAATTTAAACTAAAATTCCTAAAACCGAAAATCTTAAGAATCAACCCTGAGGCACCTGTGCTAAGAGAAAGCCCTCTGTGTTGTTGTGTGTGTTTTGAACTGAGAAATTGCTGAGAATGTGTATGAATCAATAAAAATTTTGGAGAAATGTCAACATGGATGTACACAATTAAAAGTAGGATTCATACACAGCTGAGACCTATTTATGCTAAAAAATCTTGAAAGTGAATGAATGCAGAGGCTCCAATGAATTTTTAAAGCAAAAATATGATCCACAGCTCATTAACTTTCATGATTTAAAATTCAAGAACCATGATCTCAACAGTTCTAGATGGGGTATATGAATGACAACAGAGAAAAGCCGCCATCTGGAAAAAAAAATTATGTTTTTATAATTTTCTATTTTTTTTATTTGTTTTTGGATCAGTCGGGGCACTCAAGAGTCCTTATTTACTACTGCTGAAAACTTGCTGTGGATTTTTCAGGTGCTGATTTATTGTAAAGGAACATAAAATCAAAGTAAAAAGAGGATGGAATCAACACACTCAATCTATCCTAGACCTGCAAGATACAGGGTCCATTTGTAACTAGTTTTAATAAGTAAGAGTTTGTCCCACAGGGAGTAGTGTTCTAAACCTAAGAGGTGTATAGTAGACCTCCAGATCTGGCTATAGATCTGGTAATTCTAGCTTAAACTAAGAAAGAAAGTGTTTTTCGAGTGTCACAAGATCTAATCTACAAGACAGAAATATAAAACGAAAATTATTGATGATAAAATAAAGTAGAAAATGGTGGGAAATAGGAAACTAGGGGTTGGTTCTTACTGGAAATCAATTGGTTCAAAGGCAAAGCATAGAACTGATTTGCTACAATCTTTCATCTGGCTACAAACTCAGATGCAAGGTATAAGAATCCAATCTTAATCAAGGAATTGAAGCAATCATAAGGCTGTGATCTGTCCACTCGAATGGTCGCAGATTATCCCAGAGATTATCCCAATTCAAGGGTCTTGATTGGAACAGGTAAGCTATTGCAGATGTTGTTGGTGCTAGGCTACAAGCTCACGCATCCACAGGAATATCTAATCGAGGGAAATCAAATATGAAATAGTGAAATTTAGATCAGAATCACATTTAAAAACCACAATTACTTTACTTATACAACTTACAACCTATTGAGCTCAGATTTGCAATCTTGTGCAACATCCAATCCATTTACAAAGCTTCAAAACTCTTGATTTACAGTTACAAACCAGATCTGGACTGCTTATCTAGATCTAATCCAACAGGCTGGATTAGCGAGAGAATGGGGAAGAGAAAAAGGAAAAATAAAATCTAAACTAACCTAAATGAGCTAAGGAGAACCAAAGTTATTCTATGGATTCCTTGCTGAGAAATAACAGCAGCAAGGAATTTTATTTATACATAAGCAAGTGATCCAAGTGCTTTAGATTGCAGCCAATCAAAGGAGAGATTCTTCAATTCAGTTTAAACTAATCTCAATTTTAGCATTTCAACCAATCAGAGAGAAGAGAGGGAGATCCAGTTCTGTTTTTCTGCTGAAGTAGTTTGCATTCCTGCTAAAACTTTGAAAATCAGTTCACACCCATGTGAAGACCTCCTTTTTGATTTTTCCATTTCCAAAACTATCGCTGCTGTCCATTAATATTTGCAACCGCACTTCTCAAATAATTACACACAAACTGCTGCAAATGCCCCACATAAAACTCACCATCCTCTTGGCTGCCTTGGAAGTCGAAATAGCTCCCAAATGGTCATTACTAGTAGCTGGTGACAGCTCTACCCCGATCTTCGAGCAGTTGAAGAAGGCATAAAATGATCTCAAGAGGTTTGAAGGTAACCACCTAAAAGCCCAGTAGCTCCAGGTAAGGTTTCGTGAGGTTGATGGTGGTGTGGAGGTGTATTTCGGGAGGATGGCTATGTAGTCGAGAGGTTGACTGAAGGCATGAGCTGCTGGTCGAGAGGTTCTGTAGGTGCAGGGAAGTTGTCGATAGGTTGAGAGCTTTGATGGTGCATTTTTCGACAGGTTGGTTGGGTATTCCCGAGAGGTTTTGAGGCTAAGATAGTTCTACACGAGAGGATTGAAGTTAGAGTGCAAGTGCTGGTCGACAGGATGCTGAAGAGAGAGTTGAAGCTTGAATGAAATGGTCAACAGGTTGGATTAAAACTTCTCACAGCAGGAGCTTCAGGTAGTTGTCGTGAGGTTGGAGGCTTCTGTTCGATAGGATTAAAGGTTGAAGCATGCAAGGTGTCAAGAGGTTGAAGGGCTAAGAAGCTATTGAATGGTCGAAAGGTTCACACTTCCACTTTGTCGACAGGATTAATGCTTGGGAGCTACAATTGTTGTCGACCGGATCTAAAGGTATGGAGCTTGCTGAAGGGACTGCTGCAAAGAGTTATCGACAGGTTAGAGAGTAGAGTTCTAGATGAGAGGTTGGTGCAGCATATACAAATAGCTATCGACAGCATCTGAAGGTGTGCATTTGATCTGCTCGAGATGTTGGTTGGAGGGAGCTGTAAAGTTTTCGACAGGATCAATGGGAAGTTCTGAAGCTTCTTGTTGAACCAGTCGATAGGTTTGGCTCGTGAGACTAACTCTACTCGATAGGTACTGAGTTTGGGTGCGACAGATGCATGGGCTGCTTGATAAGTATGCTGGAATGTGCATCTGATTGAGTATGTATATATATATATCTGCAGCTGCTATGGAGGTTTCAAGTGAGCTCATCTTGACAGAATGGGATGCATGGAGCTGCAAGTGCTTGATAGGTTTGAGAATAAAGGGCTGGAGCATCTGCAAATTGAAAAGATGACTGATGGTCCCTCCTAACCATTCGATAGGTGCAGCTGTTCATTTGATGAGATTAAATGCAGGCTTGCATGGGTGCAGCTGCTGTCATTTGGAGAAGTTGGGGCTGCATTCTATAGGTGCAACACTGGGTCCAGCACTGAACTGAGGGGTAGATTTATTGTGCACACCAAGTAAAGCTGCTGAATCGAAGTATAGTTGAAAGTTGCTGGTTTGGAGCTGCAACGAATGTGCTGCCTCTACTGAAATGCTGAGTTCATGTGTGCATTCATTATAGCTACTCAAGAGTTTTCATTGCACCCCTTTGAGAATGCATTGCAGCCATCTGACATGTAACTACTGAAGGTGGCCCTCAATGTACCTCCAATGTGCACAGAGCTGAAGTCATTCCATTCATCTCTCACTCTCACCTATTAATTTGATTCCAAAGCTCTCCTTATCGGCACTTTTTACTGGAAAACTGCACAAAAGCTGTAATTACCTGCTTACTGCAAAATAATACTAAAAAGCAATTATTAAGTACTCTAAGGCTTAGCAAAAGCCAGGTTTAAAGGGTAAAATGTAGTAAAAATCATTGACTAACACACCCCAAACCTAACCTTTGCTAGTCCTCGAGCAAAGTGAAATTTAAAACAACTAACCTACAAAACTAAATGCCACTTTCGTAGGGAACATGGGTGCATTTGGCACATGCACTAAGCCTTTTAAAGTCCTAGGAGATCCCTAGTGGAGGACTGGAGTCTCCTGAGGGTTTTTAGTGAAGGTACCCATAAGCTTCTCCAATAAAATCAGTTAATACCAATGCGACATGCTAAAACAGAGTTTAAGTAAAATAAAATTCATTCCACACCTTGTTCATTCAATTTTAGAGGATTCTCAGCAGAAAAACATCAGTTTAAAATTGAAATTCTGCTGTAATTCCTTCACCATAAATTAGTTCATGTCAAGGCGTTGTGCTTGAAAACTAATGTAGAGTTCACCTTTTATTTGAGAATTCTGTTTTGATATTGCCCCAAACAAATTGGATTTCAGACCCAAGTCTTACCAGGGCTGTTTACTCACAAGAAAAGTAGAAGGGTGTATCAATTCACACAGCTCAAGAACAATTACAACCCTCAAATAGGACTGCAAGCATGAACATAGGTAATGCTCTAATCTCTAAAATTTTCTTACTCTTTTCACGATAGATTAAATAAATCCTCATCTCCACATGACAGCTCATTCCATTTCAGACCAGTAAGGAGTTTTTATTAGGTTGCAATGTGGTCTATGGGTGAAGTTTACAAAGAGTAAAAGGGAATAAAAGGATTCCAATTTGACAAATCTGCGAGGTAAGGAGGTGACTCATGACTTCACCTTCTTCATTTTAGCACCATTCCATCTATTTCTTGAATTTTCATATTTGAAGTGACCAGTTTCTAATCCTCTTTTCAATCTTTCAATGAAATGACTTCTCTTTCTCATTCTTTCATTTTGCTTTTCTATTTTTCTTTTCTTTTTGTATGTTTTTTGTACTTCTTCCTCCATTTTTCTTTTTATGGGCTGGGATGCCACAATGCCACCAAATGTGCTTTCTTCTCTTTCAACCAAACATCAAGCCTTGTTCCTTTAACCTCACTTCTCCTTCCATTTCTTGAATTCTCAGATTGAGGGTGAACTGAAATAGATCAAGGGTTTTGGATTCAAATTTTCTAGTTTTTATCAAAGAAATTTTGGGAATTTTAAGGCTCAAATGTTGTGTATCAAGGGCAGTTCAAAGGTCAAAATTCTTAGGCTCAAACTGTCTAAAGGATGGCCGTACATCATGTCTTCAATGTCATGAATGCTGTCAAGCCGTTTTAACTCAGATTTGCCTAACTTCTAGTGAGCAAGAGCAAGTTCAATCAATCCTTAGAGTAGAAAAATTGCCAAGACACTCTTCAAAGAAAATTTTTCAGGCCCAAATCTTACTAGGTATGGCCTTCCATCAAATTCCTGGGGTATATCCTCACAATTTTCTCTCTATTCAAGTTCACTAAACATTAATTTTTGAAAATTCTTAACATTTGCTTCATGAAACTACAACACATATCAGTTTTAAAAAGTTTTTAATCTCCTCTTTTTCAAAAAATCAGGTGGGAAATCACTTTATTTTCAAAAAAAATTCAACATAGTTGCACTAGCATTAACTTATTTCATTGGCATACCTGCCATACGCCCAAACCTAAGATGAACATTGTCCTAAATGTTTACACACTGAGTAACCAGGGGCAGCAGGGGAAAAATGAGAAAAAATAATAAGCAGGAAAAAACTATATGCAGTAAAAAATAAAAGTGCAAAACTGAGTAAATGAAAAAAATGATATACAAATGCAGAAAAATTACTGCTAAAACAGAATTTCAGATACAAAAATAGGAAAACAAAGTTAGAACTGAATACAAAACTACAAAATTTGAAGACAAACAGTAAAACTTGGACACATATTAACCTAAGAAAGAAAAATCAGCAATCTAAAAACAGAATTTAAAATAAAATTTCTAAAACAGAAAATCCTAAGAATCAACCCTGAGTCACCTATGCTAAGAGAAAGCCCTCTGTGCTGTTGTGTGTGTTTTGTACTGAGAAATTGCTGAGAAAGTGTATGAATCAATAAAAATTTTGAAGAAATGTCAGCATGGATGTACATAGTTAAAAGCAGGATTCATACACAGTTGAGACCTATTTATGCTAAAAAATCTTGAAAGTGAATGAATGCAGAGGCTCCAATGAATTTTCAAAGCAAAAATATGATCCACTGCTCATTAACCTTCATGATTTAAAATTCAAGAAAAATAGCCCATCTGGAAAAAAAAAATTATGTTTTAATAATTTTCTATTTTTTTTATTTGTTTTTGGATCAGTCGGGGCTCTCAAGAGTCCTTATTTACTACTGCTGAAAAATAAGAAGAAATAAATCAGAAATTTTCTATTTGTGTTAACATTTTCTTTTATTTTTTTATTTGGTTTTGTTATTTTACAAAAAAAAAATCATTGTGCCTTAAATGACAGCAAAAATTAAAACCAAGACAAACACTAAACACAACAGTACTGCTGGTTTTTAAAGAATTTAAAATTTTAAAATGAATGCAAAGGAGATGGGGATGCAAACTCTAGCAAATCTGCTCCAGCAGCAATCCATTTGCTCCTCTTATGGTTGCTGCTCCAGATCTGTAAAAATTCAAAAACTGCAGTAGTACTTTATTCTAGCAAATTGATAAAAACAAAGAGGAAAACACAGGCCACAGCCTCATTTCTGTAAAAAATGCAAAAGGCGACAGCAGCATTTATTCAAATAGCGAGAAGGCAAAGAATAAAACTCAGAAAATTCGGAATTATTGCAGTTCAAAACAGGTTTTCTATATATAAACTACAACAAGCATTTAATCAAACACGTGGAGTGCAATGTACAAATTTAAAACAAAACAGAATTAAAAACTAAAGAAAAATCAGATCCACAAAAGGAAAAACTAAATAAAATTTAAAATAGAATAAAAAACTTTAAAAAAAAATCATAATTATAAATTTAAAATAAAATAGAATTAAAAACTACAAAAAAAAAAAAAAATCAGATCTTCAAAAATGAAAAAAACTCATATTTACTAACTAGATCAAAACTCCCCGGCAGCGGTGCCAAAAACTTGTGGATTTTTCAGGTGCTGATTTATTGTAAAGGAAAATTAAATCAAAGTAAAAAGAGGATAGAATCAGCACACTAAAACTATCCTAGACCGACAAGATTCAGGGTCCATTTGTAGAAAGTTTTAATAAGTAAGAGTTTGTCCCACGGGGAGTAGTGATCTAAACCTAAGAGGTGTATAGTAGACCTCCAGATCTAGCTACAGATCTGGCAATTCTAGCTTAAACGAAGAAAGAAAGAGAGTTTTTCGAGTGTCACTAGATCTAATCCACAAGACAAAATTATAAAACGAAATTTACTGAGATTGAGGAAGATGGATGATAAAATAAAGTATAAAATGGTAAAAAATAGGTAACTAGGGACTGGTTCTTACTGAAAATCAATTGGTTCAAAGGCAAAGCATAGAACTGATTTGCTATAATCCTTCATCTTCTTACAAGCTCAGATGTATGATATAAGAATCTAATCTTAATCAAAGAATTGAAGCAATCCTAAGGTTGTAATCTGTCCACTCGAATGGTCGCAGATCATCCCAGAGATTGTCCCAATTGAAGGATCTTGATTGAAACAGGTAAGCTATTGCAGATGTTGTGAGTGCCAAGCTACAAGCTCAAGCATCTACAGGAATATCTAATCCTGAAAAATCAAATACGAAAAAGTAAAATTTAGATCAGAATCACCTTTAAAAGCCACAATTACTGTAATTATACAACTTACAGCCTATTGAGCTCGGATCTGCAATCTTGTGCAACATCCAATCCATTTACAAAGCTTCAAAACTTTCAATTTACAGTTACAAACCAGATCTGGACTGCTTATCTAGATCTAATCCAACAGACTGGATTAGAGAGAGTATGGAGAAGAGAAAAAGAAAAAATAAAATCTAAATTAACCTAAATGAGCTAAGGAGAACCAAAGTTATTCTATGGATTCCTTGCTGAGAAATTACAGCAATAAGGAGTTTTATTTATACATATGCAGTGATCCAAGTGCTTTGGATTGCAACCAATCAAAGGAGAGATTCTTCAATTCAGTTTATGCTAATCCTTGTTTTAGCATTTCAACCAATCAGAAAAATCTATTTTTTTTCAACTTTGACTATTTTTCCTGACTTAGACCCTTACCAATTTATTACGGCTTTCTGACTTTATGACTATGCTTATATGCATGTATGTACATTTATTTGTACAAAAATAAAATATAAAAGTATCAATAAATATGCACCTAGATAAGCTGAACTATATTTAAATAGTATAACTAAAGAAGAAGGTTATTAACACTTTGACATGTAATGTCTAAAATGAATTTACCTATAAAATATGTTTAAAATGAATTATGTTCGGTGACAGCAGCATATGTGCTGGCGTCAAATCTTTTAAAAACTGGCTTTTTACCCTAACCATGCAAGAGGTTCACATTTAAAGCCTTGCCCGGCCCATTGAGATCCCTACAAGTCATTTGAAAGTGCCAATTGGTCCAATGGGGTCTGAGTCGAAGGTATACGAGACTTTACCTCTTTTGAGTCAAGTTGGTTAAAAAAAAACCTTCAACCCATTTTGGTTATAAGTTCGGATCCTGCTCCGGGTCAAGCTAGATCCACACTCGACCAATCGAAGATCGGCTCAAGCCCAGGTTAGGTTTGGATCCAGGTCTATGTTATTTGCAAATACAGTAATTAAATAAAGATATATTCCTATGAAATTAACATAAAACTATTCAAAATTTACCAAATATTTAACTAATTAAATGAATAACTAAAATATTACATATTTAGGCCAGATTTAGAGTCCATGTAGATTGAAGAGACATTTATATAAGACGGTTGTTAAACCCCCCATATCATATGGTGCGGAATGTTATTTTTTTTTACATATTTTAAATTAAGTCAGTTACCTAATTACTGGCTTAATCGTATGGTAATTTATATTTTTTGTTTTATATATATAAAAAGTGTCGTATGTGATATGTTATATTAATGTTCTTTGTAGGGCGATAAATTGACTAACTTTTCGATTGGGTATTAGTGGCTCATTTTAAAAGTAATTGCCATTAAATTAGATTTGGAAAAAGACTCCATCAAATATGTTCAATTTCGATTGGTTACCCGTAAATTTTGAGAGAAAACCGAGTACGATACATAAATCGATGATTAGATAATGTTTCTACGGTCATAGCATAATCACCAATTGAATCGATTCTGAAGATTTTCTGAGAGGAACTTAAAAATGAAGGATTTTCATCTTTTATAAGAAAAGTCAAAATTTTGAATAACTTTAAAAACGCATATGGGAAAAGTCAGGAATCTGAGTCTGCTAAGAATCTGCAGGAATCTGAGTGTTCAAGAATCAGAGATTTTCTTGGAAAAATCAGGAAACACTTGGATGAGGCTTAAAGAAATGTGTTAGGAGAAGATTTTTAAATTGCAAAAAAGTATAATTAATTAGACATCGGAGAGGTAGAGAGAGACTTCAAGTGTCTCTAATTTGATTGTGACACAAATTAGAGACACTTGAAGTCAACTTTTGATTTCACAAGTGATGCAAATCTCAAAAAGTGACCCTAAAATCACGTTTAACCATAATGTATGTCATATGATTTTATAAGTAACTTTTTGAGTTGTGTAATATATGGAATAAAAAACTGACCGTTTGATAGTAAGCCCATGATCTGAAGATCAATTGAGTGAAAGATTGGACGGAAAATGTTCTACATCATCCAACTCAAAACTATCAATGCATGCAACGGGAGAAATGGAGTGAGGTCAAATTTTCACTTAGTGTAAATAATGGTACCTAGTTTTTCATACCAAATATTTGTCAACCGAAATATCTATGGCAGTAAAATCTGTTTTAATGGCGCATTAAAACTGAGTATTGTATTCAGTGTTTCACCCATATCTGTTATAGTTATAACGTCATCTCCACCACACTTTCTTGGAATAATGGCATGACCATAATGGGATTTAAGTCATCTATCTATGCATTCTAAATTGAATGATTGTTCATATTTTTTTAACTGTTAATTTTATTTTATTTTTGTCTATGATGGATGGATCACCATCATGATGGATGCATGTTCGCAATCTTATAATGTGAGTTGGTCAAGTGGAGCCATTACTTGCACACACTTTTCAAGTGATTGCACTGGATTGCGCTGAATTTAAAAGAAAGAGTTACAAGCTTGGTGACCTCTACTATGTGAAAATACCATTCAAGCCGTTTGATTTGAAGGCCATGATTTAAAGATATCAATTGCAAAAGATTAGAATAAAATATAATTTTCATCATTTGCCTAAATGGAGTCAAAGGCAATTATATAATTCAACATTTGACTATAATAGATCATATGACAAGTATTGTGTTTTGTTCCAATTTTATTTCCCAGAGATCTTGATCACGAACTTCAAATCTAACGGCCCATATAGCATTTTTACATATCTCATGTCCCTGAAATACCAGTCTATCTTTAAATTCGGTGCAATCACTTGAAAAATGTGTGCAAGTAATGGCTCCCTTTTTAAAAATATGTAAATATTTTGTATATTAAAAAATTATATTTCATTTTTTTTTTTCGAAATCTTGTAGAAAATAGTGGCAATACCGGTAAAAAGCAAGCCAATATTAATGAGATTTTCAATATATACTCTACCGCAGGTGAATCAGAAGTAGATTCTCTCCCAAGAGGATGGATTAAGGGAGTGGGTGCCTTGATCTATTGATTGTGCCCCATCGCGTAAGACCTCTAGAGAGGGTAGGCTGGTTCAAATAAGTGATGTACCATGAACCATATTATGTTCTATCCATTTGGCAATCTCGTGGATTTTTAAGGATTCCAAGGTCCTAAGACCATAAACTGTTCACAAGATTTGATGGCTATGATGCCTCTAATGCTCATCAAAATTACATTTTAATGGGAATTCCGAGAATTGAATTCAGGACCTGACCTCTATGGCCGTCATTAGTTCTAAATAAAACTATCAATAGTAGAATTTCCATGCTGACAAAATACACATCCAGATTCCATAAACACCCTTACAGCCACACCTGTTTATAATATTATCTATATATTCAAAAAAATCAAAAAGGGGTTCACAGCTGTACCGGTGTAGAAATTATTTCAATCGTTTCATGTTACCGATATCGTTATATATAATAAAGCTACGGGTTCGGCCTTCCATGGCTGCTCCCACACAAAACAATGACACTTTGATATAATGGGTATTAGAATCGATAATCCATACCAGCTTCAGTTATAAAGGTCATCTTCGTCTGCAGCAGCAGCAGCAGTGGAGAATGAATCCGAAGCCCCCGGCAGTGGAAGCGTTGTCTGGGCAATCAGGGAACCGGAACTCGTACCCAATCCCCCGGGACTGCTGCAGTGTTTGAGCGAAAAGCTGGTATTTCCGGATGTCGGCATCGCACACGCTCCTTCGTGCAAACTTCATGGATTCCTCAAAATGGACAGCCCTGATCTTAGGGGCATCATCTGTGTCATCTTCTTCCATTGCCTCAGGATTTTCTGTCCTCTTCCTCTCCCTCTCAATATCCTGTGTCCCAAATGATAGCAAGGAAATAATAATAAATAAATAAACAAAATAAAAGTCAGATGTTCTTTCAATCTTTCTTCTCTCATTATTTTCTTTAACTTATTCTATTTGAGATAATGGCTCCTCACCGACATTTAAACACCAAAATGGAGTTCAAATGATCTCCTGACCGACATTTAAACACCAAAATGGAGTTCAAATGATCTCACATCACTAAAATTGAACTTTGTATCTCACACCATAAAAGTGTGATTTCTCATTATGACATGTGGCACACCTCTATGGTCAATCTCAAATAAGAAAATAACTTCAATATGCCTTTTAGAAGCATCTACCCTTTCATGAGGTTATGTAAGCAAAGACAAAAGTTCAGTTCACATCAATGCCCCTCTGTTAGAGAAAGTGCAGTAACCGCCCACCAGGATGTTTCCAACTATTTTCTGCCTGAACACTTCTACTCCAAGGACATCAGCAATCAGCTCCTTTGTTTCCTGAAAATGTATAAATAGTAATCAGTAAATCCTTACTATTATAATGAGAAAAGACCAAATATTACCGGCTATTAATTTTCTTTCTAACGACAAAAATACCAATCGTTATGATTAACAAAAGCAACAAACCTTCAACAAAGAGAAGGGCATAAAAGTCGTTTTAATTGATTCTTATAAATATAGAAAGGGAGACCCTAAGCCCGCCGCCTTTAAACCCACTAGTAGATATAAAAGTTGCCTCCAAAACTACTTTTATAATTTGGGAACACTGCAGCAATAGTTTATAGAACCATATATACAATCTGTCTTGACCATCAAGTCAATTCTTCCTATCCGATCCATAGCCCACCAAAGAGCAGTAATTTCCAGTCGACTTCTCTCATCCTAAAGTCTCTGGTAAAGAACATAAAGATCCCATTAAGAAAATGGGTTTCACATATTTTGAAGCCCCAAAAATTTGTGAGCACTATTCAGAGTTGATGGCTAAAAGGGTGGTGACTAATACCCCATTATTCCATTAAATAGCCATTGAAGTTTCCACAATTTTCTGGGCCCCGTCACCGAACTGCAAAATGGTTCACAGTTCGGGTCAGTTTGCTTCTAGTGAACCGGTTCGGCAGGGTCACTTGAACCAGGTTGGTTATTTTAGCCCTTTTAAGTTTTCTTTTATATATATAAAGTAAATTTCATGTAAGGAGATTTGAACCTTGATCGTTATTTTTCTTAAGCCTAAGCAATAAGCTATAATGTAGTCGATGCATTAGAAAGACTTCCATTTAAAGTTAATAAAATATTTCACTTTTTCATTTAAAACTCTTCTTGCTCCTAGCAAACCGGGTTCACTCGACAGCAGAGAACTGCATACCACGAACCTGAATTCGAACCAAGCGATTGAGTGATCTAAATAGGTGCATTCTTTGTAATCCAGATGTGAGGCAGTGGGCAATCACCTCTTAATCTGTTGTCAGATTTCAAAGATATGGGACCATTTCCTTCATTGTTTTGGTATATTGTAGGTGATGCCTTCTCCAAATTGCGTGTCCTTTGGGTCCTAGCCATCAGCAAAGTCACCAAATTCTCATGACTTTATCAAAACTATTTTTCAGCCATACTGAAAGAAACAAGAAGCCATCAAAAAGTATAAGAGCAGCAACAAAATTCATGTAGAAAATGAACAAGTTCTGCTTTTATTTTTCTTCTTAAATGTTAGTAGAAGCCATTGGGTACAACGAATTAGTGTAAGAATCAATTATTGGAAACTAGGCAGCAAACCTAAAAAAAATGATTAATCTGAGCAGACCAACATTTCATCAACTCCAAGTAAAACCTGAACAAAAGCTAAAGTCCTTAATAAAGTTGCTTCATGCAGGGAAGAAAATTGATAATTACATAAAGCAAATATCAATTTTCAAACAAGCAATGCAAAAATTGAAATATCATATTTAGATTTCTGAATACTTTATTTTTTTCAAATGTTTCATAGTTTTCAAAAAATAAAAAACACCACGTACCACACTACCAATACATATCAGTCCAGAGAGATGGCCAATAGTCAATACAGCAACCATTACCAAGTGTTTAAAGACTTACCAGGATAAATAGGAATGAATGCAAGTACTATTAGAAACACTTTCTATAATCCGTTCATTTCGTCGATAAAAAAAAATAGTGGGATGAAACTAATATTATCAAAATAGACAAAGATGGAATGCAAAATTAAATCATCATCAAACCTCTATGGGTTGGTGTGATGGCCAGGTACCCGCCTCAAAAAGCGGGAGACCTCAGTTCGAATCCCCCCTAGAGGCCACCCTAGGGATTTATATCCCAAGCCCACCCGGCACATGCTAACTTGGGGTGCGCATGTCCCCTTGGGATTAGTCGGGTTCTCTAAGAGGCCCGGACACCCAAGTTATTAAAAAAACAAAAAAAAACAAATAAATCATCAATATTGCAACATTGAGGATGCAGGTTCAATCCTAGCTTACCCACCAAGTGAACAAATAAAATGTCATCAGCGATTGCACATGCAGCACTTAAGCATCCAACAACGTTGTATTAACTAGTAAATGAATAAATTTACAATTCAATATAACATCCCTGTCAGTACATTTAAGAAGTATTTCAAGTTCTAACTTTATATTTTATATTCTATACAATTTGTTTGTTTTGGAGGTGGCCAAAGAGAGGTTTGGGAGGGTTTTATTGTTCAATATTCGATCGGAGAACCAAGAAATTTTGTGTACACGAGTTTGTCCTTCGATTAGGGAGGAATTATTAAATTAATTTAACTTAGTATCGTAGAGAGTGTAGAGACCCCAAATGAAAGTGAGTTGGGTCTCACGCTTCCACATGTTATGCTATTAAAGCATGAAACCAACCTTTTGGATCATGTCAGTTTGGCAACTAAGAATAAAAAATCATGCATCAAGTGTTCCTAGATCGGTGGTCAATCTAGGTGGATTTTGGAACTCGGCCTAATGGATCACTACGATTACATTATCTGATTGCGGCTAAAAACGAACTACATCATCTGATTCAAAACAGTCAACAGTTTAAGCACATGAATTGCGGGTTGAGAGGGAAGAGTTTTGGGCTGTAAATGACGGTACTCATGACCCAGGCAGGCAGCCAAAATTTTGCTCTGACCGCACCCGGAATAGAATATTAACTAAGGCATGGCATGAGCATGGAGAAGAATATGTGGTCATCCATTGCCTTTACGCTGCTTTGGTGTAGAATATTTATCAACAACTTTATAAGGAGATGGGCAATCAGTAATCAGTATGCCCCTCTACCAGAAAGTGCTAGCTGAGCATGGCACTCAACACCTTGGTCCAAGAGATTAGAGACTTAACTACTATCTCTTGAGATCTTTTGGGCGCCGTGGGGCAAAAGAACTGCAGAAATTTTTAGAGCAACCGCTACACAATACAGTAGTTGCCAGTTTTCTCAAAGGGCATCTTTAATAGAATGGGCAGCTAGCTGAGCCTGGGGATATTAGAGATAAGTGGTACTCTGCTTTGTTCTGTTTCTCGTTGCTTCTGCTTTTTAGTTGCCACGCATTTTCTCGTTGCTTCTGCTTTTTGGCTGCCAAGAATCTCGCTTTCGGCCCTCATGTAATTTCTTCTTAATGAAATTGCATCTTTTTATCGACTCATCATCAGCACAACTTTATCTCATATATTTGGGGTTGGCTTTGCGAGTCCTATTTCTCATTTGCAAACTTGGGTAGCAAGCGAGTTTAGCCAACTACAAAAGCAGGATCAGATTAATGAATGAGTTTCGACTCATCTGTGAATTGGGTGGTGCTGAAGCAGATGATGTGTAAAATTGCACAGGCGTCCCCACACGAAGCCAAATAGGAAAAAGCACTCGAGCGGAAATGAAATTGACATTTACAACGACAAGTGGGGCAAGTGAGGGATATTGCCAAATTTAAGTCGAAGTGGGCAAAATAAATGAAAGTAGTGTGGCTCAAATACAGAAATTTCATTGTTTTGTGTCTTATATCATTCACAGTTCAGAGATGTGTCATGCTTTGAGATCAGAATGATTAAAACATATAGGTATTTTATCAGCACCTGCCATGAAACATATAGGTATTTATCATTCACAGTTTGGCAACCTAAGTAGAATATTGTGCAATGTAGATACACCAAAGATGCGGAAAGGCCACTGCACACGTGATCCTCATAATAAGATACATTATAAAGCGCAGCAAGGTATTGTTGGGGATTAATTGAATATTGTGGGCGAGAAACTGAACTAATTGAACAAGGTAAAATTATCAATAAAAGTACAAAATAAAAATAAAATCAATAAAGAACTAAGCTTGACCACAACTCCACATTATGTAGAAAGGCCGCAATAGACAACCAACAAAATCGACGCTACGGTAAAAAAAAGGAATTGTGGATTATAAATAGAAAATTGCAGAGGGTGAGACACTGAAAATCTGATGTCACTGATTCCATTTCAGATAGGGATGGGAATCTAAATAATCTCATCAAACATAGTACAAGAGATATTAAACAAACAGATAAGCACAAACATATAAACAAATTTTCATTCAAAATCTATTTCTAACAGTCCGTAAGTCTGGAGAAAAGCTAGTCACATGGAAAAGGCAAGCTACTGCTCACTGAGTAGAGTTGCCTAACAAATGGAAGGTTCAAATAGTACTTAAAACTGATTTACAAGTTTAGTTCTTTGAAAAAAATATCTATGTCAGAATCTTCCCAAAAAAGAGTCCCAGCATTCAAGAGATATAGGATAGAAGCTTATAATCACTTAATCATCACACCCAAATGTATATACATTAAGAAAAATGTTCACCAATACAAGAACTGAAACAAGGAATGAAATCTGAAGACTCGTGTCCGTGCAAGATAAAATAGAAAAATGAAATCTGAAGACTGTTTTGTATTTGATAAGAAGTTTACCAAGTGATAGAACACTACTCTGATTGAATAACAAAGACGATGAAGACGGCCTTATCGATGATGGAGCTCTTGCATTGACAACAACTAAAACTCTATAAATAAAAAATCCTAAATAATTCAAAACATGTGAATTGTGTCTTTACAAAATCAAAACCCTAAATAATCGAGAAAGTATGAATCGTTCACTTAGCAAATCAATAAAATTCAGATCTCACCTATGTTTTGACAACATTCATTTTCGGTGCCCCGTACATCAAATGAACTCCTCGATTCCCCTCAAATCTCAGATTCGGAATCCCCTAATTTCTCAAATTTTCAAAAAATGTACGATTCCTAATTTTTCAACCAAATCTATGGTCGATTCAATTACTACGAAGCTCCATTTTGCATATTTTGCTCAAATTCCATACCGCATTCCCGAAATCAGACCTTGTCAGAACAAACAAATTCCACACCACTCCTTGAGTTCTCAACACCAAAAAAAGCTCCAAAAATTTACAAAACCCTAAGACAATGCATAGGAAAGGCTGAAATCTCTGTCGGAGCACGGATCGAGGTGAAACTTGCTGAAATCTAATCGAAGTGAAAATGCTACGATCTGAGTTGAGAATATAAGCAAAACCTAAGGACTTTCAAGTTTTTTCAGTTTCTGGGGAAGAGAAAAGGAGAGACTAGCCGAGAAGACGAAATGACTTCGAGTGTCTCTCGACGAAATGGCTGTGTTTGTTCTGATCTGATATTTATATATAGGAAGAGAGATGGTATTTTTATAGAGAGAAACAGCGCTGATCGAGAGCCGTCAAGTGAGAAATAAAAACAAGGGGTGGCGTTATATGCACCCATTTGTTTTGTGTTTTGTGAAGAACACATGCTTTCCCACCATAAAATTTTTTGAGTGATTTGAATCAAACGATATGGATCATTTTTCATCTCAATCTCTCACACAATAGATCTTGTAATCATGACACCTATCATACGGTCACATGTTGGGTATATAATTCATGTGGCACACATTCCCAGAAGTGATCATGATCAATGCATAACATGAGAAAAAGGTATCAAGTCACCTTTTTGGGGACGTGTGAAAGGTGAAATCAAAATCTGACCGTCTGATAGGTGCAACACAATCTCAAGATCTATTTTGTAGAATATTGGGATGAAATATAGTCTCTAACTTCTTATTCAAGACGGTCAATAATTATTTATGGTAAGAAAAGATCTGTACTCCATAGGAAAATAGGAGCATATAACACTACACATGATATTTTAGTGGGCATTTGAGAGACGGCTTCAACAGTCTCTATTGATCTCACTCAGGCTTTTAGAGACGGTCTTTCAAGTCGTCTATAAAGGTTCCACCCATTTGAAACTTATGGAGACAGTTAAAGCCGTCTCTATATATCATTTTATACAGAGAGACGGCTAAAGCCGTCTTGAATTCAGTTATTGGAGACGGCTTTTGAAAAGGCCGTTTCTAATAAAATATTATTGGAGACGGTTTCTAAATGTCGTCTCCAATAAAAGGTTTTTTTGTAGTGATCTCGTATGCCAGATGGATATAAGATTTCTTATATATAAGAAATCAAGTTGGTATCCTATATTTTAAAGATAATATATTTTATTACTTTTATTGTTTTTTATAATTGAGATATCTGCGACTTCAAAAAATAATACTTATTAAAATTTTGATATTAATATCTTATATTTTAAATTTACTTTTTGTAATTGAAATATCAACACCTGATTAAAAAGATGATTAGTATCCCAAAGATAGACGGTTAGAGTGGATCATATCACATATTTTTTATACCCCAAATTTGATCGAAGGAAAAAAAAAAAAAAAATTTAAGTACTTGAAACCATGATTGAGATGAAGAATCTCGGGTGATAACAAATCAAGTGGATATGAACATTGTTGAACCCTATCCAATGACAAATTGAACAATGCTAAATTCATGTTCTTCCTTGGGCCAAGAATAGCAAGTTTTTTATTATTTAACTGAGTAAATAAATAAACTATAAAGAAACCTTAAATTTGAAAAATATGGATTAAAATAATAAGTGTAGACCTCGGAATTGCATAATAACATCAAAACGGGCTTCAATAGAAACCAATCAGCACCAAAAGATGGTGTTTCTGTATCTGTAATTCATCAAAGGCCACATTATATCATAATCTCCAAACTATATATAAATAAATAAATAAAATGTATGTCTCATGACTAGTTCCAAGACGTAATAGCAGCAATGCCACATCTCCAAGGTGATAGAATATGAGACCGCTCATCTGTGACGAACGATTATATAAACCATCAACATCCCTATAAGCTTTTTTGTGACGTTTACAAATGGAATTTACAAACATATAAATTAGTGTTTGCTCCATTTTTATCTGTAAAGGAGTTCTTTAACCCAAAAGACCTCCCCTGTCACGTAAATTTTAAATTAAAAAGAAATGAATCATAAACCCTAATCGAATTTAAAATTTTGATGAAAAAAATGTTCTTTTTAACAAAATAAGTAAAATAAAGAGACTTTAAATTTGAAAACTATGAATTAAACTACAAAACTAAACCTCAAAATTGCAAAATCTAATTTTCATCTCAAAATAAATATGATTTTATACAAATGGAATTTACAAACATGAATATTAGAGTTTGCTCCATTTTATTTGTAAAGGAGATCTTTTACCCAAAAACCTCCCCCGTCATAAAAAACTAAAATTTAAACCAAATGAATCATAAACCCTAAAACAAATACACCAGATCACAAAAACCCTACATAGATTTTTAAAATAAGTAAGAAGAAATCCAAGAAGAATTGTTATCTCTAACCCCAAAAGTTTTTAAACGAAGAAGATCAACAAACCCTAGAAGATTAAGAAAGAAAAAACCCTAACCCGAACCCCAGAAGAGTCTTCGTCGTGAACATGAGTGGCGTAAGAAAGCGGGGCCACACGTACTAATAATGTTGTTTGTTCGTCCTCAGCTGTTCGATGTTAATCGCACGGTTAGTGGTGGCTTGATTAACAAGATTTTGGACCATTCGTTTTGTGGATCTAGGGATGCGATTGTTTGTTCTTATAGATACACTTTGTCCTAAAAAATGAAACGGATAATCTTGCTTGCCGAACAAAACTATCTATTAGCTTGATGCTTTAAACTCCATTTTGGTGTTGAAGTGATCTAACACCATTAACGGTGTAAGATGTGAACAATCTAAACAGTCAAAGTAAAGCTGATACATTGAACGGCAGTTGGCTTGAAGGCGATTAGAATCATCCAATATGTGCTCTCTAATAACCATTGCTCGTATTTTTAACGGCCAATAATAAAATCCACCGTTAGGATGGATCGCAGCCATTGTTAGACATGATCCTTGGCCTATAAATGTTCTCACAGTGACACTTTTTAAATCGGGTTTCACGTGCTCAAGTTGTTAACTGTTTTGAATCTGACAATTAAAATCATTTTTAGTCTCAATCTTTGACATGATAGATCTTGAGATCATGGGTCTACAATCAAACGGTCCAATTTTGATTTCATGTGGCACACATTCTGAAAAAGGATCTTAGAACCTTGATTATGTTCATTTTTTGGGATGTATGCCATGTGAAATAAAAATCGAACAATACGATGGTAAGTCCTTAATCTCAAGATCTACAGTGTCGAAGATTAGGATGAAAAACAATCTTCATCATCCGGTTCAAAACAGTCGACGACTTAATACAGGTAACCATTTCTATATATTTGTGAAAACCCATCTTTCACAAAATAGGAAGCATCCAATAAATAGGCCTACCACGTATGATTTGTGGGCATAGCCTTAGTAGATCGGCGAGGTTAAAATTTAGAAAGTTCAGAAAAATTACGAGAAAAATCAGAGTAAAATTAAAAAAAAACAATTAAAAAGTATAAACAAAATTTAAGAAATATAAAAAATCATGATTTTCAAACTTTTTATCAATTTTTTTAAAAACACATGAATTTCTCATAAATTCGCAAATTATTCGCAATTGTTCCAAATATTCCAAAAATTTGGTGACTATGCCTAGTAGGTAAACCTCAAACAGTTTTACCGTTATAAATTTTTAAGAATTTGGAAGAGAGAAGCAAGACATAGGCAACTATTCAAAAGAGAAGAACGATTACTTCTTTTCTGTACAACATTGACATGTTCGTGAATTTAATGAGAGAGTTCACTAAGAGCGAGCTGCTCCGGCCTGCGATTACACGATTTACGATACAATTTCTAACCCTACAGAGCTTGGTTAGATATATGCGTCAACTGAAAAGTACGGTGTCATCCAAAGCATGGGAAAATATGAATTAGAACTCCTACGATCAAAGAGACCTGCTTGCAATGAAGTTGCTTATTTGATCTACAACATCCAGTTTTGGAAAGATGTTGACCACCTGATCGCTATCTCTAGTTTTGGAAAGGTTTTGAATCTGACAATGAAAACCTTTACTTTGATGGTTTAGATTGTTCACAACTTACACCGTTAATGGTGTAAGATCACTACAACACCAAAATGGAGTTTAAAGCATCAAGCTAATAGATAGTTTTGTTCGGCAAGCAAGATAATCCGTTACATTTTTTAGGACAAAGTGTATCTATAAGAACAAACAATCGCATCCCTAGATCTGAAAAACAAATGTTCCAAAATTTTGTTAATCAAGCCATCACTAACCATGCGACTAACATTGAACAGCTGAGGATGAACAAACAACATTATAAGTACGTGTGGCCCGTCTTTCCTACACCACTCATGTTCACAACGAAGGCTCTTCTAGGGTTAGGGGCTTTTCTTTCTAAATCTTCTAGGGTTTGTTGGCCTTCTTCGTTCAAAAACTTTTGGGTTAGAGATAACTAATCTTATAGGAGTTCTAACTTATTTTAAAAGTCTCTGTAGGGTTTTTTTGATCTGCTGTATTTGTTTCAGGGTTTATGATTCATTTGGTTTAAATTTTAGTTTTGCGTGATGGAGGACTTTTTGGTAAAAGATCTCCTTTACAAATAAAATTGAGCAGACTCTAATATCCATGCTTGTAAATTCCATTTGTAAATGTCACAAAAAAGGCTTATAGAAATGTTGATGGTTTATAAAATCATCCATCTCAGGTGAGCGGTCAGGTGACAGCGATCAGGTGGTCAACATCTTTCCAAAACTGGGTCTTGTAGATCAAATCAACTACTTCATTGCAAGCAGGTCTCTTTGATCGTAGGATTTCTAATTCATATTTCCCCATGCTTTGGACGACACCATACTTTTCAGCTGACACATATATCTAGCCAAGATCTATAGGGCTAGAAATTGTATTGCAAACCGTGTAATCGCAAGCCGGATCAGCTCGTTCTTAGTAAACTCTCTCATTAAATTCACGAACATGTCACTGTTATACAGAAAAGAAGTAATCGTTCTTCTCTTTTGAATAGTTGCCTATGTCTTGTTCTCTTTCCCAAATTTTTAAAAATTTATAACAGTAAAACTATTTGAGGTTCACCTACCAGGCATAGTCACCAAATTTTTGAAATATTTGAAACAATTGCGAATAATTTGCGAATTTATGAGAAATTCATGTGTTTTTAAAAAAATTGATAAAAAGTTTAAAAATATGATTTTTTAAATAATGCGCATGCACAAAAATAATTGGGATAATGGCTCATGACCGACATTTAAACACCAAAATTATGCTCAAATGGCATTACACCATTAAAATTATACTTTTTATCTCACACCATTGATGTGTAATTCATCATTATGCCATGTGGTGCACATCTCTGATCAAGCTAAACTGTCCAAGTAGCAATCTATCATTGGAACATGTCTCAGCCCAAAGAAAAATGCCTATAGTGAATGTGAACCACCCAATTGGTGAACTTAAATATCAACCATTGAAACTAAAAATAATGGTTGATATCGTTGTCCACAGTCGGATGGTTTAAATCTCCCCAAACCACCAGTTTTGGGGCTATATCACTTTGACGGTACAGATCAACCACATCTTAAACAATTGATGGTGTAATATCATTTAAACACCATTTTGATGTTTAAATGACGGTCAGGTGAGTCAGGCCAGAAATAATTTAGCAAATGAGCAAAATTATGCTCAATTATTACCTTGAATACAGAAATTCTTCGACTTCTTCATCCTTCAGACTGCCATCCTCACTAGAGTAGCTATCTTCATCCTGATGCTTGCTCGAAGTGCAAAAGGCTGAAGTACTTGTATTCACTTCCCTGTGCCTCAAACATGAACTTCTTTCCGAGGTGCGGCTCCTACATCTGCTCTCATCTCTCAATCTACCCATCAGCCAATCTTCTTCATCCTTCAGACTACCGCCCTCAACGGATTAGCTATCTTCGTTACCATGCTTATTTGATATGCACGAAGCTGGAGTATTTTTATACACTTTCCCATGCCTTGAACTTGAGCTTCTTTTCGAGGACTCGCCACTGTGTCTGTGGCTCCAAGATCTGCTCTCATCTCTCGACCTACCCATCAACCTACGATCAAGATCTAGCTCTTTTTTTCAGAGCCGCCACATCTCATTTACTTCCACAATTCGATTTGATGAAAGGAACCCACCAACTATTGAATTAGCCAAACAAGAAGAGAGCAAGAAAAATAGAGAATCTCTCACAAAAACTATGAGTCACTAACCAGGGCCCCAAAAAAACACAACAGTTCATAGAAGGTACTTTAGCCATTCGTTGTTCCAGATGAAATGACTAAAATACTCTGATGAATTGTTGCATTCTCAAAGCCAATATCAGAATCCACTAACAGCCAAACCGTGGTTGATATCAACACTAAATTGAACCTCATGGAAAAATGAACTGAGCCAGATACTCATAGTGACACCACAATATTTTGGTGGGGGATCGTTTCAGTTCATTTCGGATAAATATTGGAGAGTAGAAGAAAAAATATGTTCTGATTCATAAATAATTTCTCACTCTTATTCAAAGTTCACAGGATTCAAAGTTCAAATTATTCATATGCCATAGTTCAAGCCCTTTCAAGTTCGGAGAGTTCAGATTTTAAAATAATCAATGATTCACGACCAATTTCAAAGCTCAAATTACCCAAAATGTGACGACCCGACTTTTCCAATCCCTCAGGTATAGGAAAGGCCGGTTCGCCAACCTATCGAATAAACGATAAGCCGGACAAACAGGGCACATATCAGAGTAAAGCGCAATAAATATCCATAGCTAAAATAAATGCGGAAGCAATTAAAAGTAAAGAACCGCCGATGATGGCCGACCATCATCGAAACATGGCTCATAACATAAATCAACGTCAAATATAAAACTATGGTATCCAACTAAAATGGGCCCACAAATTCAAGTCTAACTCTCACCACAAATAAGAAAATCAGTAAGTTCTATACTGGGAAAAACTCCTCAGGAGGAACCTCAAGCTCTTTCTCAGGCACGTAGTCAGGATCAGTCTCACACGAATAGTCACGCCAAGATCTGAACACTGACGATAGTCGAGTGAGCTAACCAACAAAGCTTCGATGAGAAGAAAGACATCTACGATTTTACTTTAACTAACATGGTTTCAAAACAAATATCTGAATATAGCTTGTCAAACATATAAGCGAGATAATAAATGAATTTAGGTGCGGAAATCATATGTAAGATTTATTTCTAAATGTGTAAAACAGTTTCAAAACAGTCAGGTGTTTGGTGTCTTAGTTTCTCTAACTTCTATATGCAAAGTTCGAATTCATGACTTAATCCTCAACTTAAAATACCTCCAGTAAACTATATCTCGAGAGCGAATATAGCCGATGGGAACCCCTACCTACCATCGCTGCTTCATGAACCCTTTTTCGAGGATGCAACAAGCCCTGCGTAATGAGGGAAACTTGTGCCGTGAAGTTGTTCAGAATTTTGAGGGTCGCTCAGTCAATCATAAAACAAATGCAGATACTAATATAATCAAATGGAAGTCTCTTATACATAGTTCAGGTTCTTCATTTCAGATCTTCAGAGCTTAAGCAGATTCAGGTTTCAGGATTCAGGTAGATTTAGATTTTTAGTCATTCATATCAATTTCAATTTACAGATGTGATTTCAATGGCATATGCAAGTTCAAAGATTTTAATTCAAAATATCCATGAATTAAAATAAAATATAGAAGATGAGATTCTCCTACCTAAAACTTGGAGTTATGCGAAGTCAAGCAAGGTCCTATTGATGGCCTCTCGCCCTCAATCTACATCACAATATACGTTCATGCATTAAGATAAACTCTAATTACTAATAATATAGACCTATTTAAGCGTTTCCTCAAAAACAAGTCAAAACAGGCAAGTTGCGCCAATCCTAGAATTTGACGTAACATTCTCATATTTTTTTGACCATCAAGACGATTGATTCATGAGTTGGTCAAAACATAAAAGTTGTAGATTTTTCTATTAGCTTTCCAACGCAAAAAGAATCGTCTTAATCAGAGTTCGGAATAAAATGTTATGTCTAAAATACAAAGATAATGTCGAGTTCGGTGATACCTCGCTCGGCGATGATAATAGCTCGCTTTCGGCGATTTGACGTAACATTCTCATATTTTTTAACCATCAAGACGATTGATTCATGAGTTGGTCAAAACATGAAAGTTGTAGATTTTCTATTAGCTTTCCAACGCAAAAAAGAATCGTCTTAATCGGAGTTCGGGATAAAAAGTTATGGCCAAAATACCGGTATGTGTCTCATTGAAGAGTTTGGCGAATTTCACGAAAATCGGGAAAACGATCCTATCGATTTTGGGCCTAATTTCTATGTTTTTAAGACCCGAAATTTATCAAAACTTAAGGAAAAATTAGGGTTTTCTTTTTAAGAAATAACTGAATAATTTAAGATGGATTTAGAGGCACCCACCTGTTGAAGCGTGATTCGAATCCTCGATGATTTGGGTTGATGGAGATCGGATTCGAGGCGATATGCAGTCTTTTCGCGAGAATTCCTTTCTTCGATAAATTAATTGTGATAAGAAACTTTGATGGTGTAAGATTCTCGATAAGATCGAAAATCGATAGAGATCAAGCGAGGAATTATGAAAGATGGCATCGAGCTTTTGCAGAGAAGAGGGAATAAAGAAAGACAACTGAGAGAAGAAGTAAATATATATCTAATTCCCTGTATAGGTTAACTCTAATTAAGATTTTCCGTATAAGATTTAATAAAATAGTAGTTTTTACACGCAAGTAGAATTCATACGTGACTTGAAAAGCTTGAGAAGAGGTTTTGCTCTAGCGCTTTGTGTAAGCACCAAGGTAAATGGTGATTCTCTCCCGAATTTACAATTGTGCCCTTTAACCCGCTTCACTCTTCAAACGGGCATAACTTGTTATATTCTTATCGAAATTGATAAATTATATATCGTTGGAATCGACGACAAGTACTCATAATGAGACTAATATTGATATATATAAAAAATTAGACTATTTCTAAAGTGGGTATATTCCGGTGTGGAGCGTTAGCACCACGCATTGTGTGGTACATCATCTAATACCATTAAATAAAATTTAAAAATCTGGGTTATTACATTCTCTCCCCCTTATAATATTTTCGTCCTCGAAAATATATGGATAGCTAAACCGAACTGCGGTAAGTCCTTATCCTAACACCAATATAAAGCAAAATCGAAACAGTCTAAAGTCAAAGAACTTTGGTCGCGATGCGGTAGGCTTCACCAAGCACGCTTTCAAGGGTCGGGATCCGTAGTAACCTGGATGTCTGTGTGGCATCCCATCGCCATAGAGGATTGCATCCAGTACATGGATGCATACCTTCCCAAGTGTCACGTGCGGAAAAATACTTCACCATGACACAAACCTAGCACACACCTACCTCACCCTTTTGGTAATTATTTGATCGAAATTTGAGATGTCGAATCGAACACTTATTCAAAAGCATGATCACGTGTCGATAACATGTTCTAGCGATGACACGGGTTCCAATGATATACTGATTCTAACAGAGAATGAATAAATATGACATTTAAGATTTTATTGTGATCGTTATAGATATATATGTAAAGCATCGATGTTATGAACCAATTTAACATTGAAGAATTTGAAGAAATTCTCCTTTTTTTTTTTTTTAGAAGCAAATTCAAGAATTTAAAGGTACGTATGGTTTTCTTACATAACTATAGTTTACAATATACCTTCACTCGAAAAGTTGTGGAAATTGCATGAATCTCCGCTTCACGCTCCCATGTGGCTTCCTCTCAAGAAGAATGGTTCCGCCACTTCACGAGTACTAAGGGAATGTTCTTTGTCCGTAAGATTTGTTCTTTACGATCCAAGATTCAGACGGTTCCTCAACCAAGGATAGGTCTTCTTGGAGCTCAATGGGCTAGGTAGTCCAATCACGTGAGTCGGTCCTTAACATATCTTCGTAACATGGACACATGAAACACGTTGTGCATTTCTGATAGCTGCGGTGGCAAGGCTACTCGATAGGCAACCTCGTCGACTCGGCCCAATACCTCGAAAGGTCCAACATAGCGCGGACTCTGCTTCCCACGCTTCCCAAAACGCATCACGCCTTTTGCAGGACAGATTTTGACAATCGTTATCTCCCACCTTAAACTCAACATGGTTTCTTTTCGATCGAGTAGCTCTTCGGCGACTTTGAGCAATTCGTAGTCTCTCACGGATTAACTATCTTGGTTGTATTCTCCACGATCTCGGGACCTAAAATGAGTTTCTCACCCACTTCTTCCCAATTAAGCGGAGACACGCACGTCGTCCATACAAAGCTTCGTGAGGGTGCCATGCCGATGCTAGCACAGTAGCTCATTATTGTAGGCGTAACTCGATCGAAATGTTGGTCCCATGACCCGAAAATCCAACATGCAAGCACGTAACATATCTTCTATAACTGATTCACCCTCTCTACCGCCAGTGCGAGGATGGAATGCTGTACTATAATCGAGCCTAGAGCCCATTCCTTCTTGAAATCGTTGCCAAACTGAGATGTGTACATCGGGTCTCTATCGGAGACGATACTGACCGGTGTACCATGCAACCTAACTATCTCCTTGATGTATAATTCTGCGAGCTTGTTGGTGGTATATGAAGTATTATAAGGAAGGAAGTGTGCGGACTTAGTCAATCGATCCACAATGACCTAGATGGCATTGTATTTTCTTAATGTTCTTGGCAATCCCAAAATAAAGTCCATAGAAATAGCCTCCCATTTCCACTCGGTATTTCGGTAGTGGTTGCAATCTGCCCGGATTTCGATGATCCACCTTTACTTGTTGACACACAAGACATCTCGAGACATACAATGACATCTTTCTTTAAACCTCTCCACGAAGCTTTTCTTTAAGTCTTGGTACATCTTACGTCTTGCGGGGTGAATAGCGTACATAGACTTATGAGCCTCTTCCAAAATAGTGTCCCAAGCTCAAGATTACTAGTTGGTAGCATACCGGTTTCTAAATAACAAAGTGCCATCATCTTTGATAGAAAAATCTATTTTGCTTCCCCAATCACATCGTCGATAGCCATAAGTTCATCATCCGTCATCTGAAGTCTGCGAATGTTCTCATAGAGGGTGACGAATCACCGGTAGCCATTAATGCACTGAACCTTTACGTCCAAATCTCATGCTACTTAGAGCCATATCTTCCAAAGATGCCATCGTCGCACCCTTGTGGTGGGATGTGATAACTGAGCAGAGAACTTTCGACTTAACGCATCTGCCACTACGTTTGCTTTCCCGGGGTGGAACTGGATGGTACAATCATAATCTTTCAAGAACTCCATCCATCGATGCTGTCTCATATTCAACTCCTTTTGTGAGAAGAGATACTTGAGGCTCTTATGATCGGTAAATATATCGAAGGTCTCCCCATAAAGGTAATGCCTCGAGGATCTTGAGTAAAAATCCTTCGCCAACTCAAGATCATGCGTCGGGTAATTCTTCTCATGGTCCTTCAGCTGTCTAGACCCATAAGCAATGACTCTCTCATTCTGGTTAAGCACACAGCCTAAACCCCCATATGATGCATCACTGTATATCGCAAAGCCTCCGCACGATGGTATAAACGCGCAGAGTCAATCGTTTCTTGAGTTCTCAAAACTTTGCTCACACCGCTCTGTCCAATCAAATTTAGTATTCTCCTTCGTAAGTTGTGTAAGAGGACACGATATCTTGGAGAAGCCCTCCCAGTATCCGCCAAACCGAGAAACTACGAACCTCTCAGAATGTCTTTGGTTGTTCCCAATTCATCACCGACTCAATCTTGGTGGGTCAAGTAATACCGGTCTCGGAGATAACATGGCCTAGAAATCGACCGCTCAAGCCAAAACTCACACTTACTAAGTTATATAACTGATGGTCTCTAAGGGTTTGTAGAGCCACTCGCAGATGTTGCTCATGTTCTTCTCGCGTCTTGAATAGATGGGGCTGTCATCTACACAAACTACTACACACCTGTCCAAACGTGACTTGAATATCCGGCTCATCAAGTCCATAAATGACGCGGGTTCGTTTGTCACCCCAAATGGCCTGACCAAGAACTCGTAGTGCGCATATCGGGTTACAACGCTGTCTTCTAAATGTCTTGAACTTAACTTTCAATGATGGTAGCCGACCTCAAGTCGATCTTGAGAAGAACCTTGCTCCTCAGAATCGATCGATCATCAATTCTTGGAAGTGGATAACGGTTCTTAATTGTCAACTTATTTAGGCGATAATCGATGCAAAGCCGCATTGAACCGCTCTTCTTCTTTACAAAATAGAACCGGTGCTCCCGTGGTGACACACTCGGTCTGATAAAGCCCTTATCTAGCAGTTCCTGAAGCTGCTCTTTCAACTCTTTCAATTCTGCAGGCGCCATTCGATACGGAGTTTTGACATCGGTTCAAGATGACTAACTCAATCGCAAACTCAATCTCCCCGCCGTGGTAATCCGTAGATCTTCGTGAAAAACATCAATACTCGCAAGCAATCGTAATATCTCGTAATATTTTTCTTCTCCTCCTTATGATCTTGCAGGCCGAGATAACCATAACACCTGTTCCTCATCATAATGCCGCTTTCGAATGGCGAGATAATAGATATCACAAGATTTGACTCATGAAAATCGAAAAGATTTTCTCTCTACGGAATGTTACAATCTTCAAGACAATCCACGCCGCATGGTAAGTAGATAACCAATCCATCCCTAGTATCGTCGAACCCTTCCATGCTCAAAATGATCAAATCAGCCATTTGTCTCGTGGTCTTGATCATCACAATCAACGATTGACACATGGTATCGGTGGTCCTTTGAAGTTGCCGTGGAATTGACACGCCAAGATGAAATCAAGGGCCTTGGGAATGATTCCCAACTTCTCGTGAACAATGGAGTAACAAAAGAATGTGTAGACCTGGGTCTATCAACACTCGTAACGGTTTTGCTTACATCGCTCCCCGATGCATAAAAAGGGTATCTTAGTTTAGACAAGCGTTTCAATTAAAAGTTTCTAAGCATGTGTATTCATCCATAACTTATTAACAAAATTTATTAAACATCAAGCAATTATATATAACACATAAAATAAGAAGACTTCTCAACTTCTAATAATACCTTGGATTACGTCGTTCGACGTTTCGTGTTCTTGCGCCATCACGGCATAAGCTCGACCTTGAACAAGAGTCTCGTCGATCTTTGAGTAGAAGCGTTTAACTAGTTCTTCCTTGTCCTCCCGAGGACAATCCTTAACACCGAAAACACGCCCAATGTTCCTCCTACAATCCTCGGTCTTGTGGTTTCGCACCTTAGGCACATAGTGACCAAACAAAAGATGGTGCACGAGAGGATCCCTGTCCCACTGAAGCTCCACTAGCATTAGAACTCGCTGGTCGTACGGATTGCACAGGTGATGATGCTGCCAATCTCTGATAAGGGGTCGGTCCAGAAGAAAATGTTGGTCTAGAAAATGCAGGTTGAGTAAGGTTCACTGGCGGCTTTGGAAACTTTGCCCTCCTATTTTCATAAGTACCGACCGCCTTGTACAACCCTCGTCTTGTTCGGCCGATCGCTTCTCAAAAACTGCTTTTGAATTTCTTCCTCTGCTATGAGGGCCTTTGACATGTACTCCTCCATATGTTTCCATTTCCCACATAGCCACGCTCTCCTGTATACTCGGCCTAAGACCCAACTGAAATTTTCTGGCCTTCATCATATCGGTGGCCACATGTTGAGGTGCAAACCTTGAAAGTCGCGTGAACTCATCTCCATACTCACACATTGTCCCTCGCTTGACTCGATGTGAACTTCGAACTTCCATTCTAACGATCTTGGGAAATCTTGATCGTTCGAGCAACCTCGATAAACTCAGCCCATGTCCAAGGAGTATTGGGAAACTCCTGCTCTCGGTGTCTAGCCACGGACTTCCACCATGATCCAGCCTGTCCATCCAGTTTGAAGGTTGCCCATCTAACCTTCTCGACATCGGCAGTAATCAAGCACCTCAAGATCTTTCCATCTCATCCAACCAACCTTGACTTCCATCGATTCAGTCTAAAAATTTGGAGGTCTCATCCTCTGAATTCCAAAATCTCGATGATTGTTGTTGTTGTCGGTAAAATCAGCTACCTTCTTTGGCGATTGCGGCATCTCTTGAGCCATAGATGCGGTCTGGCCGAGCAATGTTGGTGGCCGACTTTCCAACACTTGTTCCATTCTTTCACCCTGACCTCTATCAACTCCGGCTCCCATAGGGACTGCATTAGAACCGGATGCGAAAGCAACTCCCCTTGGTGTACCGACACACCTTGAAATGTCCTCTAAAGGCAATCTACCTGCCCGCCTCTAAATCTTGGGGCCATCTTGATCATTATTGTGAACACCACAACATCACCAACATTGATTGTAAAGACAATTACAAAGCGATTACTAGTGATTACGGACCTAACGACATGACTACGATGCGATCGCGGGTCACGGTTAGTTCTCATGGGTCCTTAGAGAATCTAAAACCATAGCTCGATACCAATGACGACCCGACTTTTCCAATCCCTCAGCTATAGGAAAGGGCTGTTCGCCAACCTATCGAATAAACGATAAGTGACAAACAGGCACATATCGAGTAAAGCGCAATAAATATCCATAGCTAAAATAAATGCGAAGCAATTAAAAGTAAGAACCACCGGCGATGGCCGACCATCATCATAAAACATGGCTCATAACGAAATCAACGTCAAATATAAAACTATGGTATCCAACTAAAATGGGCCCACAAATTCAAGTCTAACTCTCACCACAAATAAGAAAATCAGTAAGTTCTATACTAGGAAAAACTCCTCAAGAGGAACCTCAAGCTCTTTCTCAGGCACGTAGTCGGATCGGATCCTCACAAGACCTTTGAATAGTCACGCCAAGACGAACTCGTGACGATAGTGAGTGAGCTAACCAACAAAGCTCGATGAGAAGAAAGACATCGGCATTTTACTTTAACTAACATGGCTTCAAAACAAATATCGAATATAGCTTGTCAAACATATAAGCAGATAATAAACTGAATTTAGGTGCGGAAATCATATGTAAGATTTATTTCTAAATGTGTAAAAACAGTTTCAAGAACAGATGTAGTGTTTTAGTGTCTTAGTTTCTCTAACTTCTATATGCAAAGTTCAGTAATTCATGACTTAATCCTCAACTTAAAATACCTCCCCAGTAAACTATATCTCGAGAGCAGGAATATAGCCGATGGGAACCCCTACCTACCATCGTCGTTCATGAACCCTTTTCAGGATGCAACAAGCCCCTGCGTAAAGTGGGAAACTTGTGCCAGGGAGTTGTTCAGGAATTTTGAGGGTCGTTCGGTCAATCATAAAACAAATGCGAATCTAATATAATCAAATGGAAGTCTCTTATACATAGTTCAGTTCTTCATAGATCTTGAGCTTAAGCGATTCAGTTTCTGTGATTCGTAGATTTAGATTTTTAGTCATTCATATCAATTTCAATTTACAGATGTGATTTCAATGGCATATGCAAGTTCAAAGATTTTAATTCAAAATATCCATGCGAATTAAAATAAAATACTGTAAAGATGAGATTCTCCTACCTAAAACTCGGAGTTATGCGAAGTCAAGCAAGGTCCTATTGATGGCCTCTCGCCCTCAATCTACATCACAATATACGTTCATGCATTAAGATAAACTCTAATTACTAATAATATAGACCTATTTAAGCGTTTCCTCAAAAACAAGTCAAAACAGGCAAGTTGCGCCAATCCTAGAATTTGACGTAACATTCTCATATTTTTTTGACCATCAAGACGATTGATTCATGAGTTGGTCAAAACATGAAAGTTGTAGATTTTTCTATTAGCTTTCCAACGCAAAACGAATCGTCTTAATCGGAGTTTGGGATAAACAGTTATGACTAAAATACTAAGGTAATGTCGGAGTTCGGTGATACCGCCGGCGATGATAATAGCTCGCTCGACCGATTTGACGTAACATTCTCATATTTTTTTAACCATCAAGACGATTGATTCATGAGTTGGTCAAAACATGAAAGTTGTAGATTTTTCTATTAGCTTTCCAACGCAAAAAGAATCGTCTTAATCGGAGTTCGGGATAAAAAGTTATGGCCAAAATACCGTTGTGTTATGCATTGAAGAGTTTGGCCGAATTTCACGAAAATCTGGGAAAAACGATCCTATCGATTTTGGGCCTAATTTCTATGTTTTTAAGACCCGAAATTTATCAAAACTTAAGGAAAAATTAGGGTTTTCTTTTTAAGAAATAACTTAATAATTTAAGATGGATTTAGAGGCACCCACCTGTTGAAGCGTGATTCGAATCCTACGATGATTTGGGTTGATGGAGATCGGATTCGAGAGACGATATGCCCGAGTCTTTTCGCGAGAATTCCTTTCTTACAATAAATTGGTCGCAGCGATGAGAAACTTTGATGGTGTAAGATTCTCTGATAAGATCGAAAATCGATAGAGATCTGACAAGGAATTATGAAAGATGGTACTGTCAGAGCTTTTGCAGAGAAGAGGGAATAAAGAAAGACAACTGAGAGAAGAAGTAAATATATATCTAATTCCCTGTATAGGTTAACTCTAATTAAGATTTTCCGTATAAGATTTAATAAAATAGTAGTTTTTACACGCAAGTAGAATTCATACGTGACTTGAAAAGCTTGAGAAGAGGTTTTGCTCCAGCGCTTTGTGTAAGCACCAAGGTAAATGGTGATTCTCTCCCGAATTTACAATTGTGCCCTTTAACCCGCTTCACTCTTCAAACGGGCATAACTTTTTATATTCTTATCGAAAATCGACAAATTATATATCGTTGGAATCGTATCGACAAGTACTCCGCAATGAGTCTAATATTGATATATATAAAAAATTAGACTATTTCTAAAGTGGGTATATTCCGGTGTGGAGCGTTAGCACCACGCATTGTGTGGTACATCATCTAATACCATTAAATAAAATTTAAAAATCTGGGTTATTACACAAAAGACCTCCCATGTCACTCAAATTTAAAATTAAAAAGAAATGAATCATAAACCCTAATCGAATTTAAAATTTTGATAAGATCAAACCTTACCTTTTGTAAAGACCGACATTTGAAGATTGTTGAATTTGGCTCTACTACACAATCGTAAATTGAACGGTGCTACATCCGTCTTGCGGCGAAGAAAAAAAATGTTCTTTTTAACAAAATAAGTAAAATAAAGAGGCCTTAAATTTGAAAACTATGAATTGAACTATAAAATTAGACCCCAGAATTGCAGAATAACATCAAAGCAGGCTTCCATAGAAACCAATCAGCCTCGAAAGATGGTGTTTCTTTTATCTAATTTTCATCATCGGGCACAACATAATCAAAATAAATAAATTAAATTAAAATATGTACATCTCATGACCAGTCCCAAGAGGTAATAGCAGCAACGTTGCATCCCCAAGGCGATGGAATATGAGACCGCGCACTTGAGACAGACAATTTTATAAACCATCAACATCTCTCTATAAGCTTTTTCTGTGACGTTTACAAATGGAATTTACAAACATGAATATTACGGTTTGCTCCAGTTTATTTGTAAAGGAGATATTTTACCCAAAAGACCTCCCCCGTCAAGCAAAACTAAAATTTAAACCAAATGAATCATAAACCCTGAAACAAATACACCATATCACAAAAACCCTACAGAGACTTTTAAAATAAGTAAGAACTCCTAGAAGATTAGTTATCTCTAACCCCAAAAGTTTTTAAACGAAGAAGACCAACAAACCCTAGAATATTTACAAAGAAAAACCCCTAACCCTAAAAGAGTCTTCGTCGTGAACATGAGTAGGATAAGAGAGACGGGCCACACGTACTTATAATGTTGTTTGTTCGTCTTCAACTGTTCGATTTTAATCGCACGGTTAGTGGTGGTTTGATTAACAAGATTTTGGACCGTTAGTTTTTTGGATCTACGGATGCGATTGTTTGTTCTTATAGAAATTATATCGTAAAACCATGTAATCGCAGGCCGGAGTTGTTCGTTCTTAGTGAACTCTCTCATTAAATTCACGAACATGTCACTGTTGTACAAAAAAAAAAGTAATCATTCTTCTCTTTTGAATAGTTGCCTATGTCTTGCTTCTTTCCCAAATCCTTAAAAATTTATAACGGTAAAACTGTTTGAGGTTCACCTACCAGGCATAGTCACCAAATTTTCGGAATATATGAAACAATTGCGAATAATTTGCGAATTTATGATAAATTCATGTGTTTTTAAAAAAATTGATAAAAAGTTTAAAAATCATGATTTTTTATATAATGCATGCACAAAAATAATTGGGATAATGGCTCGTGACTGACATTTAAGCACCAAAATTATGTTCAAATGGCGTTACACCATTAAAATTATACTTTTTATCTCACACATTAAAGTGTAATTCATCATTATGCCATGTGGTGCACATCTCTGATCAAGCTAAACTGTCCAAATAGCAATCTATCATTGGAACATGTCTCAGCCCAAAGAAAAATGCCTACAATGGATGTGAACCACCCGATTGGTGAACTTAAATATCAGCCATTGAAACTAAAAACAATGGTTGATATCGTTATCCACAGTCGGATGGTTTAAATCTCCCTAAACCACCAGTTTTGGGGATCTATCACTTTGACGGTACAAATCAACCACTTCTTAAACCATCGATGATGTAATATCATTTAAACACCATTTTGATGTTTAAATGACGGTCAGGTGAGTCAGCCCAGAAATAATTTAGCAAATGAGCAAAATTGCGCTCAGTTATTACCTTGAATACAAAATTCTTCGACTTCTTCATCCTTCAGACTACCATCCTCACTGGAGTAGCTATCTTCATCCTGATGCTTGCTCGAAGTGCATAAAGCTGAAGTACTTGTATCCACTTCCCCGTGCCTCGAACTTGAACTTCTTTCCGAGGTGCGGCTCCTACATCTGCTCTCATCTCTCAATCTACCCATCAGCCGATCTTCTTCATCCTTCAGACTGCCACCCCCAATGGAATAGCTATCTTCGTTACCATGCTTGTTTGATATGCACGAAGCTGGAGTCTTTTTATACACTTTCCCATGCCTCGAACTTGAGCTTCTTTCCGAGGACTCGCCACTGTGTCTGTGCCTCCTAGATCTGCTCTCATCTCTTGATCCACCCATCAGCCTATGATCAAGATCTAACTTTTTTCCGAAGCCGCCACATCTCATTTACTTCTACAGTTCGATTTGCTGAAAGGAACCTGCAAACTATTGAATTAGCCAAACAAGAAGAGATCAAGAAAATAGAGCATCTCCCACAAAAACTGTCACTGAACAGGGTCCCAAAGAAACACAACAGTTCATAGAAGGTACTTTAGCCATTCGTTGTTCCAAATGAAATGACAAAAATACTCTGATGAATGGTTACATTCTCAAAGCCAAGATCAGAATCCACTAACAGCCAAACCGTGGTTGTTATCAACACTAAATTGAACCTCATGGAAAAATGAACTGAGCCAGACACTCATAGTGACACCGCAATATTTTGGTGGGGGGTTGTTTCGGTTCGTTTCCGATAAATATTGGAGAGCACAAAAAAAATATTTAGTATTAATAAAAATATTATTAATTATTTAAAAAGGTAGCCAAAAATTTAAATTTAAAAAAAAAAAAATCATTATTTTCGGCGAAATTAACAAAATTCTCAGCGAAATCACCGAAAGTTTCATCCGACCCTTGTTTCAGTGAAATTTTTCGCCGAAATTTGTCACTCATAATAGTTCAAAAATACAAGTGCTGCACTGATGCAGCAGAATGTACAAATGGAATTTTCTGAGGACTTGTGACTGGCACCAAAATTTGAGATTTAGTCAATTTAAAATATAGGTTTAAATTGATATAAATGGTCTCTAGTTTTATTGACGGGTTTATGTCATACTTCCGACGAGATTAACATTACACGCTAGTGATGAATCTTTACTACTCTTAAAAGCACGATTCATCGCTATTTTTTGTCAATTTTGTGTTTCCACACTTTAGGAACAAAATAACTCTCTAATAGCCCAATTTACCCCAAAGTATATCCTATTTACCCTTATTTTACTAAATTCCTTAAACTTTCTCTTTAAGACTTCTATCTTCATTAAAATACCTAATATAATCTTTTCTATAAAATCGACTATCAATGATTCTCTCCTATAAAATTTGTAGCTAACACGTCTAATTAGCCCACTCAATAAAGTCTTAGCATTCTGTAAGCATCTGATAGTGGTGATACTAGGTTTTGAACTAGGCCCAATTTCTAAAAGAGATGCGACAGCAATCTAAAGTCCCTGCACGAGGAGATGCAATGAAAGGAAAATTTTAAGGACATAGATCTCTGGGTTCGTTATGGAACTCAAATAATAATGGGAATCAAGAGGAGTTAGAGGCTTCTTCGATTAAATTGTTCCAACAGTTCATACTGCTCTGTATAGTATTTAATTTGTTTCTCTTACATCTTATTCTTTGTTCTAATAAGTTTGCACCTATATGCCATAAGGCATAGACCAATATTGAGACATCTCGCGTCTCTGCGATATGTCTGGTTATGTAGTGATTTGTAATTATTTATTATTTTTCATATTATTCACTGTTTCTATATACTGATAAGATTGCTCATATTTTATGTATACATAACACACTACTTGAATCCGGCCTTCCAGTAAAAGCAACGTTCGAGTTGAGTGCAGCCTTAAGAGACATGAGTAGTCATAACTTATAACCCACAAGTCTGTGGATTATTGTATTCCATCTTTGTAGATTGACATATTCCGCAAGAAATATGAGTCATTTGGGACGAGATTAGCGCAATCCCAAATCCAACACGATAAATCGGCTGATTGGTGGATGCACTATAGACATGATTGTCCAACACTGATGCGGATTGCCATCCGTGTTTTATCGGAAACATGTTCCTTATCCAACAGTGAGCGGAATTAGAGTAATTTCTCTCTCATTCACACAAGGAAAATGAATAGGCTAAGAATGAGTCGATTGGAAAAGTTTATAACATGCGATGAAGGGTCAGAAATATGCAAAGAACCAACCGTGATAAGCAATTATTTGAAGTCTTAGTTCATACAATTTTTTTTTCAAGTAATTGACGAAGCCTATTGTAACGACCCGACTTTCCCGCACGAAATTCTTGGAACACCGAGTCGTCGGATACTTGGTACATCACATTCATATGCGAAAAACCATGGTTTTAAAACACGAAAACTCGACTCGACTCGAAAGTTAGCTGAGTAGAGTCAACTCGGAAAATCAGTCCGACTCGAGTTATTTAAAATATATTTATATATATATATATATATATATATATAAATTTATATATATATAAATTTATAAATATATATATATATATATATATTTATATATAATATGATAATTTAAATATTTAATAGATACAAATTCATTATTGTCCATATCTCATCCATTATTTATTACATTCAAAAAAAATGTTTAACTCTCCATCTCCCATTGAGCCATTGAGCTCAATCTTCTCAGCCGAGCCTAAATGAATGCACTTCTGAGAAGAATGAGCTCATGGGCTGATTGCCGTCAAAATTCGATTAATAAAAAATAGAATATGGAAGGACCACCACTAAGCTCAATCTTCTCAACTGAACAAAACAAATTCGTTCTCAATTAATTGCCGAAATAGATGCAGTGATGAGACTGTGCTTAGTGGGCCATTTTAGGGCACCTAAAATGGGGGGGGGGAGGGGGGGGGGAAGCAAAACGGATTTTAGGGCCCGTTACAAATCTGTGGCGCAATCGTAAAAAAAAATCAGATTCGTTCTTAATTAATTTGTCGAAATAGATGCAGTGATGCACAGATAAGAAGATTGTGTTTAGCGGGCAGGCACCTAAAATGGGGGAAAAAAGAAAAACAGATTTTAGGGCACTTAAAAATGGGGGGGGGGGGGGAGGGAGAGAAAGCAAAACAAATTTTATGGCACGTTACAAATATGTGGCGCGTGAAAAAAGAAACAAAAAACAGATTTGGCATAAAAAAAACAGATTTGAGTATAAGCTTCATAAATCTGTACAAATTTAGGCTTCTTAAAAATATATATATAATAAATAAATAAAATAAAATAAAAATTGGGGCTTATACTCAAATCTGTTTTTTTTTTTTTTTTTGCATAAAAGAGCAGAAAATATGTGCCTAAAATAGCTTCAGAAACATATTTGGCATAAAAGAACAGATTTTGGCATAAAAGAGCAAAAAATTTGTGCACATATTTGGCATAAAAGAACAAATTTTGGCATAAAATAGCAAAAAAATTGTGCACAAATTTGGCATAAAAGAACATATTTTCTTCTTTTAAAAAAAAAAACATATTTTCTTAAAAAAATATATATATATACTCACATTTTGCTAACGAGCTGAGGGTGGCTTCTTCTTTCTTCTTTCTTCTTTCTTCTTTCTTCTTCTTCTTCTTTCTTCTTTCTTTCTCTTCTCGTTGAGTTTTTGTAGAGATGGGGATTCTTTTCTCGTTGGGTTTCTGTGGAGACAAGAGCTGAAGCCCTAAGACTTAAATATATAAACTATAAAGGATATACTTGCTAATTTACAAGTATGCCCTTAAAATTGTTTTAAAACCCCCACCTGCCAAGACTTAAAAGCACTTAAAGTCGACTCGCCAAGTCGACAAACTCGAACAAGTTTTCGAGTCGACCGAGTCGACTCGGCGAGTCTCACCCCATTTCGAGTTTATAGCCGAGTCGACCCGAAACTAGGTCGAGTCGACTCGCCAGAGATCCGAGTCGACTCGGCGAGTTTTAAAACCATGCGAAAAACTAAGAGATATGATAATGGCTAACAATGATAATTGATTTAACTGTCGTAAGAACATAAATTGAAATAAATCCACCGGTGACGACCATTCGTCACACCAACAGTGGGGTTACTTAATGTAAGATAAACAATGTTCAATTAAAATTCTAAGTGTACCAAGTCCAAAGTCAAATTCTAAACTATGGATAAAAGTCCTTTGGCTGAAGATCCTCTTCTATCTCAGTCACATAATTTGAATCTTCTTCTAACTCGGGATCCGAAACTACTTCTGTACCTGTGACACATAGTGTTAGGGTGAGCTAATAGAGAAAGCTCAATACCAACTATAATTCATCCAGTCAATATATAGTTTCAATAATTAAATTCAAATACATTTACATGTCAAAACAGAATTTGAAAGATCTAAAGTTCGAAAATCACATGTTTTGAATTTAAGTTTCAAATAAGGTTCAATAATGTCATTTTCTTAGGTTTCACATAAGTATTCATCTTATACTTATCGAATTTCAGATGCAATTTCTTATTCAATGTATGTCTTAAATTCATAACTTAAATATCTCCAATGCAAATATAGCACTGCCAGTCTCCAGAAACCGATGGAAATCCCCTCCTAACCATCATCGTTCAATGAACAATTTTCTATGTGCCCAAGTCCCTGCATTGTGCGGGATACTTGTGCGGTTCAATGGTTCGAACGTGTCGAAGCATAGGATTCGTTCACATCAACCTCAAATTAAATGCAAACTTCTAATACTTAATACAATGTTCTGATTCATACATAATTCTCACTCTTAGTTTTCTATGTAGAGTGTTGCACAGTCACATATAAATGTTTGTATCAAACTTTCCAATGATCATAATCATTTGTTCAATTTGGCAGGATCTCTCCTATTTTTTAAACATATATATACACTTATTTTTGTTGTTACACATGGATTTTTCTATCTTCAAACTTCAAAGATAAAGAACATGTTCCACAAAAAAAAAGTAATATCCAAAGAAAAAACAAATAGATGAACCGATACTGACCTATGAATATGTTCGTTGTAGACCCTTTGATACAAGCATTATCTTCAAACTGCCTATAAGACAGTTCAAAATTTTACATATAAATTAAGCTATTTTGCACATGATTCTGAAAAAAATCATAAAATAGGGTACCAAAATTCAAAAATTAAGGAAGTCATTTGAAACATAGTTTTACCTAATCCATGTCTAAAGAATATACAAATATATAAACATTTAAATGGGCAGTTAATTGTGTAACCTAAAGAATTTTTATTGTAAATATAGATCATATATTTGTTCATGCCTGCTCGATTATTTTACTAACAAAAATATATATTCGTTTGTCATTCTAACAAATATAAGTTCATATGAACCATGCTAATAAGTGGGACTTTAATATCAGCCCTTAAAACACCATTTTTGGGCCGAAAGAAAACATGCTAATAAGCTGACAGATTTCAGTTATATCAGCACCACTAAAACCATGAGTATATCGCGCCAGAGCTGTAAGATCAACAGCCTTGGAGACAGGTGATTTTCGCAGGCACCCTTTGAAAATTTGATGGCGGGAAGCCTCATCCGGCAAAGGAATGTAAATCAATTGATCTAAACGACCAGGCCTAAGCAATGCTGGGTTGATAATGTCCGGTCTATTTGTTGCCCCAATAATAAAAGCAGTTTTCTTTGCGTTCCTGCCATCCATTTCCGTCAATAACTGATTTAGAACCCTACCGGCAGCACCTCCAACAGAATTACCATGATGCAGACAATAACAAGTGTCCAATAATTTTATTTTAGTTGTTTTTTTCGGGGAGGATTTAATAATTTACTATTAAGGAAAGACTTCTGTTATACAACACTTCAATCGAACAGTTATGACTACAGAGCATAAAATAAAAGTCTCAGCAGCCTAGTAATTGGGTTTGAAGACAGACGTAGTACCGTAGTCTTTTCCAATGTTACCTGATTCGCGGGTTCGCTGACTTCAAATTCGGGAACGGAATTTGCGGTCCGTCAGAGTTGGGCGAAGTCGGTTCGCTCTCTTATACGAGGGGTAGTAAGCTTATTTGTTATATATTTTTAAATAACTGACCTTATTACAAAAGAAGTATAGTAGAGCTGTTGGTTTAACGAGTGTGCTTGTTCTGTCCGGTCTGAGGATCGACTCGTCCTCACTTCTGACCTTTATACAAAAAAACTAAAGATGGCAATCTGGTTTGCCTTGGAGCAGCGAACCGGACCAAACCGAACTGGTTCAGGTGAACCGGTTCGCAATTCGGTACCTCTTGGAGCAAATTCGGCAACCCTGGTCTTTTCCTAAGTTACTAATTGTCAGGCGCACTAAGAAATCTAGCTGACCATTTTTATAATCAATCCTGAGTTTTATTTATGTCCATAGGTGAATCCAATACTGGCCTTCCACGATCCTGAGTGTTGGGATGTGGAAACCTTCGTCTCCCATTCCCGGATGTTTGGGACAGGTGACAGATCATTAAGCTCCCACAATCCCACATCATCAAATCATTGATAGGGCAAGTATTAGAACCACTCAGATCTTAGATACAGAATTTAGTCACCAATGTATTTGATAAGAGACTCAGGATAAATTAATTAAAGTAACGATAATTAGTTGCACAAATAATTATTGAAGTTAGCAACTAGGTGCGGCAAAAAAGTGTGGTTAGAGTCCATATAAATCATGACTAAAGTCGATACAGAATTTGTTATCAAGTACCTGGGTGGCAATTGAATCAAGTTCATCAAAGAAAAGGACACATGGAGCCGATTGGCGAGCTTTGTCAAAGATCTCCCGCACATTAGCCTCACTTTCGCCAAACCACATTGTGAGCAATTCAGGCCCTTTGATGCTAATGAAATTAGCCTGGCACTCGTTCACAATGGGCTTTGCAAGGAGGGTCTTACCACAGCCAGGCGGGCCGTAAAAGACGACACCCTTAAATGGAGCCATGCCAAATTTCTCGAACTTCTCAGGATGCTCCACTGGATATTGTACAGTCTGCAAATATTGCCACACAATATTTTTATGCTCATTAAAAACAATGGTAACCAGATATACATTTTTTTCATTGATAGGTAAGCTGGACTCGAACCTGTGGACCTTAAGGTTGCAATAATGTCAACCTTCCATTGTGCTACAGGCCCAAACCCAATGGAAACCATATATATATATATATAGGGAAATCCAGAGAAAAATAAACAACTATTAGAAACAAATATTCTTGTTCAGAAAAAGTAAGTCCATTATCCAATGAGCTAATGAATGCCATTCGGACTAAAGCTATATATATATATGTATATATACACTATGGTTTTAAAACACGGAAACTTGACTCGACTCGGAAATCATCTTAGTAGAGTCAACACGGAAAATCTGAAGAATATATATATATATATATATATATATCTTCTTCTTTCTTTCTTTCTTTCATTGCTTCTTTCTTACTTTCTTTGCTTTCTTTCTTTCTCTGTTTTGCTTTCTTTCCATTTTTCCTTCTTTCTTTCTTTTTTTCTTTCCTTCTTTCTTCTTTCTTCTTTCTTCTTCATCTTCTTTCTTTCTTTCTTTGTTTTCTTTCCTACTTTGCTTTGCTTTACGTTCTTTTCTTTTTTCCTTCTTTTGTTCTTTCCTTCTTTCTTTCTTTTCATTTCTTTCTTTTCCTTCCTTTCCTCTCCTTCTTTTCCTCCCTTTCTTTCTTTCTTTCTTCTTCCTTCTTCTTCTTTCTTCATTCTTCATTCTTCATTCTTCTTTCTTCTTTCTAGGGTCATTAACGTCGACTCGACTCAGCGAGTCTCAGCCCAAATCGAGTCTGCCGCCGAGTCGACCCGAAACAGGGTCGAGTCGAGTTGCCTCGCCCGAGTTTCGAGTCAACTCTGTGAGTTTTAAAACAGTGGTTCATACACAAGCACGCGCACACACACACAAAATGGTGACACTTGCAAAACTGCCACTCCCAATACCTTTTTGTCTCTTAGTTAAAGGGGAAAATTTTTACTTTAAGAGGGCTTATTGGATACAAATAACCAAATTCATTTCGACCCAGTCGTAGTTCTCAATCATTTTGTGGGAATGCAAGTGACCACACACATACATACAAGAATTATTCACCAGTTTCGAGAAAAGAGTTAGTCTACAATGGGTGTCCACTCATCATGAGTGGACATCGCAGTCCACATGTCCCCGTGACAGAGTGACTTGAACGGATTTCCATGCATTGGAAGTCTGTGCAAGTCACTCAGTCACAGGGGCATGTGGGCTGCGATGTACACTCATGATGAGTGAACACCCATTGTAGACTAACTCTTTGAGAAAAATCAATTTTCAGTAAGAACACTACTGGTCGCCATTTTTAGTAAGAAAACCACTGGTAGCCATTTATATGATCATGCAACATTTGACAGCACCTTACAGAAGTGCACATCCAAAACAAAAGAAAAGCCACAGAATAACTTAAACATATACCTCCTGAAGGTCCCTTTTAACATTTTCCAGTCCTCCGATATCCTCCCATGAGGCATTTGGCACCTCCACAACCTGTTGTCAGCCACAATTTGCAACAAATTGTTTTTCTCATGGTCAAATCACTATGTACATTCACGCAACAAAGACTAAAGTCAGGAGATAAATCTAAAATTAGACTTACTGTTTTGCGTAAGGCAGATGGATTCGAAGACCCCAACGCAGTATGGAAGTGTTCATTTGTCACGGCCATGGAATTGAGAACCTCAGCATCAATTGACTCATCCTCTAAGTCAATAACATCCATTTTCTCCCTAATGCACTGAAGGGCAGCCTCAGTGCAAAGAGCGGCAAGATCTGCACCAACATACCCAAGTGTATCTTTCAAAACTCTTTCAAGGTCGACCTACAAAAAAGGGTTCAAAAGCATATTTTTATAATTATTAACCGCCAAAAATGAGAAGATGAAACACAAAGAGTGAAGAATAAAGACTCACATCATCTGCAAGCTTCATAGTCTTCGTGTGGATCCGAAGAACTTCTAACCTTCCAACCTCATCGGGAACACCAATGTCAATCTCACAATCAAACCTTCCAAATCTCCTTAGGGCTGGGTCAATGCTGTTTGGTCTATTGGTATCTCCCATGACAATCAGATGGGCACGGCTCTTAAGTCCGTCCATTAAAGTCAAAAGTTTGGCTCTCCACTTCACCATGTGTCTCTTCTCTCTCTTTGGCGCAATCGAATCTATCTCGTCAATAAAGATTATGGAAGGTGCATTCTTTTCAGCTTCCTCAAAAGCTTTCCTTAAGTTGCTTTCACTTTCTCCTGCCAACTTTGACATTATTTCGGGTCCAATTATCAAGAAGAAAAATGCACCAGTTTCATTAGCTGCAACTCTAGCAATCAAGGTTTTGCCAGAACCTGGTGGTCCATAAAGCAAGATACCCTTGGGGGGCTTTACACCAATAGACTTAAATAATTGTGGGTGTCGAAGGGGAAGTTCTACCAACACGAATTTGAGCCATTTGTTTCCTCACACCACCAACATCATCATATCCAACTTCATTTAATCTCTCTTCATCCACACGTTTGATAGGCTCTCCTTCACAAAAGATTTCGGTATCTGGTGCAACAACGCAGTATTCACCAGGATGTCTCAATGATTTTAAATTCAACGCTCCGCATGCCTCCCCTCACCAGGAAAAGGTCACCTTTTCTTACGGGTCGGTAGGACTCCAAGAAATATGCTGTTGAACCAAGAAAAAAAGAAGAGAAGATAAAGAAAATTAATAATATAAAAGAGTAGGGGCTTGGATCAAAGGTAAATAAATAAATATCAAGATACACATTCAATATAAGTAATTGATTAGTTGTTGCTAGCAAGCTCCTAAAAAAAGTAAATGAGAAGAACCGCCATAGCAGGATTCTACTAGTAAATTAGAAGAAATATAGTACGATCTTTTTATCATATTTTAGAAAACGAAATACAAAAGATTAAAGATTCTCTATTTGTAAACTTAAAGCTGAGTAAGGGAGATAGGAAGATACTCCAGTGGAGTACCTTCACCCATAGTTACTTAGTTCGCTGATTCGCTGGATTCTAATTCGGCTTCGCAATTCGCTATTTTCAAACGAATTCAATTCACTCGGGTAGGATGACTTTTACTATTATTTATTAATTACATAAGATTTTAGGTTCAAATCATCTTTTTATGCTTTCAAAACTTTAGTGTAACTAAAATACTAAGCATTAATTCAGTAATTCGCTTGTTATAACAAATTTGATTCACTGTATTCAATTCGTGATTTGCTGGGTGAATGAGCGAATTAAGTATCATAGCCTTCACCATACACCAAGGTCCAAATGGAGTTCCATGTCACACCGAAAACATGTTTTGCGTCACATGGAGCAACGTAGCTTTGTTCAGATCATATTTTAAATAAATATATAAACTCCAACGTGTATTTTGCTTAAAATCTGGACCATTGAATCACAGTCAAAATTTGACATTCAATGTTGAATTTTTTACACCAAGGTTCAAATGGATCTTCTACACAGCATGCTATAGCTCCACATGGCAGCAAAAATGCTTTTTGGGTGGCACGTGGAGTTCCACATGAGCTTGGAGTACATATCTTGTATAGTTCATTGGAGTATGCACCCCTTTTCCGCAAATAAATACGCAGGGATAATTGATAAACAAATGTGTGTATGCGTGTGTGTCTGTGACAAAATAACTGACAGAATGATGAATTTTCATTAAAAAGAAGTGCATCCTGGATCCAAGGTAAGCAAGTAGCTTAACAAGTCATAAAGACCCAGAAAAAGAATCAAAATAACACCCAAAAAAACAGATAGCCAGTGCAGAAATCACTGGCACACACCTACAAAACCAGTAAAAGGGTTCAGACAAAGACTATCATCAGTTCAGACTCTCCCTAGGACACCAATCTCAACTCAGCCCACGAAATCACACAACTGCAGATTTCTCTAAGGGTAACTTTTTTTGAACCCAATCCATTTCACTAAGGACAAACATTGACTGCTTTGAATCGGAAGATGGAGATTGTTTTTGTCCCAATCTTACACACAATGAATATCCAGATCAGGGGCGTACCATCAGACAGAGCCAGTCTTTGGTTCCACATGGCACACATCCCAAAGAGTGACCTGAAAATCATATACCTATTCAGAATAGACAAACCTCTTCTAATTAGCATATCCACCGTCTTTATCCAATTCCTCGTTGTCCACCAACCAAAGAATAATGCACACGGGGGTTTAATCTTCGATAAACCTATCAATGATCGAGAAATAAAGTGCCTCCTAACTATTAGCTGAAAGAAGGTTTTGACAGGATAAGCCACCTTTGGGACCTTCATATTCTACTATCATCTTTGCAGGGGGCTCTATTAAGGCTGTCCAGAAGTTCTATTAACTCACCTCAGTGACCCGCAAATCCCTCCTAAGCCTTATATGCCACACTGCAAACCTCGTATTGTAACAAACACAGTAACCTCCTCTTCCCCCCACTCTCAATTTGTACAAATGAGGTTAAAGGATAGGAAGTGGGTCTCTGTGAACTACGGATTAGTCAAGTACTCGTATCACCTCTTCCCAGCCTGTAGCACAGACTCCTTTTAGACTAACATCTCATCCCTGCCCGGTAACCTTATATTTCACTCCCTCACCCACCAAGCTTCCCGATCCATATCCAATCTCACAACCACTAGCCAAGTAGCACACTATTCATTTGGTTTATTTTCCTGACTCCAAAATCCCCTACCTCTTTGGAGAAGCACACAATCTCTGAATTAACCAAGTGAATCTTCCTCCTCTCATCACCACCAATCATGGTTTGAGATCTTGGAAATCCAAGAAATCTTCGATATGATCGATACCGAGATGTCTCGCGTCTTTCTTTGTAAAGATTTTGGAAGTAGGCCTAACTAGAGTAATAACCAGATTCTCTCTTTGTCAAGATTTTGGAACTAGTCAATCACTCCTCCTTTAATCTCCTCAATCAAAGTCAATTGTTGCCCATTAACAACAAGAGAGCTAATCCTAATCCATCAATTTCAAAAGCTAGCAATAGAGTGAATATACCGAGAATTCTGGCCTTCCTCTTTAAGCTTCTATTTGAATGCACGGCGTGAAACGTGCATTCGAAAGCTAGATCATGTGTCATATGCATGTGACCGCGAGTTACACCACATTCGTAAGGGTTCATTTAGTCGCCTAGGTTTTTAGGGGGGAATGAACTTTTCGCACTTGAAATCACATATCCTAGTTTGTGGTTCGCCACTCGAACCTGGTGCATTGAAGTTTTGCACCTTTGACACAAAATTCAACGCTGATTAATTATCCTTTTAATTTCTTTAGATCATACCTTATCGATCTTGTCGATTTTCCATGGCACCCAACTGATTCAAATGCACGGCCTCGAGCCTACCATGCATTCTAATCATATCCCCAAGCCTCATATATATATATATATATATATATATATATATACACACACACATAGATAGATAAATAGATAGATAGATAAATAGATATGTATTAGATGATAAAAATGTTAAAACAAGTATCAGGGTTGACATCTTTTTTTTTTCCTTTTGTGCATCTAAATTGTGAAAATCTGATTGTAATCTACTCTTATAATGACAAGGAAGAAAAAAGAAAGGAAGAGTACTAAAAAATATGCATCTAAGACTCACGCTTCAGATAAGCATCAAACAGGTTGCCTGTCACCCCCTCAATTGTATCATCGATTGGAAGGATGTGGACGCGTTTCCTATACTTGATATCAGGACAGTGATGCACGGATACAACATCACCAAGTCGTACCCTAAGATTAGCACGAACGACTTTGTTCATTCTAATCTTGGGCTCTTCACAAAGTTCATCAACAAGAACAATGCACACTTTATCCTTCTGCTTCTTTCCCTATTTCATGAAAAGAAGTTAAAAACTTTAAAAACATCAAACAAACATCAAATAATGAGAAGCAGAGAAGATAGAATCACCTTAATTAGAACGGTGTCACCTCGAAAGAACTGAAGCTTCTCCATTGTAGCAGAGGGTTCAATGAAACAACCAAATTGTCATCATTAATAGCTTCATCAACAACAAGACGATTGGGTGATTTTTTCCGTTCCAGAATTGCAGTGCTAAAGTCCCTCTTCGTACCTTTCCTGTTGGGAATATAGAGTTCTTTTATCAGCAAAAATATACAATTTTTTTTCTTTTGGATAACTATTCATAACGCAACAAAAATTTCAAGAATATGATGAAGACACTTGTCATGGAGCCGGAAAAATCAATATCAATCAACTTATATGTGACTAACTAGGAAGGACAAATGTGCTCTACCTCATATACACAATAACTTTCCTAGTTCAATAACTGAAATTCAATTGAAGACTCGCCAATTTTTTAAAATGTGGAGCTGAATCAATCAGCAAGTTTTCTAATGTAAATTAGAAAAAATTCCTCTCAATCTGCTCCACCCAATCTATGATGGAAAGGGGACACCTAAACATAGACGTAAAAAAGACAAAAGAATTTGTAAGCTTGGCTTCACTATTTCTCATTTGTTACCCTTTCCCATCTTGACAGTCAATTTCTTTCCAAACCACCAACCTCTTTTTGAATCACATTCAGTTCACGCACACAAAGAGACAAATCAAAATAAGTTGTCGTAAGCGAATCAACAATACAACCAATACTAATAGAAAAAAAGGGTCACCCGTCCACCCGAATCCCAAGAATCATAGATATACATAAACGCAAGAATTAGATTTTGCACTCAGAACATGGCGTAGATGGGAGAGGGAGAGATTTTGCAATGAACTTCCCGAAATGTCAAAGGGACAGAAACATGTAAGAATTGAACTCGACAACTCAGACAAAGAGTTCAGGTACAATTGTCGAGTATAAATTTAAGTGTTCACCATATCTCCACGCTAGATTTGAAATACAGCGTGGGAAATGCTTTTAACCTCCAACATTACATTTCAAATCCAGCATGGAGACTTCAACAGCTATATTTAGAATACTCCTTTGTTTTCTACTCTTACAATTGGTATCCCATATCTGCCATGAATATAGGATACCAACTTGGTATCCTATAAATAAAACTAGTTAGTATTCTATGGTTTATTCTAATAAATTTGAAACTATGCTTAAAATAATATATTTTATTTACTAGTTTTGTTAAAATATATATTACATTAAAATATATTTAAAAATATAATAAATTTAGAATACATAGATTGAATTGCACCACATCTCCACAACTGTCCTAAACCTATGTGAAAATGGGACACCAATTGGTATCCAAATTTGGGCAACCCCTATTAGTATCTCAAACTTATAAAATTAAATTTTATTCAATTTATTAATTTTTTATTTTTTAAAATATTCATTTATATTATCTATGTATCTCCTCCTTCATACAATTCTATGACTATCAATAAATTTGTAATTATTAAAATTATTTTTTATTATAATTTTATAAATATTATATTTTTATTTAAGAAATTACATGAATTTTTTATTATTTTTCGTAAGTCATTGAATAATATTATTTAATTTAAGAAAAATAAAATATATATTTCCCAAAAAAATTGAAATGCATTATTAGAGTTCACTTTTATCCAAACTTTGTATACCAAATTTGGGATAAATGCAAACTCCAACAATGTATCTCAAATTTTTTTATATATAATGCTTACTCCACTCAATTTTAAAAAAGAAGAGAAATGAATATTAGAAAAAAATGTTAAAAGATGAGATGCCAAATTTGGGATACATACAAACTACAAGAGGTATCCAAAATTTTACTTTTTAATATATAATAATTTTATTGATGAAATTGAATAAAATATAAATTTATTCAAAACTTGCAATATGAATAGCGCTCTCCCAAATATGGGATACCACTATTCATATCTCATTTACACCTGTATATAAGATGACAGTTGGAGTTAATAGATATCCCAAGACTAGCCGTTTGGGTGTCCATGTGACACAGCGACTAAATATGAAACGTAGAGATATCTCATAACTAAAAATTGTATCAAATGGCCTTCAAAACGACTAGTTTTGATATATTCATCAACTCCAATAATCATCACATATCTAAGTGTAATAAATGCGAATAATAGTATCCCATAAATAAATATATTTTTTAATTAATTTACAAACACAATTTACCAATAAAATTATATAAAAATTATATTAAAAAAAATAATTTGAGAAGTCTTTTAAGTTCACATATATCCCAAATTTTGGATAACAAATTTGTATCCTAAATTACCACATAAACAAAAACATGGGATACCCTCGGATCCCAAATTTTTCCCATAAGGAAGAACACTGGATATACCATTGGAGATGCTTTAACAAACCAATTTATTATTTCCATGCCAATCATTGGAGGCGTAAAAGGCAAGTCGGTATGTCATGGTGAAGATTGCTTTCAATAAAAGTTGAAGGTTGCTTTTCATAACCGGAGATCATGATCCAACCATCATATAATTACAGCATCTCCCATGTCAATCTTATTTTTTTTGCTTAGACCATCTCCAATTGGGTACTTTTAAGAGCAACTCCAACACCAGACACTAAATCCTACTCATCTAAAAAACGATTAGGATAAAGTCAAATGACTATGGCATGATTTTTCATACGATAATTCTGGCATTTAAATTTTGAGCATAAATAACTTAGTAAATAGTGTTTAACGTTTCAAAATTCACACGTCAAGTCAAAGGCAACCATTTTTTAGCTCACTAGGATTTCAGCTTGTTATTATAGTTGCCCTTAAAGCATCTCCAATGGTGTATCCCGTTGTTTGGCTAATGGGGTGCATCCACATTATTTGGCTAATGAGACAATTTTGGGATACCAAAAATATGGGATAGGATACACTCCAACCATCTAATCCTAATTTATAATAAATATCAGTTTTGTAATATCATTTTTGTATAGATATCTCAATTATAAAGAGCAAGAAAAAGCAATAAAATATTATTTTTAAAATATAAGATAACAATTTGATATTGTATATATAATATATGAAATTGATATCCATTATCAACATAAGATATGAGATATTCATTGGAATGGATACCACCTCACACTAATCCCAAATTAGAGTCATTGTAATGCGACATCCGTGTACTCTAATTTGGGATAGATGTGAAGTGTTGTGCATTCTAATGAATATCTCACATGCCACGTGGACATAAAATTTCTTATATACAAGATATCAAGTTCGTATCCTATATTTTAAAAATAATATATTTTATTACTTTTATTGTTTTTTATAATTGAGATATCTGCGACTTCAAAAAATAATACTTATCACAAATTTGATATTAATATCTTATATTTTAAATTTACTTTTTGCAATTGAAATATCAACACTTGATTAAAAAGATGATTAGTATCCCAAAGATAGATGGTTGGAGTGGATTATCAACACCTGATTAAAAAGATGATTAGTATCCCAAAGATGGATGGTTGGAGTGGATCACATTACATATTTTTTATGCCCCAAATTTGACCGAAGGAAAAGAAAAAAAGAAAAAAAGATTTAAGCACTTAAAACCATGATTGAGATGAAGAATCTCAGGTGATAACGAATCAAGTAGATATGAACATTGTTGAACCCCATCCAATGATAAATTGAACGATGCTAGATTCATGCTCTTCCTTGGGCCAAGAGTAACAGGCTTTTTATTATTTAATTAAGTAAATAAATAAACTAAAAAGAAACCTCATATTTGAAAATATGGATTAAAATAATAAGCGTAGACCTCAGAAATGCAGAATAACATCAAAACAGGCTTCAATAGAAACCAATCAGCCCAGAAAGATGGTGTTTCTTTATCTGTACCTCATCAAAGGCCACATCATATCATAATCTCCAAAATATAAATAAATAAATAAAATGTATGTCTCATGGCCAGTCCCAAAGGGTAATAGCAGCAACGCCACATCCCCAAGGCGATGGAATATGAGACCGCTCATCTAAGACGAACAATTATATAACCATCAACATCTCTATAAGCTTTTTCTGTGACGTTTACAAATGGAATTTACAAACATACAAATTAGGGTTTGCTCCATTTTTATCTGTAAAGGAGTTTTTTTACCCAAAAGACCTCCCCCGTCATGTGAATTTAAAATTAAAAAGAACTGAATCATAAACCCTAATCGAATTTAAACTTTTGATAAAATCAAACCTTACCTTTAGTAAAGACCGACATTTGAAGATTGTTGAATTTGGCTCTAGTACTCAATCGTAAATTGAACGGTGCTACATCTGTCTTCCTCTTACGGGCAAGAAAAAAAAATGTTCTTTTTAACAAAATAAGTAAAATAAAGAGGCCTTAAATTTGAAAACAATGAATTAAACTACAAAATTAGACCTCAGAATTGCAAAATAACATCAAAGCAGGCTTCAATAGAAACCAATCAGCCCCAAAAGATGGTGTTTCTTTTATCTAATTTTCATCACCGGCTACAGCATAATCAAAATAAATAAATAAAATTAAAAAATTTATGTCTCATGGCCAGTCCCAAGAGGTAATAGCAGCAACACTGCATCCCCAAGGCGATGGAATATGAGACCGCTCACTTGAGACGGACAATTTTATAAGCCATCAACATATCTCTATAAGCCTTTTTTATGACGTTTACAAATGGAATTTACAAACATGAATATTAGGGTTTGCTCCATTTTATTTGTAAAGGAGATCTTTTACCCAAAAGACCTCCCCCGTCACGCAAAACTAAAATTTACACCAAATGAATCATAAACCTTGAAACAAATACACCATATCACAAAAACCCTACAGAGATTTTTAAAATAAGTAAGAACTCCTAAAAGATTTGTTATCTCTAACCCCAAAAGTTTTTAAACGAAGAAGACCAACAAACCCTAGAAGATGTAGAAAGAAAAAACCCTGAGCCTAACCTTAACACTAGAAGAGTCTTCGTCGTTGTAAACAATAAATTTGCGTAGGATATAAATCTAACACAAATCAATCATAACAAATTTCTCCTCGCTAGGAGAGGGTTTTATTAAAATGGCGGACCTTACACTTCCGGGTATCGCAGTCGATTCCCCGTTAATTACATCAAAATTAAATACATCTGATTAAAAGCTACTAAAAAATAACGTAATTACATCTCTGAAATAAACAAAACTAAGATTCTAATTCTAAGTCTTCATCGACATTTTCAATCCGTCATGAGATAGATGGATAGCAGACTATCTTCATCGGAGATTTGAGAAATATGAAATAGGGGACGACGGATGGGAGAACCCCTCCTCCAAAAGCCGGGTCCATTTGATCGAAAAGCACGAGTCATTACTGGAGCAAGAAACTCGTGGACGAGTCTTAAAACGAATTCTTGTTCTCTGGCCTCAAAGATGACTTCGAATATCAAATCTATTTTTTCGGGCAACTGATTATCAGAAGAATTATCACTTTCAGTGATAGAGTGTCTAATCATGAGTTAGATATCGTCAAATTTCTTAAAATTTGATGATCATAAATGATTTTATAATGATTTTACCGTTGGATTTGATCAATATCTTAAGATTTGGTCAATGCATAATAAATCCACCATTGGATCTCGTTACGATCTCACATTATGATCATTTGATTAAAAGTCAATGAATCCACCATTGGATTTGACCAAAATCATAAGATCTGATCAATATATAATAAATCTATCGTTGGATCTCATTACGATCTCACATTATATTGTTTGACTAAAAGTCAATGATTCCACCGTTGGATTTGACCATAATCACAATATCTAGTCAATATATAATAAATCTACCGTTGGATCTCATTACGACCTTATATTATGATCGTTCGACTAAAAGTCAATGATTCCACTATTGGATTTGACCATAATCATAAGATCTGATCAATATGTCATAAATCTACCGTTGGATTTTATTACGATCTCACATTATGATCGTTTGACTAAAAGTCAATGATTCCACCGTTGGATTTGACCATCATCACAAGATCTAGTCAATGCATAGTAAATCTACCATTGGATCTCGTTATGATCTCACATTATGATCATTTGACTAAAAGTCAATGAATCCACCATTGGATTTGACCAAAATCACAAGATTTGATCAATATATAATAAATCCACTGTTGGATCTCATTACGATCTCACATTATGATCGTTTGACTAAAAGTCAATGATTTCACCGTTGGATTTGACCATCATCCTGGTCTGATCATAGTAAATCCACCATTGGATCTTTAACTAAAAGTCAACGAGTCTACTGTGAAAGAATTTTCGATCTCGAGGTTAAGGTTCAAACCCTCATTTGAGGGAGTGATGATCCGAACCGCGAGGGAAACTCTAATTATCATAGGTGAATATTTTAGATATTATAGTCTGAAATTATTCTTCGGGTTCGTGATTGCAACCCGTATGAGCATTGAATTTGTGGTTGCAATCCAAGTGTACTAAGAGTTATGCCCAGTGGTCGCACACGCTTAACTATTTCTAATCAAGAGATTGAGTGCAGATAAATCGTAACGCGTAATCCTAAATTATAACCATAAATCCCGCTTAGGAGGAGTCGTAGCTCTTATCCTAAGTGTATCTCCTTTAGGTAAGGGTCGTAGCCCTTATCCTAAAAGTTTTAATCCTAACTTACTCCTCCCGTCCACTTTAAAAGAAAATAAAAAAAGAAAAAAAGAATAGTTAGAATCTCGGAGATCACCCTAAAGTCTTTTTTAGAAGAGTCGGAGATACTTTCGACAGAGCTCTCGTGTCAGAATATTTCGGATCCCTGGCAATGAGGACGGGTCTGCTATTTATAGAATTGTGGTAGCGGTTATAGAAGTTACGATCTTACGGTTCCATAAGGTTTTCATGAAATGAACGGTTGAGAGAGCTGCGTAAGTTTTCGTCTTCACGCGGATTGAGAAGATTCTTCTCACGTACGTCATTCTTTTCTCATAACCGTCTAGGTGGATAAGTATATTTTCTATCCACCTAGGTGGATAAATATTTTTTTATCTACCTAGGGTGGATAAATATTTTTTCTATCCACCTAGGGTGGATGAGTATTTTTTTATCCACCTAGGGTGGATGAGTATATTTCTATCCACCTAGGATGGATAAGTATTTTTTCTATCCACCTAGGGTGGATGAGTATATTTCTATCCACCTAGCGTGGATGAGTATTTTTTCTATCCACCTAGGGTGGATGAGTATATTTCTATCTACCTAGGGTGGATGAGTATTTTTTTTTATCCACCTAGGGTGGATGAGTATTTTTTCTATCCACCTAGGGTGGATGAGTATATTTCTATCCACCTAGAGTGGATAAGTATTTTTCTAGCCACCTAGGTGACTACGTATATTTTCTAGCCACCTAGGTGGATGAGTATATTTCTATCCACCTAGGGTGGATGAGTATTTTTTCTATCCACCTAGGGTGGATGAGTATATTTTTATCCACCTAGGGTAGATGAGTATATTTCTATCCGCCTAGGGTGGATGTGTATTTTTCTATCCACCTAGGGTGAATAAGTATTTTTCTAGCCACTTAGGTGACTACGTATATTTTCTAGCCACCTAGATGAATGAGTATATTTCTATCCACCTAGGGTGGATGAGTATTTTTTCTATCCACCTAGGGTGGATGAGTATATTTCTATCCACCTAGGTGACTACGTATATTTTCTAGCCACCTAGGTGGATGAGTATATTTCTATCCACCTAGGGTGGATGAGTATTTTTTCTATCCACCTAGGGTGGATGGGAATATTTCTATCCACCTAGGGTGGATGAGTATTTTTCTATCCACCTCGGGTGGATAAGTATTTTTCTAGTCACTTAAGTGACTAAATATATTTTCCTAGCCACCTAGGTGGTTACGTGTATTTTTTCTAGTGGCTAAGCATAGCTTAGGACTTTAAATCCTATTTAGATTAGGATTTGTTAAAAAAACTATAAATAGTCACTTTCCCTAATTCCTTCTATCTGACTTTTAAGGCTAAGTGGAAGAAAAAAAAAGGGTTCTCAATTCCAAAATTTTCAAGTCAACAGTCGTGAACACGAGTGGCATAAGAGAGACGGGCCACACGTACTTATAATGTTGTTTGTCCGTCCTCAGTTGTTCGATGTTAATCGCGCGGTTGGTGGTGGTTTAACAAGATTTTGGACCGTTTGTTTTTCGGATCTAGGGATGTGATTGTTGGTTCTTATAGATACACTTTGCCTTAAAAAATGTAACGGTTTATCTTGCTTGCTGAACACAAGTATCTATTAGCTTGGTGCTTTAAACTCCATTTTGGTGTTTAAGTGATCTTACACCATTAACGGTGTAAGATGTGAACAATCTAAACCGTTAAAGTAAAGCTGATACATTGAACGACAGTTGGCTTGAAGGGGATTAGAATCATTCGATATGTGACCATTACTCGTATTTTTAACGGCCAATATTAAAATTCACTATTAGGATAGATCGCAGCCATTGCTAGACATGATCCTTTGCCCTAGAAATGTTCTCATGGTGATACTTTTTAAATCGGGTTTGATGTGCTTAAGTTGTTAACTGTTTTGAATATGACAATGAAAATCATTTTTAGTCTCAATCTTTGACATAATAGATCTTGAGATCATGGGTCTACAATCAAACGGTCTGATTTTGATTCCATGTGGCACACATTTTAACAAAAGATCTTAGAACCTTGATTATGTTCATTTTTTGGGATGTATGCCATGTGAAATATAAATCGGATCATAAGATGGTTAGTCCTTAATCTCAAGATCTACGGTGTCGAAGATTAGGATGAAAAACGATCTCCATCATCCGATTCAAAACAGTCGACAACTTAATACACGTACCCATTTCTATAGATTTGTGAAAAAACCATCTTTCACAAAATAGGAAAGATCCAATAAATAGGCTTACCTCGTATGCTCCTTGGGCGTAGCCTTAGTAGAATCGGTGAGGTTAAAATTTAGAAGGTTCAAAAAAATTACGAGAAAAAATCAGAGTAAATAAAAAAATACGATTAAAAAGTATAAACAAAATTTAAGAAATATAAAAAATCATGATTTTTAAACTTTTTATCAATTTTCTTAAAAACACATGAATTTCTCATAAATTCGCAAATTATTCGCAATTGTTTCAAATAGTCTGAAAATTTGGTGACGATGCCTGGTAGGTGAACCTCAAATAGTTTTACCGTTATAAATTTTTAAAGATTTGAGAAAGAGAAGACATAGGCAACTATTCAAAATAGAAGAACGATTACTTATGTTCTGTACAACAGTGACACGTTCATGAATTTAATGAGAGAGTTCACTAAGAACAAGCAGCTCCGGCCTGCGATTCCACGATTTGCCACACAATTTTTAGCCCTACAAAGCTTGGCTAGATATATACGTCAGCTAAAAAGTATGGTGTCATCAAAAGCATGGGTAAAAATGAATTAGAACTCCTACGATCAAAGAGACCTGCTTGCAATGAAGTTGTTGATTTGACCTACAACACCCAGTTTTGGAAAAATGTTGACCACTTGATCGTGATTACTACCCCGTTGGTGCAAGTGTTGAGGTTAGTAGATGGTGATGAGAAAATAACGATGAGATAGGTTTACGAGTCAATGGACAAGGCAAACTTGGCTATCAAAACCAAATGACCTACAAAATATAAACGACATTGGGCGATTATGGACAAGAGATGGAATGCACAATTTCACCAGTGCTTACATGCCGCAGGTAAAACATGGTAAGTGCTTATGTAGTGATTTGTATTTATTTATTATTTTTTTTATTATTCACTGTTTCTATATACTGATAAGATTACTTGAATCCGGCCTTCCAGTATAAGCAACGTTCGAGTTGAGTAAGGCCGATGAAGTGTACAATGGTTTGCTCAATATGATCTAACAAATGCTCCTTGAGTTGGCAGACCAAGGTCAATCCTTAAGAGACATGAGTAGTCATAACTTATAACACATAAATCAAATGTAATATAATCTGTTTATTGATGTGGATTATTGTATTCCATCTTTGTAGATTGACATATTCCGCAAGAAATATGAGTCATTTGGGACGAGATTAGCGCAATCCCAAATCCAACATGATAAATCGGTTGATTGGTGGATGCACTATGGACATAATTGTCCAATACTAAGGCGGATTGTCATGCGCGTTTTATCGCAAACATGTTCCTCATCCAACTATGAGCAGAATTGGAGTTATTTTATCTCTCATTCACACAAGGAAAAGAAATAGGCTAACAAAATGATTATTCATGAACAATTTATTGTTCTTCTATCCTTTCTTTTCCTTACTTTCTTATCAACAAAATGATTATTCATCCAAAGAAAAAAGGTGTTTGGTGGATAATACACTTTTGGAAAGACCATTGCTACTTTGCACTTTGGAAATTCAGTCATGTTAGATTTCATGAGATGGTGCACTTTTGTGAATTAAATCACTTTTACCTAAGAATCCAAAGGATTATTCAGGGAATCAGATTGTGTACCTTTATCCAACAACCGCTGATGTCTTTTTGGGTATAAAGTTGAATTCTTAGGTGCCTAGAAAGATATAGATATGGGATCAACTATTATGGATATAACTTAGGCATTTTCAACCATTGGATCTTGCACATAAAATCTGAGCTCAAATATTAATTTTGGTTTAGCTGACAATGTTCTACAAAAGGTGGGGTCATTACTTTGCACACATAAAGTTGGCCCTTGCACACAATTTAAAAGAAAGACCGAGTATTTTGGGATGCCATGTGGAAACACAATCTAAGCTGTCTTATCAAAAGGGCATCATCTAAAGATCTTTGGTACAAAAGATTGCTATGAAACAAGATTTCTATTATATGATGACCTTTGACTGCTTCGTATCATAGAGATCATGTTTCATGCCAATATTTTGCATCAAACATCTTCAAATCATGGCCTTCAAATCAAACGGGTTAGATGGTCTTTTAACATGGACATCTATTCAAAATTCGTCTTTCTTTTAAATTGTGTGCTTGGGCCAACTTTGTGGGTGCAACCCCTAAATATATCTATTTTGTAAAAGAATTTTTGTTTGATGTGCTTTTGCTTCGTATGATCTAAATTTGACAATGGGAAATCAGGATATGGTTTGTGGTACATGTGCAGTGCACAATTGTATAGGAATTGAGTTCTAGAAGTGTGAGAGGATGTACTTGTATAACTACCTACACGTACTTCATGCTATGAGGCATGTCAAGAACTTTTTCCATTTTGGAATGTGGAGTATCTATTTATCCCTACAGGTCTCATGCCCTTTAGGGTTTTTGTTCTTTGCATTATTCTCAAGGCTGCTATGTTCTTGGTGATCATAATCCAAGATTAAGAAAAAGAACGAGGGAAAGCCAAAGGTCAAGTATGAATGTTCAAGAGGTCTTCGAACGACTCCGTAGGAATTTGTAGGCTCAACTAATCTCTTTACCTCTATAAGATTTATTTATTTGTTTTCTCAAGAAACCCTAAATGTTACCATGATAAGAACTTGATATCATGCAAAGTTGGTTTTTTTTTTGTTCGGTTTGGAGGGGGTGGGGGGTGTTGTGATGTGGTTTCACTCCTACAGAACTTTGTATTGATAACAAATACTATTAGAATATGTTGGGTGCTGATATGGCTCTTAAACGGTCTACTTTCGCCAAGGGCCTGTTTGGATAAAACCATGGGAAACGTGGGAAAGTAAAATAATATTCATATATTTTCCCATGGATACTTAAGTTGTAGGAAACCATGGATCCCTTTGTTTCCCTTTGTTTGCCGTTGGTTGGATAACCACATTGTTAGCTGGGAAAACGCAAGATTAACCAAATCCTGTGTTTGGATACATATGCAAGAAATCATAGGAAAATAACATATTCTAACAAAAAAAAAATAGCCATAATACCACAAAAGATTATCCAGACTACAAAATAGTTGCAATATCATAAACATGATTCACAAAAATGACCAAAAAATTTTATATGCATTAAAAAAATTTCTCTTTACATATCTTAGTGAATTGCTCTAGTTGTTGACTCAGTGCGTTGTGAAGGCTAGGTTCTAGGTTCCAACCTTGTTATGTGTAATAAATTTATTTATTTTTTAATTAATTATACTAGGGCATATACACCATATAGTTTAGTATATAGCCCTACAATATAGTAGAGCCCCTTGTGAGAGAAATCTCTCCAAAAATAAATCCGTGCAACACCTAAATAGATGGAGGGGAGCTTAAAAAGAGGCCAAAATTGTGGGATTGAGTTAAAAAAATCAAAGAAGAAATATTTGTTATAAAAAAAAATACCATAAAAAAATTGTTTGAAGATTTTTGATAATTTTAGGTGGTCAAGATAATTTTGGATGGATGAGAATCCACTAATATAAATTAGGACCCCTAAAGCTTAGTAACAAATTTTTAGAAAGTTTAGGTGGTCAATTGACAACCCAAGTCATAACGTGGCTCTGCCTCTTATTTTTGGCGATGTGTGCCATATAGAATCAACATCAGACCGTCTGATAGGGGCGTCATGATCTTAAGATCTATCATAAGGAACATTGAAAAAAAAAAATCTCTATCGTCTAATTCAAATCAGTCAATGGTTTTCATCCGTGAAAAAATTGTGTGGTATTACTAAACGGGTGAGAAGAGTCGTACGGATGACAAGTCCGAAGAGTCGGAAGATAGAAAATCGAGGGACCCCTCGGCATTTGTTCTCGAATTTTGACGGAAAATGCGAAGATAATTTCGGATCCTTCGGGTGTCATCCAAACAACGGAAATCTCAGCAATTCATTTGCCGCATGAGTTTTCCCTTATTTCCCCTTGCTTCCCTTGAAATCAAACAGGCCCCAAGGGATAATCGGCTCTATTTTAGTGGGACAAAAGCCACAACATACAAAATCATACAAATCACAAAACATAAAATCTATAAAATAAAAAATAAAATAAAAACCACAACTTCACCAACCCTTCAAGAACATCCCGAAAATCAACCAAAAAAACAAATTAAAATAAATAAATAAAACTGAAAACTAAAAAAAAACACAACTAACCTCACCAAATTTGTTCCCACATTTCTCCCTATCACCGCAAAATACCCACGAATCACACAAACAAGGCTCATCCCCTCCACTACACATGGCCTTGCACACTCGACAACACTCCTTCGACGAATTAAACTTGAAATCCGATCCCCCTTTATGACACCCCACAACTCCAATTTCTCAATCCCTCTACAACACTCATCATCATCATCTCAATTTCTCAACTCCAATTTCTGTTATCTGTAACAGAAAGGCTAGCATATGATATGGGAGCTACATAATCATTCGCCGACCGAAGCTCTAATCGAAAACATAGTAGAAGAGGAATTGAGATTTAAAAATAAAAATAAAAAAATCCTATTTTTATTAAAATCTTTCATTAGGGCTTCCAAAAAAATTTAAACAGTTGTAGACAATTTAAAAGAGCAAACTAGATCTACAAAATGAAGCAAAAACAATACAAAATCACAAAATTTATTGATATCAAATTACAGAGAGATAGAAGAAAGTAAAGATCCGTTCTTTGATGGGTGTACCTGAGAGGGTTTAGAGAGGAGAAAGTAAAGATTTGTTCTTGATGGGCGTAGAGAAAGAGAGAGGCAGAAGAGAGAGAAATGGCTATAGTCCCTCAACGATACCACATATATATATATATATATATAAATAGAAAATATCTTCGCAGGGTTTAGGGCTTTGTTGACCTAAGCTCTAATTACCTAAAACACCCTTACAAATACTTAAACTGACAAGAAGGATCTTCCGGTCTCAACGGGCCTAGTTTGACACAGGTTTATTTCGAATAGCTTGATATATAAATGAGTTGGCCTGGCCCGATTAGTAAGCCGTAGCGGGTATGGACGAGTTCCAAAGGCCTTCAGCAAATTTAAGCGCAGCTCAAACCTTGCCTGAATCGGTAAAATGACTTTTTTATATAGTAGTTATTGAGCCAACATGTGGCCTGATCCGATCTTGACCCATTTTGGGCTAAATATGGGCGAAGTAGGCTCAATTTATAATTGGAGTTGCTCGACTAAATGAGCTGAGTATGGGCTAGCTCCAAGAGGTCTTATTATCATTGGCACATTTACAGCCTTGCCCCACCCATTGAGATCCCTACAAGTCATTTAAGAGTGTCAATTGGTCCAATTGGGTCTGAGTCAAAGGTGAACGAGACTTTACCCCTTTTGAGTCAAATTGGTTAAAAAAAAGGGTGGATTACCCGCAACGTCCCAACTCTTTGTAATCTACCCACTAAGCTCCCAACTTCATGGAAATGACCCAATAGGGTCTTAACCCTAAACTTTCTTTTATTATTTACCTAGAAGGGTCTAAAAAATTTACACATGTCTTTTCTTTTCTTTAAACTATTAGAAGACCAAAATACCTTAATAGAAATTTACTAAAGCACTCATCCTTCCATAACTATCAAAGAAGGTTGGTGTTTTCTCTTCTATTCATCTTCTTCCTACCGACAAGTGGGTTTTCTTCTCTTCATCTTCTCTTCTTTTTGCAGTACCATAAAACTCGAGTGTTGTTCCATTATTTGAACTCTATGAAGATATGAATCTTCTTTAAAGTAATAAACAGAGATCTGCAAACCCTCCCCTCTTGCTGCTTATTTTCGTGAAGCAACAGGAAGAAGTCTGCTACTCTCGTCTCTGCAAACCTTCAACTCTGTCGACGCATCATCTTCTTCTGATCACGTGCATCTAAACTTTTCTGCCTGCACATCTCCAGTTATCCGATAAATTGATAAGAGCAACTCATAAAACACTGTTGTAGTAATGACTTGTTTTAGTGAATGACTTGTTTGAGCTTTATATAAATGTAGTAAGGCTGCCCTAAATGCTGAATATTTGTTTTAATGAATGGGTTGTTTGAGGCAGATAGAAATGTAGTAATGCTGCCTTAAATGCTTTGCCTTTGTCTTAAATGCTTGTTTGAGGTAGATAGAAATGGAGTAATGCTGCCCTAAACTCATAAATGCTTATTTTTTAGAGATAATTACTGATCAGGGTCCCAACTAACCCCCCCTCCTATTTACCATATTTATAGGGGACATATATAAGACCATTTCCGTCTTATACTTTGTCACTCACGACAAAATGTTTATGTCATTAATATTAGGAAAATCTGTTTATTAGGAAAAATGACAGTTAATATTAGGAAAATCTGTTTATTATTGTAAGTAAATTTATTGATTTTTTATATGAATTATGTTAGGTATGTTATGAGACAGTCGTAGTCTTTAAAGAGATCATATTTGTCTAAGACCAATCTTGTGGTTGAATTCACTCATTGTAAACTATAAATGCATTTTTTTTTTTGAAATCTTTCTGGCACATGTTCATAAATGAATTATAATGTAATGTTATAAACTATATACAAGAGGATAAAATTGCATATTCTACCCTTAGGGTCTCTACTCTTATAGCTGTTTTATATCCTGTGGAGCTTGAAGCTCTTAGTTGAACTACAGTGAATCCTCTTCTCCGTATAATAGATATTCTTACAATGAACGAGCTGATATACATATTAATAGAAAATTTTGATTATGAATTTGAGAGGTTCTCTACTGGCGAGCGTATTGTTGATTTTCTCTTGCTAGAAATGTCCACTTTACTTGGTCTTAAGCATGTTGGAATTATCCTCGCAACTCTGAGGGAAGGTCCAAATGTTGAAAATGATGACATTAATTTATTTTGTATAAAATATTTTGGTCAGGTATGGAGTATTAGTGTCAATGAAATAGAAAAGGCGGTGACTATTGCTAGTATAGAGAATGAGAGTCAATTTTACTCGTCTCACCTTATTGCATATTCTTACGACATTCATGATACCGAATAATTTTAAGAAAATTAAAGAGACGTACATGAGATTAGTCTATAATATTGAGTACTTTAACAGAATTGCATGGGGACGGGTTACTCATACATGTTTGTTAAACTCCCTTCGATCTACCGCTTTAAATTTTAAGAGGAGCGGCGTGCATACGAATCTTGATGGATGTACCTTTGCATTGCAGGTTAGTCATTGTCTTTGCGAACGTTATCTATTTACACACCGTTTACTGAATAATACACATTCCCTAACAAATCTTTAGTTTATGATATGTTTTACATTTGGACTTACGAGCACTTTCCGACCAAAACGCCGACTTCAATTATCGATGATTTTCCAAGATATAAAAGTATAGCTCAGTAAAAAGTCATTATCGGAAGTATTACGTTACGGAGCTTAATAATTCTAAGGTATTATTGGCGTCAACCTCAACCAATTTCATTTTATAGCTGTGAAGAAATGAAGAAGTTGCCTTCTGATAACTTGGTCTCACCCTCTTGGTAACATATCTACAGATAATTCTAAAATTTGAATTCACTGATCGTGAATTATTAAAAGACGTGATCTAGGATGAGATTAATGATTATGTTGGTTGCGAATTCAATCGTCTTCAACTCGTAGAAATGTCTTCCAAAGAATAAGGTAGTCGTATCACAGCGTTGGAGAAGTCAAACAACAAACTTGTTCATCAAGTTCGAAGACAGAAGAAGTTAAACAGTGATCTAAGAAAGCGCCTAAAATTGTTAGAGTTTGAAATAATAATTTTAAAGGTAAGCTACTTAATAGAAATTATTGTTATTTATTTCAATGTCTTGAAAATCTAATTGATAGGTTACTGTTGCAAAATAGGGTCAACGTAAAGAGTACGATTTTAAATCTTCTCTCAATCGTAATAAATATGCGAAACAGAGTAGTTTTATTGAAAAGAATGACTCCCAAAATACAAGTCCTCCAGCTAACCCACCAAGGGATAGGGATGTGAAAGGCAAGGAAAAAGTACAAGTCTCTCAGGATAGTGATGTGAAGGGCAAGAAAAAAGTGGAAGTCTCTCGAGATAGTGACGTGAAGGGCAAGGAAAAAGTACAAGTCCATTGGGATAGTGACATGAAGGCAAGGAAAAAGTGTAAGCCCTTCAAGATACTTGTAAACGAAATAACGCTAGTCAAAATGCATGAATGCCCATAAAATTAGAGTCTATCACTATTGACCATCGTACTGATGAAACGAGTCATACTTCTAAGATAATAGATGATGGGAAGAGGAACTGTGAGGAAATATTTACAGAAAATGAGAGTGAATTACCTCGTGAATCATTCGAAGGCAATAAGGATGATCATCCGATATATGCGTCCTCGAAAGAAGATGAGGGGGGAATTGTTAATATAGATAATAAAGAGCATATGCCTTTCGTTGTTCTTACTGATGAAATGATGCGAATTTAAGAGATGCTAGCCGATCAAACGTTTATGAAACAAGACGATAATAGAGAATTTGTCAGAGAGATGAGAAAAAAATGTATAGAGAAAATCAGAGTTACATCAACACCTGATAACAATAAAAGGGAACCACTTGGCAATAGTAAAACCAAGTCGGTGGGCGTAATGGATACTTATATGCGAGTGTGGGCTAGTTCAAGAGACCGAGTTACTCCGCAAACGACATCAATAAATAATTTTGAGGGTTCTTCGCAAACCCTATTATCACCGAAAACTTCAACATGCCAATCAACTCCACAAGGTCAATCTTTTGAATGTCCACTCCCAAACACATGTTCCTCCACAGTGGGTAATAAACGAACCCTCAAAAGCAACTCCGGAGAAGAAGGAAAGGTGATCTCTGCAAATGCTAAAATTAATAATTTTTATGTTTTTAAGAGTATATATTTTCAACGTATTTAATCGAAGGATATACATGCAGGAAAGATCGCAAAGAAGAAGGACTAGTACTAAATCGAAAACTAAGAGACCACCTCCAAAGGGTGCCCTGAAGGTGAATGGTCAATTAGCTAACGTAAAGGTTCAAACATATATATGTTAAATTTAGTTGAATGTTTGTTAATTTGTATGTGTTGTCTATCTACAGAAGGACTACGACGGTTTTCACAGACCTATGAAACCACTAACACATAATGATAAATATGATATAGGTAAAGCTCTTAATGATTGCCCCGTGGAGTAGGGTTTCGCCCCTTTGAAAGTTATTGAGTTATAGTTAATGTAATTTTATTATTCTCTTAACAACCTTTGTGGCTTTGCAGACGTGAGATTCACGTGACTGATATACTATCCATCACGGCGAAGAACTCATTCTCAGTTTACGGTACTAATTAGCTTGACAGTGAAGTAAGGCCAATATTTTAAAAGACACACATGCTTATATTCATAGAGTTGTCCGCCTGATATCCATAGGTTGTCTTATGTCAGTCAGTCCGATCCTATTTTTATGGAAAGTACATATCTTTATTTCATGGTACCCATTAGGGTGATATGTGACTTTGATTTATAGGCAATTGACGCATATGTTATCTAGATGGAGAACCGAGAGAACAATCATAAAAAGAAATTTATAAAGAGTCATTTCTTCTCAACTTATTTTATCGTATGAATCTAATTTTTCATTTCTTCTCAACTTATTTTATAGTAAGAGTCCAATTTCTCATTTTCACTTCCTATGATTTGTAATTATCTCATAAACCCATTTAATATTTTGTTTAGACGAAATTGAAAGAATCGTTGGTGAAAGATAAAGCCGATACGAACATAAACCTTATCGCTTGGACTTCACCCCAGGCATTAAGATATAAAATAAGCGAATGTGACAAGGTAATTGGATAAATTTTATGTGCTTCTTTCGTACTTGTACTATTGCGAGGGTCCGCCACTCGTCTCTTATAACATGCATGACTTAACAGGTTTACCTTCCCGTCAATAGAGACTACCACTGGTCTTTGTTCATATTATACATGAAGGAGAGGAAAGTTGAGTATTTAGACTCGTCTAATAGACAAAGTGACAGTGTCCATTGTCCGAGCATTGTAAATATATTGGTATGTATATCATTCAACTCTAGATCTTTATTGTTATATGTGAACTTAATTAAATTTGAGTGTTCTTAAATACAGAAAAATATTCTTTTTAAGATCCTAGCTCAACAAGGCGACAACAATATTGACGTCAGAGATTGACAGTTTACTATCCCTCTTGCTATCCCGCATCAATCAAATTACTTTGATTGCGGAATCTTTATGATAAAGTACATTGACTTGCACTGTCATGCAGCATTTCTAGGTTTGTTCTTTTCTGTAAATTGTTCTTCAACTAAATTACATTTTTACTGTCATTTATCATTATCGCATTTGTTCTATTATATGGTCAATTTAGTTGCAATTGTATCTGAAATCTTTAAACAAAGAAGCTGAAATAGACGTCTGTTTTGGTTGTGGAATGCGTGGACATTAGATTAAAGATTGTCCGCAAAAGAAGATCGTTAATGAAAATGGTGCACCCCTATGTTACTGTAAAATATAAGTGTTACCATTGTCGATTCTTCAGATGGGAGGACGAATGTTTGAGATTCGTAAATCAGACCGTCGGGAATGATGAATCGGTTCACTTGGACGATGCTTGTCCCCTTTGCTACTGTCAGAAGCAATCAACGCTGCGAGTTTCAAACTCTCTCAAGAATCCCGGACGTAAATACTTTACGTGTTATCAATGTGGGTACTTTAGCTGGTTAGACGAAACTTCTTAAACCACGGAGGCGGCGTCGAACTTGGAGATCATTGAAAGGGACGATTTAAAAGTAAAAGTGACAGTGGAGATTGAAGAGCTCGCCAAAAAATTTGAGGTGAGTACGCCAATAACCAGTAAAGGAAAAGGAAGCCTTCCTTGATTTATGGTTATCTACATATTTTGATTAGCTTTATCTATAATTGTGTAATAATTTTGCGCTGTTACAAACGACGCACCGAAGTATTTTTAATTTCTTAAAAGTTATTTGTAAAAGTTAATAGTCTACTACCATATTGTTGTAAAGGTGTGCACTACTACAAACTTTTCCAATTTCTGTTTGACTGCTTTGGATATACATGCAGTGAATCTGACAGATGAGATGACTAAAATTATCTAAAATTATTGATGATTCTGAATAGCTTTAAGGAAAAAGTGAAGCAGATTTCTTGTTTACTAACAGAAGCCGAAGAATATTATCATGCATATATATGACTATCTGAATCAGGGAGTGTTCTTTTAATTTAGTGATATTCAATCCATTCCTCTAAGGCTTACTGGACTCAAATGAGTCCCTGTGGGACTTATAAGAGTCCGTTAATGACTCATATGAGACCCAATACAGGTAAATTGCTTATTGATACATCATCGTTTAATATAATTGATCTCATTGACTATCACATTTGAATCCTACAGGTTTGACATGAGTCTTACTTGGATTAATAAGAGTCAGTAAATGACTCATATAAGAGTCAATCATGAAAAATGTTTATTGGTACATTAGTGTTATCAGACTATAACGCGACTGATTTCATTAACTATCATATTTGGATCCTACAGGGCTCACGTGAGTCATCCTTAGACTTATAAAAGTCAGTAAATGACTCATATGTGACCAATTCATGTAAAATCCCCATTTTTCAGTAACTCTGATGAGTACTATATGACTCTCACGCGAGTATCAGTTTTGGATTATACAAGTCTCACATGAGTCTGACTTAGGCTTTTTAGAGTCAGTAAATGACTCATAAGAGACCAAGTCATGCAAAATCCCTAATTTTTAATGACTTTGATGAGTACAACATGACTCGCGCAAATGAGTATCGGTTATGGAGCATACTGGACTCACATGAGTCTGACTTGAACTTTTTAAAGTCAGTAAATAACTCATATCAAACACAGGCATTCAAATTTTTCAGTGACTCTGATGAGTACATGATACTCACGCAAGTGAGTATCAGTTTTGGGGCATACATACCCCCATGAGTCTGACTTGGGCTTATAAGATTTAGTAAATGACTCATATCAGACCCATGCATTTAAAAAATGCATTTTTCAGTGACTCTGATGAGTACTACATGACTCTCACACGAGTGCAGGACAATTTTGAAGCATACAATACAGGACTCACATGAGTCTGACTTGGGTTTATAAGAGTCAGTAAATGACTCATATCAGACTCTTATCCAAGTGAGTATTAGTTTTGGATTATATAGGACTCACATGAGTCTGACTTGGGCTTTTTAGAGTCAGTAAATGACTCATAAGGGACCAAGTGATGCAAAATCTCTAATTTTCAATGACTCTGATGAGTACAACATGACTCGCGCGAGTGAGTATTAGTTTTGGATCCTACAGGACTCACGTGAGTCATCCTTGAACTTATAAGAGTCAGTAAACGACTCATATGCGACCAATTCATGTAAAATCCCAAATTTTTAGTCACTCTGATGAGTACTGCATGACTCACGCGAGTGAGTATCAGTTTTGGATAATATAGGTCTTACATGAGTCTGACTTGGGCTTTGTAGAGTCAGTAAATGACTCATGAGGGACCAATTCATTCAAAATCTCCAATCTTCAGTGACTGATGAGTATAACATGACTCTCACGCGAGGGAGTATAGATTTGGATCCTCTATGACTCACGTGAGTCATCCTTAGACTTATAAGAGTCGGTAAATGACTAATATATGACCAATTCATGTAAAATCTCCAATTTTCAGTAACTTTGATGAGTACTATATGACTCTCACGGGAGTGAGTATCAGTTTTAGATCATACAGGTCTCATATGAGTGTGACTTGGGCTTTTTAGAGTCAGTAAATAACTTATAAGGGACCAAGTCATGCAAAATCCCCAATTTTCAGTGACTTTGATGAGCACAATATGACTCTCGCGTGAGTGAGTATCAGTTTTAGAACATACATGACTCACATGAGTCTGACTTAGGCTTATTAGAGTCAGTAAATGACTCATATCAGACACATGCATTCAGAAAACCCATTTTCAGTGACTCTGATGAGTACTACATGATACTCACACAAGTGAGTATCAATTTTGGAGCATATAGGACTCACATGAGTCTGACTTGGGCTTATAAGAGTCAGTAAATGACTCATATCAGACCCATGCATTCAAAAAATTCATTTTTTAGTGACTGTAATGAGTACTACATGACTATCACGTGAGTGCAGGACAGTTTTGGAGCATACAATACATGACTCACATGAGTCTGAGTTGGGCTTATATGAGTCAGTAAATGACTCATATCAGACTCTTACGCGAATGAGTACCCGTTTTGGATCATATAGGACTCACATGAGTCTGACTTGGGCTTAGTAGAGCCAGTAAATGACTCATATCAGACACAGGCATTCAAAAAACCCATTTTTCAGTGACTCTGATGAGTACTATATGATACTCACGTAAGCGAGTATCAGTTTTGGAGCATATAGGACTCACATGAGTCTAGGGGTGTTATCAGGTTGGTTCGGATCAATTTTTATGCAAAACCGAAACCGAACCGATAACTATTAGTTTCTATTTTATGAATATAAACAGAAAATATCTCCGCAAGGTTTAGGGCTTGGTTGACCTAAGCTCTAATTACCTAAAACACTCTTACAAATATTTAAAATGACAAGAAGGATTTCCGGGTCTCAACGGGCCTGGTTTGATACAGGTTTGTTATGAACTGGCCCGCAAGTAAGCCGTATAGGGTATGGGCGAGCTCCAAAAGCCTGATTAAAATTCGGCATGTTTAAGCGCAACTCGAACCTTGCCTGAATCGATCAAATGACTTTTTTATATAGTAGTTATTGAGCCAGCGCATGGCCTGATCCGATCTTGACCCATTATGGGCTAAATAGGGGCGAAGTAGGCCCAAATCATAATTGGACTTGCTCAACTAAATGAGCTGAGTATGGGCTAGCTCCAAGAGGTCTGATTATAATTGGCACATTTAAAGCCTTGCCCGGCCCATTGAGATCCCTACAAATTATTTGGGAGTGCTAATTGGTCCGATTGGGTCTGAGTCGAAGGTGAATGAGACTTTACCCCTTTTGAGTCAACTTGGTTAAAAAAAAGGGTGGATTACCCAGCTGGGTCCCAACTCTTTGTAATCTATCCACCGGGGTCCCAACTTCATGGAAATGACCTAGCAGGTTCTTGACCTTAAACTTTCTTCTATTATTTACCTAGAAGAAGAAAAAACTCTACATCAATGGAAGATAATTTTATTTCTAGCTTACAGATTTGGTAGCTTGAAGATTTAAAAACGGAGCGTGAGCGACTACGAATTGACACGGCCTCTCCACCCACTTCGAACGAAAAAGTAAAAAGTAAAAAAGGTAAATAGTAATGAGTTGAATAAAGGACGGTTATTAATTTCATTAGGTGTAATTTCAGCATTTTGTAAAGGCGGGCGACGGCTCGGCGCGCAGCTGGTCGGTTTGGATAAAGGTGAAAATATAGGGTCTCTGACGTAAAAGGTGTATCTGACAGGACCGATCAGGTAAATTTCCCTAAATATAAACAGAAAATATCTCCACAGGGTTTAAGGCTTTGTTGACCTAAGCTCTAATTACCTAAAACACCCTTACAAATATTTAAAATGACAAGAAGGATCTCTGGGTCTCAACGGGCTTGGTTTGACACTAGTTTGTTCCGAACTAGCCGCAATAGCTGGTATGTGCTAAAGTAGGCAAGCTTGATATATAAAAGAGTTGGCCCGACCCGATTAGTTAGCTGTATCGAGTATGAGCGAGTTCCAAAAGCCTGATTAAAATTCGACATGTTTAAGCGCAGCTCGAACCCTGCCTGAATCGATAAAATGACTTTTTTATATAATAGTTATTGAGCCAACACGTGGCCTGACCCGATCTTGACCCATTATGGGATAAATATGGGCGAAGTAGGCCCAATTCATAATTGGACTTGCTCGACTAAATGAGTTGAGTATGGGCTAGCTCCAAGAGGTCTGATTATAATTGGCACATTTAAAGCCTTGCCCAGCCCATTGAGATCCCTACAAGTCATTTGGGAGTGCCAATTTGTCCGATCGGGTCTGAGTCGAACGTGGACGAGACTTTACCCCTTTTGAGTCAAGTTGGATAAAAAAACACCTTCGACCTATTTTGGCTATGGGTTTGGATCCTGCTCTGGATCAAGCTAGATCCACACTCGACCAATCGAAGATCAGCTCAAGCCTAGGTTAGGTTTGGATCCAGGTCTATGTTATTTGCAAATACAACAATTAAATAAAGATATATTCCTACGAAATTAATATAAAACTATTCAAAATTTACCAACCATTTTACTAATTAAATGAATAACTAAAATATTACATATTTAGAGTCCATGTAGATTGAAGAGACATTTATATAAGACAGTTGTTAGACCTCCCATATCATATGGTGCGAAATGTTGTTAGACCTCCCATATCATATTGTAGTACTGTTTTTCTTTTTACATATTTTAAATTAAGCCAGTTACCTAATTACTGGCTTAATCATTTGATAATTTGTATATTTTGTTTAATATATATAAAAAGTGTCGTATGTGATATGTTATGCTAATGTTCTTTGTAGGGCGATAAATTGACGAACTTTTCGATTGGATATTAGCGGCTCATTTTAAAAGTAATGACCATTAAATCAGATTTGAAAAAATACTCTATCAAATATGTTCAACCCTATCTCGATTGGTTGCCCATAAATTTTGAGAGAAAGCCGAGTATGACACATAAATCGATGATTAGATAATGTTTCTTCGGTCATAGCATAACCATCCATTGATTCGATTTTGAGGATTTTTTGAGAGGAACTTGAAAATGAAGGATTTTCATCTTTTATAAGAAAGAAAGTCGGGAATTTGAGTAACTTAAGAACGCATATGAGAAAAGTCAGGAATCTTAGTCTGCTAAGAATCTATAGGAATCTGAGTGTTCAAAAATTAGAGCTTTTCTGAGAAAAACTAAAAAACACTTGAACGAGGCCTGAAGAAATGTATTAGGAGAAGATTTTTAAATTGCAAAAATGTATAATTAATTAGACACCAGAGAGGTAGAGAGAGACTTCAAGTGTCTCTGATTGCAAAAGCTAGTTTAATGGCGTCTTAAAATCTAGTTTAATGGCGTTTTAGTATCGGCGTTTTGCTCCAACTTTATTTCCCAGAGATCTATTGATCACGAACTTCAAATCAGACAGCCCATAAAGCATTTTTACATATCTCATGTCCCTAAAAATGAAGGATTTTCATCTTTTATAAGAAAAGTCAAAATTTTGAATAACTTTAAAAACGCATATGGGAAAAGTCAGGAATCTGAGTCTGCTAAGAATCTGCAGGAATCTGAGTGTTCAAGAATCAGAGATTTTCTTGGAAAAATCAGGAAACACTTGGATGAGGCTTAAAGAAATGTGTTAGGAGAAGATTTTTAAATTGCAAAAAAGTATAATTAATTAGACATCGGAGAGGTAGAGAGAGACTTCAAGTGTCTCTAATTTGATTGTGACACAAATTAGAGACACTTGAAGTCAACTTTTGATTTCACAAGTGATGCAAATCTCAAAAAGTGACCCTAAAATCACGTTTAACCATAATGTATGTCATATGATTTTATAAGTAACTTTTTGAGTTGTGTAATATATGGGATAAAAAAACTTGATAGTAAGCCCATGATCTGAAGATCAATTGAGTGAAAGATTGGACGGAAAATGTTCTACATCATCCAACTCAAAACTATCAATGCATGCAACGGGAGAAATGGAGTGAGGTCAAATTTTCACTTAGTGTAAATAATGGTACCTAGTTTTCATACCAAATATTTGTCAACCGAAATATCTATGGCAGTAAAATCTGTTTTAATGGCGCATTAAAACTGAGTATTGTATTCAGTGTTTCACCCATATCTGTTATAGTTATAACGTCATCTCCACCACACTTTCTTGGAATAATGGCATGACCATAATGGGATTTAAGTCATCTATCTATGCATTCTAAATTGAATGATTGTTCATATTTTTTTAACTGTTAATTTTATTTTATTTTTGTCTATGATGGATGGATCACCATCATGATGGATGCATGTTCGCAATCTTATAATGTGAGTTGGTCAAGTGGAGCCATTACTTGCACACACTTTTCAAGTGATTGCACTGGATTGCGCTGAATTTAAAAGAAAGAGTTACAAGCTTGGTGACCTCTACTATGTGAAAATACCATTCAAGCCGTTTGATTTGAAGGCCATGATTTAAAGATATCAATTGCAAAAGATTAGAATAAAATATAATTTTCATCATTTGCCTAAATGGAGTCAAAGGCAATTATATAATTCAACATTTGACTATAATAGATCATATGACAAGTATTGTGTTTTGTTCCAATTTTATTTCCCAGAGATCTTGATCACGAACTTCAAATCTAGCGGCCCATATAGCATTTTTACATATCTCATGTCCCTGAAATACCAGTCTATCTTTAAATTCGGTGCAATCAGTTGAAAAATGTGTGCAAGTAATGGCTCCCTTTTTAAAAATATGTAAATATTTTGTATATTAAAAAATTATATTTCATTTTTTTTTTTCGAAATCTTGTAGAAAATAGTGGCAATACCGGTAAAAAGCAAGCCAATATTAATGAGATTTTCAATATATACTCTACCGCAGGTGAATCAGAAGTAGATTCTCTCCCAAGAGGATGGATTAAGGGAGTGGGTGCCTTGATCTATTGATTGTGCCCCATCGCGTAAGACCTCTAGAGAGGGTAGGCTGGTTCAAATAAGTGATGTACCATGAACCATATTATGTTCTATCCATTTGGCAATCTCGTGGATTTTTAAGGATTCCAAGGTCCTAAGACCATAAACTGTTCACAAGATTTGATGGCTATGATGCCTCTAATGCTCATCAAAATTACATTTTAATGGGAATTCCGAGAATTGAATTCAGGACCTGACCTCTATGGCCGTCATTAGTTCTAAATAAAACTATCAATAGTAGAATTTCCATGCTGACAAAATACACATCCAGATTCCATAAACACCCTTACAGCCACACCTGTTTATAATATTATCTATATATTCAAAAAAATCAAAAAGGGGTTCACAGCTGTACCGGTGTAGAAATTATTTCAATCGTTTCATGTTACCGATATCGTTATATATAATAAAGCTACGGGTTCGGCCTTCCATGGCTGCTCCCACACAAAACAATGACACTTTGATATAATGGGTATTAGAATCGATAGTCCATACCAGCTTCAGTTATAAAGGTCATCTTCGTCTGCAGCAGCAGCAGCAGCAGCAGTGGAGAATGAATCTGAAGCCCCCGGCAGTGGAAGCGTTGTCTGGGCAATCAGGGAACCGGAACTCGTACCCAATCCCCCGGGACTGCTGCAGTGTTTGAGCGAAAAGCTGGTATTTCCGGATGTCGGCATCGCACACGCTCCTTCGTGTAAACTTCATGGATTCCTCAAAATGGACAGCCCTGATCTCAGGGGCATCGTCTGTGTCATCTTCTTCCATTGCCTCAGGATTTTCTGTCCTCGACCTCTCCCTCTCGATATCCTGTGTCCCAAATGATAGCAAGGAAATAATAATAAATAAATAAACAAATAAAAGTCAGACGTTCTTTCAATCTTTCTTCTCTCATTATTTTCTTTAACTTATTCTATTTGAGATAATGGCTCCTCACCGACATTTAAACACCAAAATGGAGTTCAAATGATCTCCTGACCGACATTTAAACACCAAAATGGAGTTCAAATAATCTCCTGACCGACATTTAAACACCAAAATGGAGTTCAAATGATCTCACATCACTAAAATTGAACTTTGTATCTCACACCATTAAAGTGTGATTTCTCATTATGACATGTGGCACACCTCTATGGTCAATCTCAAATAAGAAAATAACTTCAATATGCCTTTTAGAAGCATCTACCTTTTCATGAGGTTATGTAAGCAAAGACAAAAGTTCAGTTCTCACCAATCCCCCTCTATTGGAGAAAGTGCAGTAACTGCCCACCAGGATGTTTCCAGCTATTTTCTGCCTGAACACTTCTACTCCAAGGACATCAGCAATCAGCTCCTCTGTTTCCTGAAAATGTATAAATAGTAATAAGTAAATCCTTACTATTATAATGAGAAAAGACCAAATATTACCAACTCTTAATTTTCTTTCTAACGACAAAAATACCAATCGTTATGATTAACAAAATCAACAAACCTTCAACAAAGAGAAGGGCATAAAAGTCGTTTTAATTGATTTTTATAAATATAGAAAAGGAGACCCTAAGCCCGTGACGCAGGATGGTACCCTAAACTACGTGAATGATATGATTGATTTTGCCGAAATTAAATTGGAATTAAATTAAACAATAAAACTTGCAAAATATTACGAATACCTCAGGGTCTCGTAGTATTCCTTGGAAGAATCATGTATAATTCAGGCAGGGTTCAGTCCGAGCGCTAAATCCGTTAGGTTGCAGCGTAGATCGATCCTAGAGATAGAACTCTAAGTTTCTTTCCAGATTAGGGTGCTCACGATTCAATGATGGGATCACTGATTTTCTCTGAAAATCAGGTGCGGAAGGTTTAATAACTCTACTGGGCTCTACGGTTGTTGAATCGAATCGATTCAAGGATTTAGAGAAATTTAGGGTTTAGGATTTTACAAGAAGATGGTCGATTTAGGGTTGTAGAAATACGCAAACAAAGATAAAAGAGGTAGATAGAATTGTAGGCTTCACACCCTTGGCTTCGCACCAAACCCTTCTCGGGAAGAAGATTCACTCTTCGTAGAGGCTCATCTCAAGCACACATAAGCAAAAACTCTTTTCATTCATAATCAATAATCTCCTTAATAGAGTGTGTACAAGGCCTTTATATAGGCTAAGAAAACCCTAAACGAAATAAAACTCCCACTAAAAGAGTTCTAAAATAATAAAAGACTAAATAAAGCAAATAAAAGAATATTTTCGTCACTCGGCCCGCTCGAACGAGGATTATAACCGCTCGAGCGAGGGCTTGCTGCGGCACTTCTCCTTGCGGTTTCCAGAATGTCCTCTCTCGCCTAGTTTTGATTTCCATTCCGCTTCTTCCGACGTCGGTACACGCGAAAAGGTCCATATCCGATGTCTACGATGTCGGCGTCCCCGTCAATTCTCCCGGGCCGAAAAGGCTTCATCACCGATGAAGCGGCGTCGTAATAGCGCTCGAGCATGTCGGGTCCAAACGTCGCACTTCGTCTTCAGCTACCCATGAGTTCTCAGAGTCTGGCTTTCCCAACCACTTGACCAAGTACTTTTGAATTCCACCGTCATGGGTGGATATCGCCATATCATCTAGTATCCCTTCGATCTCATCTCTGCGTTGCTTGTGTGGGGAAGGGAAGGGTAGGGGTTGCAGGGTGGGGCTGAAATTTGGGCTCGGGGCTGCTTGGAAGGGGTTGTGAGGGGGTGGGGCTGGGGCCAATGAAGGAACCAGGTCTTCCACATTGAATGTAGAGCTGACCCCTATATCAGGTGGAAGCTCGAGAACATATGCATTAGGGCCGCTCCTTGCCACAATTCTAAAAGGCCCAGCGCCACGGGCTTGAAATTTCTTTGCGGCTCCCAATGGGAACCGCTCAGGCCTAATCCGAACCATGAAGTAATCTCCAACCTGGAATTCCTTGAAGCGCCTATGCGCATCCGCAGATATTTTGTATTGTTCATTGCTAGCATTAATTCTTTTTCTAATTTCGGCATGCAACTCATGTATATGTTGTGCAAATGAATCGGCTGACTCGGAAACTCGATGGGATGCAGACATAGGAAGTAAATCAATGGGTGTTCTAGGCCTATGACCAAAGACGACCTCAAAAGGACTCATGCTTAGGGACCTATTGACTGAATTGTTATATGAAAACTCGGCTAAAGGCAAAATAGAATCCCAAGTCTTAGGGTGATCACCAACAAGACAACGGAGAAGATTACCTAAGCTCCTATTGGTGAACTCCGTTTGGCCATCTATTTGAGGATGATAGGCCGACGAAAATTGGAGCATGGTACCCATCATGTGCCATAAAGTTTTCCAGAAGTAACTGGTAAATCTCACATCTCGATCCGATACAATCGTCTGGGGTAAACCATGCAGACGCACAACCTCCCCGAAAAATAATTTGGCTATGGGAGCCGCATCGGAGGTTTTAAAACAGGGTATGAAGTGGGCCATCTTGGAAAAGCGGTCCACTACCACAAAAATGGAATCGCGCTTCCGTTGAGTCTTTGGAAGCCCAAGCATGAAATCCATAGAGACGCCTTGCCACGGGGTGTGTGGCACGGGTAAAGGAGTGTACAAGCCCGTATTTTGTCTTATATGCTTTGCAACTTGGCAGGAACGACATTGTTTTATGACCCTAGAGACATCCCTTCCAAGGCTAGGCCAATAGAACCTATCCTCAACAAGCACACTGGTTTTATCGCGCCCAAAATGTCCAGCAATCCCTCCGGCATGTAACTCCCAGATGAGGAAGTCACGCAATGAAGTGCGAGGGATGCACAAACGATTCCCTTTGAACAAATACCCATCCAGCAGGGTATATTCGGAGTTATTGTTGTTCGGATTTTCAAAGAAAGCAGTGTATTCTGCCCCGAAATCTGGGCAATCAGGATAATCTTGCTTCAACTGCTCAAATCCGATGACCTCGGTGCTCATAGACTGCAAAGTCATGACTCGACGACTAAGCGCATCAGCAGCCTTGTTCTCGGCACCAGCCTTATGCTTCAAAACAAATGTGAACCCTTGAAGGTACTCGACCCACTTCGCGTGCCTCGGGTTTTAACTTTTTCTGGGAAGCAAGGAAACGTAAGGCTTCGTGGTCAGAAAACAACACAAACTCTTGTGGTCTCAGGTAATGTTTCCAATACCATAGAGATCGGACGATCGCATAAAACTTCTTGTCATAGGTGGAGTATTTCTGCTTTGCCTCATTGAGTTTCTCACTAAAATAGGCCACAGGGTAGCCTTCTTGGCTCAAGCCTCGCCTATGCCTACACCGTCGTCACATGCTACTTGAAGACTTTGGAAAATCTGGTAGGCACATGATGTGCAGTAACCATTTTCTCTTTTATCTCGGCAAAGGCCCTCGTCGCGACTTTGCTCCACAGGAACTCCCCTTTTCTGATGCAATCGGTAATGGGAGCCATGATGGTGCTAAAATTCCGGATAAAGAGACGATAAAACGTGGCCAACCCGTGGAAGCTACGGACTTCATGAATATTTCGAGGTTCAGGCCACTCCACAATAGCCTTAACCTTCGTAGGGTCCGCAGCCATCCCGTCTACAGAGACAATGAATCCCAAGAATACAACAGAATGCTGCATGAAGGTGCACTTCTTGAGATTCACGTATAACTTTTCTCCCCTCAAGGTTTCGCAAACCAACCTTAGGTGGATGATGTGTTGTTCCTTGCCTGGGCTGTAAATCAGGATGTCATCAAAATATACGACAAGGAATTTGCCGAGGAATGGCCTCAACACTTGGGTCATGAGCCTCATAAATGTGCTCGGGGCATTGGAAAGCCCAAAAGGCATGACCATCCACTCATAAAGACCATCTTTGGTCTTGAAGGCGGTTTTCCATTCATCGCCAGGGCGAATACGCACCTGATGGTAGCCACTTTTAAGGTCTATCTTAGAAAAGATAGTGGCTCCAACCATCATGTCAAGCATGCCATCAAGCCTCGGTATGGGAAACCGATATTTAACAGTGATCTTATTAATCGTTCGGCTATCCACACACATGCGCCATGTACTATCTTTTTTAGGTGTGAGTAATGCTGGTACATCACACGGGCTCAGACTCTCTTGTATGAACCCCTTTTGAAGGAGCTCACTGACTTGCCGGGTCAGCTCGGCATGCTCAACCGGATTCAACCTGTAGTGGGGCAGGTTCGGTAATGTCGATCCAGGAACTGAGTCAATTGCGTGTTGAATGTCACGCATGGGAGGGAGCTCATTAGGTAAGTCTTCGGGGAAGACATCCGCAAATTCATTCAGGATGAGCTCTACCTCGACTCGAGTACTCTTAACAGTAACAACGACATACACAACACTCTCATCTTTCGATGCTCTCTCAAACTCTGAAGGGGTCACAATATTGATGGCCTTGGATTGACCTCCCTTCTTCTCAACTCTGTTGACTGATGGTGCTTTGGGAGCCAAAGGGTTAAGAGTGATTTTCTTGCCCTTGTAATTGAACGTACAAACGTTAGATCGCCCAAAAATGGTCACGTTCAAATCATAGAGCCATGGCCTCCCTAAGATAATGTGGCCCACATCCATCGGCACCACATCGCACCATAAGGTGTCAGTGTATGAACCCAACTGTATGGGTACACGACACCTCTGAGATACGGGAATGGATGAGGAGTCAACCCATGCGACTTTGTAAGGTCTCGGATGGGCTTCAGGTGTAAGCCCTAAGCGGGTGACGGTATGTTCTGACACCACATTGGTGCAGCTGCCGCTATCCACGATTACCCTACAACTCTTTGTCCCACATGTGGCAAAGGTGTGGAAGATGTTCTCCGTTCGCCAATCCTCCTTTTCATCCCGTTGAGGTTGTGCAAAGGCACATCTCACAACTAGAGCGCGACCCATGCTATCACCTTCCTCGTCACTAGGTGTGGCATTCGGCTCAAAGGCCTCTTCCTCATAAACTCCTTCACTCTCTTCTCCTTCCCCCTCAATGAAGAGATTCCTTTGTGGGTCTCTCATAGGGCATTGGGCAGCAAAGTGTCCCAACCCTTGACATTTATAGCATTTGACATGAGACCCACTCTTCGAGGATTCTCCGGCTACACCCTTACCTTTGTCAAACCTCACATTGGTAGATGTAGGTTGCGTGGGTTTGGCAGGCGGGTTTCCAGCACTAGATTTCACTTCGCCGGTACGGAATTGACCTGTGTGAAAATCAGATCGCATGATCGCCTAGTCACCGTCATTTTCAAATATCGTTCAAGGTCTTGAACGACGGTGTAACACTCGGCGAGAGTCTCAATAGGGTGGGAGACTAACTCTTTTTGCAAGTCAAGTCTCAATCCGGTACGAAATCTGGATAGAGTGACTTGGGGGTCTTCGGATACCTTGGCTCTCATCATGAACTCTTCAAATTTCCCAATGTACTCCGATACCGGCATACTACCTTGGCGCAGATTTTGCCATTGGTCAAGTTGACGGTGGTAGTATGAAGAAGGGACGTACTTCTCTGTAAGTCGTTCCTTCATGTCCTCCCAACGGGTAATGGGAGTACAACCTGCATTCGTTCTGATGCGTTCAACGTTGACCCAAAACAGTCGGGCTTAGCCTATGAGCTTCATCTTAGCAAGTCTAACACACCTTACATCGCTCATGCCAAACCACTCAAAGTGCTGGTCCATATCAGATAACCAGTCAAGGAAGACTTGAGGATCTAGCCTTCCATTGAAAGTCGGGAACTCAACTCGGACATTTTTGAGGAGCCTCCCTTCCGGGTCGTAGTCATCTCCATGATGATCAAACCTATGATTCCTGTTCCGATTATGTTGGTAGCCATTTCGTTCAAAACGTGGACCATTACGCTCACGGTGTGGTTCAAAGTACTCATCACCCTCGTCTAACCGATTGGCTCGGTCTAACAACCTCTCATTGGATGTTTCGAGAGTCCTTTTGGTTGCCTCTAAGACAGTCATTCGATCGTTGATCGATTTTAGGTCAGCCCTCATGCCGTTAAGAGCTTCGGTAATCCCACTCATGTCCATGGTGATACGGGTCACTACTGACGGGTTCTAGAATGGAATGCAAGATGAATACTTTGGCCAAAACAGAAATAATATGTGATGAAAATAAAGTGCAATGAATGCAATGTCACATAATATGCCCTAACCTAGAACCTAGGGCTTTGATACCAAAACTGACGCAGGACGGTACCCTAAACTACGTGAATGATATGATTGATTTTGCCAAAATTAAATTGGAATTAAATTAAACAATGAAACTTGCAAAATATAACGAATACCTCAGGGTCTCGTAGTATTCCTTGGGAGAATCACGTATACTTCAGGCAGGGTTCAGTCCGAGCGCTAGATCCGTTAGGTTGCAGCGCAGATCGATCCTAGAGATAGAACTCTAGGTTTCTTTCCAGATTAAGGTGCTCACGATTCAATGATGGGATCACTGATTTTTTCTGAATATCAGGTGCGGAAGGTTTAATAACTCTACTGGGCTCTACGGTTGTTGAATCGGATTGATTCAAGGATTTAGAGAAATTTAGGGTTTAGGATTTCACAAGAAGATGGTCGATTTAGGGTTGTAGAATCACGCAAACAAAGATAAAAGAGCTAGATAGAATTGTAGGCTTCATACCAAACCCTTCTCGGGAAGAAGATTCACTTCGTAGAGGCTCATCTCAAGCACACATAAGCAAAAGCTCTTTTCATTCATAATCAATAATCTCCTTAATAGAGTGTTTACAAGGCCTTTATATAGGCTAAGAAAACCCAAAACGAAATAAAACTCCCACTAAAAGAGTTCTAAAATAATAAAAGACTAAAAAAAAAAAAAAAAAAAAATTTTCGTCACTGGGCACGCTCGAGCGAGGATTATAATCGCTCGAGCGAGGGCTTGCTGCGGCACTTCTCCTTGCAGTTTCCAGAATGTCCTCTCTCGCCTAGTTTTGATTTCCATTCCGCTTCTTCAGACGTCGGTACACGCGAAAAGGTCCATATCCGATGTCTACGATGTCGGCGTCCCCGTCAGCCCGCCCCCTTTAAACCCACTAGTAGATATAAAAGTTTCCTCCAAAATCCTTTATAATTTCAGAACACTGCAACAATAGTTCATAGAACCATATATACAATCTGTCTTGACCATCAAGTCAATTCTTCCTATCCGATCCATAGCCCACTGAAGAGCAGTAACTTCCAGTCGACTTCTCTCATCCTAAAGTCTCTGGTAAAGAATGTAAAGATCCCATTAAGAAAATGGGTTTCACATATTTTGAAGCCCCAAAAATTTGTGAGCACTATTCAGAGTTGATGCTAAAAGGGTGACTAATACCCCATTATTCCATTAAATAACCATTGATGTTTCCTTTTCGAGAATTTATGACAAAGCTAACCCAGTTGAAAGTACTTACAAACTTTTCCAAAGGAAGAGCCAATCAGAAGTGTCCCCAAAGGTGGCCGATGATCAATACTTAAATTAAGGTTGGAACCATACATTCATGTTTCACAAAACATTGATGTTCTTCTCAGTGAGACTTTTTAAGGATATTCTTATCAGATTCATTATACCGCTAATTCTTCTTCGGTAAGGCATTCTGGAACTACCAAGCCCCTCAAAGTGTGTCCCAAGGGTTTCCACAATTTTCTGGCCCCCCTCACCGAACTACAAAATGGTTCACAGTTTGGGTCGGTTTGCTTCTAGTGAACCGGTTCAGTAGGGTCGCTTGAACCTGGTTGGCTATTTTAGCCCTTTTAAGTTTTCTTTTATAAATATAAAGTAAATTACATGTAAGGAGATTTGAACCTTGATCGTTATATTTCTTAAGCCTAAGCAATAAGCTATAATGTAGTCGATGCATTAGAAAGACTTCCATTTAAAGTTACTAAAATATTTTACTTTTTCATTCAAAACTCATCTTGCTCCTAGCAAACCGGGTTCACTCAACAGCAGAGAACTGCAAACCACAAACCTGAATTCAAATCAAGCGATTGAGTGATCTAAATAGGTGCGTTCTTTGTAATCTAGATGTGAGGCAGTGGGCAATCACCTCTTAATCTGTTGTCAGATTTCATAGATATGGGACCATTTCCTTCATTGTTTTGGTATATTGTAGGTGATGCCTTCTCCAAATAGCGTCCTTTGGGTCCTAGGCTCCTAGCCATCAGCAAAGTAACCAAATTCTCATGACTTTATGAAAACCCGCATTTAAATTCTCATGACTTCATGAAAACTATTTTTAGCCATACTGAAAAAAACAAGAAGTCATCAAAAAGTGTAAAAGCAGCAACAAAATTCATGTAGAAAATGAAAAAGTTCTGCTTTTATTTTTCTTCTTAAATGTTAGTAGAAGCCATCGGGTACAACGAATTAGTGTAAGAATCAATTATTGGAAACTAGGCGGCAAACCTAAAAAAAATGATAAATCTGAGCAGACCAACATTTCATTAACTCCCAAGTTAAACATGAACAAAAGCTAAAGTCCTTAATAAAGTTGGTTCATGCAGGGAAGAAAATTGATAATTACATAAAGCAAATACCATTTTTCAAGCAAGCAATGTAAAAATTGAAATATCATATTTAGATTTCTGAATACTTTATTTTTTTCAAATGTGTTATATTTTTCAAAAAATAAAAATCACCACGTACCACACTACCAATACATATCAGTCCAGAGAGGTGGCCAACAGTCAATACAGCAACCATTACCAAGTGTTTAAAGACTTACCAGGATAAACAGGAATGAATGCAAGTACTATTAGAAACACTTTCTATAATCTGTTCATTTCATCGATAAAAAAAATAGTGAGATGAAACTAATATTATGAAAATAGACAAAGATGGAATGCAAAATTAAATCATCATCAAACCTCAATGGGTTGGTGTGATGGCCAGGTACCCGCCTCAAAAAGCGGGAGACCTCAGTTCAAATCCCCCTTTGAGGCCACCCTAGGGATTTATATCCCGAGCCAACCCGGCACATGCTAACTTGGGGTGCACATGTCCCCTTGGGATTAGTCGGGTTCTCTAAGAGGCCCGGACACCCATGTTATTAAAAAAACAAAAAAAAAAAAAAAAATCATCAATATTGCAACATTGAGGTTGCAGGTTCAATCCTAACTTACCCACCAAGTGAACAAATAAAATGTCATCAGCAATTGCACATGCAGCACTTAAGCATCCAACAACGTTGTATTAACTAGTAAATGAATAAATTTACAATTCAATATAACATCCCTGTCAGTACATTTAAGAAGTATTTCAAGTTCTAACTTTATATTTTATATTCTATACAATTTGTTTGTTTTGGAGATGACCAAAGAGAGGTTTGGGAGGGTTTTATTGTTCAATAATCGATTTGAGAATCAAGAAATTTTGTATACACGAGTTTGTCCTTCGATTAGCGAGGAATTACTAAATTAATTTAATTTAGTATCGTAGAGAGTGTACAGACCCCAAATGAAAGTGAATTGGGTCTCACGCTTGCACATGTTATGCTATTAATGCATGAAACCAACCTTTTGGATCACATCAGTTTGGCAACTAAGAATAAAAAATCATGCATCAAGTGTTCCTAGATCGGTAGTCAATCTAGGTGGATTGTGGAACTCGGCCTAATGGATCACTATGATTGCATTATCTGATTGGGGCTAAAATCGATCTACATCATCTGATTCAAAACAGTCAAACGGTTTAAGCGCATGAAATGCGGGTTGAGAGGGAAGAGTTTTGGGCTGTAAATGATGGTACTCATGACCTGGGCAGGCAGCCAAAATTTTGCTCTGACCGCACCCGGAATAGAATATTAACTAAGGCATGGCATGAGCATGGCGAAGAATATGTGGTCATCCATTGCCTTTAGGCTGCTTTGGTGTAGAATAATTATCAACAACTTTACAAGGAGATGGGCAATATCAGTAATCAGTATGCCCCTCTACCAGAAAGTGCTAGCTGAGCATGGCGCTCAACACCTTGGTCCAAGAGATTGAAGACTTAACTGCTATCTCTTGAGATCTTTTGGGCGCTGTGGGGCAAAAGAACTGCAGAAATTTTTAGAGCAAACGCTACACTATACAGTAGCTGCTATCAGTTTTCTCAAAGGGCATCTTTCATAGAATGGGCTGCTAGCTGAGCCTGGGGATATTAGAGATAAGTGGTACTCTGCCTTGTTCTGTTTCTCGTTGCTTCTGCTTTTTAGTTGCCACGCATTTTCTTGTTGCTTCTGCTTTTTGGCTGCCAAGAATCTCGCTTTCGGCCCTCATGTAATTTCTTCTTAATGAAATTGCAATTTTTATCGATTCATCATCAGCACAACTTTAACTCATCTATTTGGGGTTGGCTTTGCGAGTCTTATTTCTCATTTGCAAACTGGGGTAGCGAGCGAGGTTAGCCAACCACAAAAGCAGGATCAGATTAATGAATGAGTCTCGACTCATCTGTGAATTGGGTGGCGCTGAAGCAGATGATGTGTAAAATTGCACAGGCGTCCCCACAGAAAGCCAAATAGGAAAAGCACTACGAGCGGAAATGAAATGGACATTTACAACGACAAGTGGGGAAAGTGAGGGATATTGCCAAATTTAAGTCGAAGCGGGCAAAATAAATGAAGGTAGTGTGGCTCAAATATAGAATTTTCATTGTTTTGTGTCTTATATTATTCACAGTTAAGGGATGTGTCATGCTTAAAACATGTAAGTATTTATCAGCACCTGCCATGAAACATATAGGTATTTATTATTCACAGTTTGGCAACCTAAGTAGAGTATTGTGCAATGTAGATACACCAAAGATGCGGAAAGGCCACAGCACACGTGATCCTCGTAATAAGATACATTATATAGCGCAGCAAGGTATTGTCGGGGATTAATTGAATATTGTGGGCAAGAAACTGAACAAATTGAACAAGGTAAAATTATCAATAAAAGTACAAAATAAAAATAAAATGAATAAAGAATTAAGCTTGACCACAACTCCACATTATGCAGCAAGGCCACAATAGACAACCAACAAAATCAACGCTACGGTAAAAAAAAGGAATTGTGGATTATAAATAGAAAATTGCAGAGGGTGAGACACTGAAACTCGATGGCACTGATTCCACTTCAGATAGGGATGGGAATCTGAATAATCTCATCAAACATAGTACAAGAGATATTAAACAAACAGTTGAGCACAAACATATAAACAAATTTTCATTCAAAATCTATTTCTAACTATCCATAAGTCTGGAGGAAAGCTAGTCTCATTAAGTAGAGTTGCCTAACAAATGGAAGGTTCAAATAGTACCTACAACTGATTTACAGGTTAGTTCTTTGAAAAAAAAAATCTATGTCAGAATCTTCCCAAAAAAGAGTCCCAGCATTCAAGCGAAAGGATAGAAGCTTATAATCACTTAATCATCACACCCAAATGTATATATATTAAGAAAAATGTTCGCCAATACAAGAACTGAAACAAGGAATGAAATCTAAAGACTCGTGTCCGTGCAAGAAAAAATAGAAAATTGAAATCTGAAGACTATGTTTTTGTATAAGATAAGAAGTTTCTCAAGTGATAGAACAAAGGCGATGAAGATGGCCGGATCGATGATGAAGCTCTTGCATTGGCAACAACTAAAACTCTATAAATAAAAATCCTAAATAATTCAAAACATGTGAATTGTGTCTTTACAAAATCAAAACCCTAAATAATCGAGAAAGTATGAATCGTTCACTTAGCAAATCAATAAAATTCAGATCTCACCTGTGTTTTGACAACATTCATTTTCGGTGCCCCATACATCAAATGAACTCCTTGATTCCCCTCAAATCTCAGATTCGGAACCCCCTAATTTCTCCAATTTACAAAAAATGTACGATTCCTAATTTTTCAACCAAATATATGGTCGATTCAATTGCTACGAAGCTCCATTTTGCATATTTTGCTCAAATTCCATACCGCATTCCCAAAATCAGACCTTGTCAGATCAAACAAATTTCAGACCACTCGAGTTCTCAACACCAAAAAAAGCTCCAAAAATTTACAAAACCCTAAGACAATGCATAGGAAAGGCTGAAATCTTTGTCGGAGCACGGATCGAGGTGAAAATTGCTGAAATCTAATCGAAGTGAAAATGCTCCGATCTGAGTTGAGAATGGAAGAAAAACCTAAGGACTTTCGAGTTTTTTCAGTTTCTGGGGAAGAGAAAAGGAGAGACTAGCCGAGAAGACGAAATGACTTCGAGTGTCTCTCGACGAAATGGCTGTGTTTGTTCTGATCAGATATTTATATATAGGAAGAGAGATTGTATTTTTAGAGAGAGAAACAGCACTCATTGAGAGCTGTCGAGTGAGAAATAAAAACAAGGGGTGGCGTTATATGCACCCATTTGTTTTGTGAAGAACACATGCTTTCCCACCATAAAAATTTTTAAGTGATTTGAATCAACCGATATGGATCATTTTTCATCTCAATCTCACACAAAAGATCTTGTAATCATGACACCTATCATACGGTCACATGTTCGGTATAGAATTCATGTGGCACACATTCCCAGAAGTGATCGTAATCAATGCATAACATGAGAAAAAGGTATCAAGTCACCTTTTGGGGACGTGTGGAAGGTGAAATCAAAATCTGACAGTCCGATAAGTGCAACACAATCTCAAGATATATTTTGTAGAATATTGGGATGAAATATAGTCTCTAACTTCTGATTCCAGACGGTCAATAATTATTTATGGTAAGAAAAGATCTGTACTCTAGAGGAAAATAGGTGCATATAACACTACCCATATGATATTTTAGTGGGTATTTGAGAGACGACTTCAGCAGTCTCTGTTGATCTCACTCAGACTTTTAGAGACGGTCTTTCAAGTGGCCTATAAAGGTTCCACCCATTTGAAACTTATGCAGACAGTTAAAGCCGTCTCTATATGACATTTTATACAGAGAGACGGCTAAAGCCGTCTTGAATGCAGTTATTGGAGACGGCTTTTGAAAAGGACGTCTCTAATAAAATGTTATTGGAGACGGTTTCTAAACGCCGCCTGTGACGGGGACACGCGGCGTGGCCATCCGGGTCAGCCGTAAAGCCATTTTTCCTCTCCATGTTTTGAGCATCACTGGTCCGTCAAGGCTATGAAGGCGGCATCGTGTGTACTGGGCATGAGACACGATGGCGTCGCAACACGTTGAGATAGAGGGTGAAGACATGAGCGTGGCACGAACGTGACATGGCCTGCTGGGCTAGCGTTGCGGTGTGAATAGTAAAGTATGTCAAACCAATTGAGGTCCTCCTGCCATTTCCCTTGAATTACTATTTTACCCTTATATAGGGGGACATGAGTTGGGGTCCCCCGACCCTACACATGCACTAGCCTCGTGGGCTTATGTGCGTGCATCCGGGCCACGCTTGGTGCGTGGTCGTCCTAGCTACGTCGTGTACTAGGGCCGTCGCGTTGGTGGTTTTCAACCACCTTCAAGGTGCTGGTTTTAGCCCAAAGGGGGCTCGGTATATGTTCGTCACTGCTTATCGCTATATCTATCATCGTTGCATGTCGCCTTAACGATCATCGTTGCCTGTTGCCTTAACAATCGTCATTGTCGGGTCTAACCTGCTGCGTCAAAGGGGGCTCGGTATATGTTCGTCGTTGCTTATCGCTATATCTATCATCGTTGCATGTCGCCTTAACGATCATCGTTGCCTGTTGCCTTAACAATCGTCATTGCCGGGTCTAACCTGCTGCGTTGCTTCGCAGGGAGAAGTCCGAACGTAGAGGTTGAGGTGAAGCTCGAGTAGGACAAGCCTTCCACCCTTCGTAGCATATGGGAATCCGGATCGCATGCCTCATTTGGGAGAAGTAGGCTGACTTAGTGCAGTGGGCGTTAAGTGCCGCACGGGCTGACACTGCTCAAAGAGTGACCCCGTGACATTTGGTATCAGAGCCACTGTGATGGCTGAGATGGAAGGGACCAGCGAGGATGTAAGACGACGAACAAGGGAACGATCAACAAGGGAACGGTTAGATAGTTTGGAAGCTCAGTCGGATCAGCTCGAGTCAGTAGTATCGGTAATGACATTACATGGGGAATGACTGAATAGGCATGAGAGAATCAATGCCGATGTGGCTGAGATCGTAGAGCAAGTGGCAGTAGAGGTACGAGATATAATGGTCACATTGGAGGAGGTACGTGACGAGATGAGTGTGCTGAAAAAGCTCATCCTGGCAATGCCAGTTGGGGTGCCAACAGGGACGCCGACACCTCGGTTTAAATTCCCCGAGCCAGAGACGTTCAAGGGCTCTCGCGAGGCGAAGGACCTCGAGAACTTTATATGGGACGTAGAGGAATACCTCGAATCGTTGGGAGATCTCGATGCTAAAGTTAAGTTAAAAATTGCATCAGGATACTTAGTTGGTGATGCCAAGTTATGGTGGAGGCACCGTGTGTTAGAAGTGCATATGGAGAATGGAGCAGTTGATTCTTGGGTCGACCTGAAGAAAGAGTTGCGGGCTCAGAGTCTTCTACTTCATAGATGGCTTGGCGCCATAGGCGCAGCGGGAGTTGACTCATAGAGGGTTGAAGACCCTGGATGAGAATTTGGCTGCTGCGGAGCAGCTAATCGAACACCGTAATGAGAAAGAGAGGATAATCCAAGCGTCCACTGACAATACCGACAAGCAGGCGAAGAAGCAAAATGATACAGGGCATGTGCGATTTGGTCAGGACAAAGGTCGTAGGTATGAAAAGAAGAGAGACGAAAGACCGAGCAAGAAGGGCTGCTTTCTGTGTGATGGGCCACATTTGGTGCGAGATTTTCCAGATAAAGTTGATGATGAGGAGCCCGTCGCCAGAATAGGGGCGCTCCGGCTAATTAACTGCTGAGAAAGAACTTCACCGCGGTCTTGTTGGTGTGGGCCGTGAGAAGACTTAGACACCAACTGTGTACAGATTTTGAGGTGTGCAGTTTTGGTTATGTACAATTTTGTTACATAGGGTGAAGGCAGGGAGCTGTCGAGGAACCGTGGCAGGTGACATAAAGTACTAAACTTCAGAATGTGTGCCTTCGCGTCAACGAGGACGTTGACGATTTTGAGTGGAGGAGGATGTGATGGGGACACGCGGCGTGGCCATCCGGGTAAGCCGTAGAGTCATTTTTCCTCTCCATGTTTTGAGCATCACTGGTGCGTCAAGGCCATGAGGGTGGCACCGTGTGTACTGGGCATGAGCCACAATGGCGTCGCGACACGTTGAGATAGAGGGTGAAGACATGAGCGCGACACAGACGCGACATGGCCAGCCGGGCTAGCGTTGCGGGGCATTGTAGTGTGAATAATAAAGTATGTCAAACCAAGGGGTTTGAGGTCCTCCTGCCATTTCGCCTGAATTACTATTTTACCCTTATATAGGGGAACATGAGTTGGGGTCCCCCAATTCTACACGTGCACCAGCCTCGTGGGCTTATGTGCGTGCATCCGGGCCACGTTTGGAGCGTGGTCGTCCTAGCTACGTCGTGTACTAGGGCCATCACGTTGGTGGTTTCCAACCACCTTCGAGGTGCGGGTTTTAGCCCAAAGGGGGCTCGGTATATGCTTGTCGTTGCCGATCGCTATATTTATCATCGTTGCTTATTGCCTTAACAATTGTCATTGCCGGCTCTAACCTGTTGCGTTGCTTCGCAGGGCGAAGTCCGAACGTAGAGGTTGAGGTGAAGCATAAGTAGGACAAGCCTTCCACCCTTGATAGCATTTGGGAATCCGCATCGTGTGCCTCATTTGAGAGAAGTAGGCTGACTTAGCGCTGTAGGCATTAAGTGCCGCATGGGCTGACACTGCTGGAAGAGTGACCCCGTGACACGTCTCCAATAAAAGGTTTTTTTGTAGTGATCTCGTATGCCACGTGGATATAAGATTTCTTATATATAAGATAAAAAATCAAGTTGGTATCCTATATATTAAAAATAATATATTTATTACTTTTATTGGTTTTTATAATTGAGATATCCGCGACTTCAAAAAATAATACTTCTTGTAATTGAAATATCTTATATTTTAAATTTACTTTGATATTAATATCTTATATTTTAAATTTACTTTTTGTAATTGAAATATCAACACCTGATTAAAAACATGATTAGTATCCCAAAGATAGATGGTTGGAGTGGATTATCAACACTTGATTAAAAAGATGATTAGTATCCCAAAGATAGATGGTTGGAGTGGATTATCATCACTTGATTAAAAAGATGATTAGTATCCCAAAGATAGATGGTTGGAGTGGATCACATCACATATTTTTTCTACCCTAAATTTGACCGAAGGAAAAAAAAGATTTAAGTACTTGAAATCAGGATTGAGATGGAGAATCTCGGGTGATAACGAATCATGTGGATATGCACATTGTTGAATCCTATCCAATGATAAATTGAACAATGCTAGATTCATGTTCTTCCTTAGGCCAAGAATAGCAAATTTTTTATTATTTAACTGAGTAAATAAATAAACTATAAAGAAACCTTAAATTTGAAAAATAAGGATTAGAATAATAAGTGTAGACCTCAGAATTGCAGAATAACATCAAAACAGGCTTTAATAGAAACCAATCAGCACCGAAAGATGGTGTTTCTTTATCTGTAATTCATCAAACGCCACATCATATCATAATCTCCAAAATATAAATAAATAAATAAATAAATGTATGTCTCATGGCCAGTCCCAAGAGGTAATAGCAACAACGCCACATCCCCAAGGCGATGGAATATGAGACCGCTCATCTGAGACGAACGATTATATAAACCATCAACATCTCTATAAGGTTTTTCGGTAACGTTTACAAATGGAATTTACAAACATATAAATTAGGGTTTGCTCCATTTTTATCTGTAAAGGAGTTCTTTTACCCAAAAGACCTCCCCCGTCACGCAAATTTAAAATTAAAAAGAAATGAATCATAAACCCTAATCGAATTAAAAATTTTGATTAGATCAAACCTTACAATTTGTAAAGACCGACATTTGAAGATTGTTGAATTTGGCTTTACTAACCGATCGTAAATTGAACGGTGCTACATCCATCTCCCTCTAACGGGCAAGAAAAAAAAATATTCTTTTTAACAAAACAAGTAAAATAAAGAGGCCTTAAATTTGAAAACTATGAATTAAACTATAAAATTAGACCTCAGAATCGCAGAATAACATCAAAGCAGGCTTCAATAGACACCAATCAGCCCCGAAAGATGGTGTTTCTTTTATCTAATTTTCATCACCGGCCATAGCATAGTCAAAATAATTAAATTAAATTTAAAAATGTATGTCTAATGGCCAGTCCCAAGAGGAAATAGCAGCAACGCCGCATCCCCAAGGAGATGGAATATGAGACCGCTTACCTAAGACGGACGATTTTATAAAACATCAACATCTCTCGATAAGTTGTTTCTGTGACGTTTACAAATGGAATTTACAAACATGGATATTAGGGTTTGCTCCATTTTATTTGTAAAGGAGATCTTTTACCCAAAAACCTCCCCCGCCACGCAAAACTAAAATTTAAACCAAATAAATCATAAACCCTGAAACAAATACACCAGATCACAAAAACCCTACATAGATTTTTAAAATAAGTAAGAACTCCAAGAAGACTTGTTATCTCTAACCCCCAAAATTTTTAAACGAAGAAGACCAACAAACCCTAACCCTAGAAGAGTCTTCGTCGTGAACATGAGTGGCGTAAGAAAGACGGGCCACACGTACTTATAATGTTGTTTGTTCGTCCTCAGTTGTTCGATGTTAATCGCACGGTTGGTGGTGGCTTGATTAACAAGATTTTGGACCATTCGTTTTTCGGATCTAGGGATGCGATTGTTTGTGCTTATAGATACACTTTGTCCTAAAAAATGTAACGGATTATCTTGCTTGTCGAACAAAACTATCTATTAGCTTGATACTTTAAGCTCCATTTTGGTGTTGAAGTGATCTAACACCATTAACGGTGTAAGATGTGAACAATCTAAACCGTCAAAGTAAAGCTGATACATTGAACGACAGTCGGCTTGAAGGCGATTAGAGTCATCCGATATGTGCTCTCTAATAACAACCATTGCTCGTATTTTTAACGGCCAATAATAAAATCCACCGTTAGGATGGATCACAGCCATTGTTAGACATGATCCTTTGGCCTAGAAATGTTCTCACGGTGACACTTTTTAAATCGGGTTTCACGTGCTTAAGTTGTTAACTGTTTTGAATCTGACAATGAAAATCATTTTTAGTCTCAATCTTTGACATGATAGATCTTGAGATCATGGGTCTACAATCAAACGGTCCAATTTTGATTTCATGTGGCACACATTCTGAAAAAGGATCTTAGAAACTTGATTATGTTCATTTTTGGGATGTATGCCATGTGAAATAAAAATCGAACCATACGATGGTAAGTCCTTAATCTCAAGATCTACAGTGTCGAAGATTAGGATGACAAACGATCTCCATCATTCGGTTCAAAACAGTCCACGACTTAATACAGGTAACCATTTCTATATATTTGTGAAAACCCATCTTTCACAAAATAGGAAACATCCAATAAATAGGCTTACCTCGTATGATTTGTGGGCATAGCCTTAGTAGATCGGCGAGGTTAAATTTTAGAAAGTTCAAAAAAATTACGACAAAAATTAGAGTAGAATAAAAAAATACAATTAAAAAGTATAAATAAAATTTAAGAAATATAAAAAATCATGATTTTTAAACTTTTTATCAATTTTTTTAAAAACACATGAATTTCTCAAAAATTCGCAGTTGTTTCAAATATTCCAAAAATTTGGTGACTATGCCTGGTACGTGAACCTCAAACAGTTTTACCGTTGTAAATTTTTAAAGATTTGGGAAAGAGAAGCAAGACATAGGCAACTATTCAAAAGAGAAGAACGATTACTTCTTTTCTGTACAACAGTGACATGTTCGTGAATTTAATGAAAGAGTTCACTAAGAACGAGCTGCTCCGGCCAGCAATTACACAGTCTACGATACAATTTCTAACCCTACAGAGCTTGGCTAGATACATGCGTCAACTGAAAAGTATGGTGTCGTCCAAAGCATCGGGAAATATGAATTAGAACTCCTACGATCAAAGAGACCTGCTTGCAATGAAGTTGCCGATTTGATCTACAACACCCAGTTTTTGAAAGATGTCGACCCCCTGATTGCTATCACTAGTTTTGGAAAGGTTTTGAATCTGACAATGAAAACCTTTACTTTGACGGTTTAGATTGTTCACATCTTACACCGTTAATGGTGTAAGATCACTTAAACACCAAAATGGAGTTTAAAGCACCAAGCTAATAGATACAGGTGTTCGGCAAGCAAGATAAACCGTTACATTTTTTAGGGAAAGTGTATCTATAAGAACAAACAATCGCATCCCTAGATCCGAAAAACAAACGGTCCAAAATCTTGTTAATCAAACCACCACTAATCGTGCGATTAACATCGAATAGCTGAGGACGAACAAACAACATTATAAGTACGTGTGGCCCGTCTCTCTTATGCCACACATGTTCATGACGAAGGCTCTTCTGAGCTTTTCTTTCTAAATCTTCTAGGGTTTGTTAGTCTTCTTTGTTTAAAAACTTTTGGGGTTAGAGATAACAAATCTTATAAGAGCTCTTCTAACTTATTTCAAAAGTCTCTGTAGGGTTTTTGTGATCTGGTGTATTTGTTTTAGGGTTTATGATTCATTTGGTTTAAATTTTAGTTTTGCGTGATGATCCCTAGATCCGAAAAACGAACGGTCCATAGTCTTGTTAATCAAGCCACCACTAACCGTGCGATTAACATCGAACAGCTGAGGACAAACAAACAACATTATAAGTACGTGTGGCCCGTCTCTCTTATGCCACTCATGTTCATGACGAAGGCT